>VXAD01005469.1:2711526-2780551 GCA_013399195.1 Dicrurus megarhynchus | reverse complement strand
GCAGCTCCGCCCGCCGGCCGCGCACGCAGCGGCAGAGCTTTAATTAAAGGTGCCCCGGCCCTGGGCAGCCAGCAGCTCCCAACTCGCCTCCCACCCGCCCGTCCCAGTCCAACATGGGAGTGACAGTGCACTCCAGGTGTTGCATGGCGCCGGTAACAAAAACATTTTTGGAAGCAGCGGTGCAAAGGGACGCGATTGATGGCACCAGAAATCCCCTCCTATTTTCTTACAGGTGCCCAGGGTAGTCCCAAGGACGTGGACAGCTATTAAATAAACATTACCTCAATCACCGAGGTGAACAGACATTCCAAATCAAAGTCGAGGCAATTTAGGTTAAAGTATAAGTAAAATTTAGGTAAGAAGCTAGGTTAGTGATTCTCTGCCACAGCTTGGAAAATAGAAGAACTCAGAGGAAGGATGAGAGTGGGAACCCAACCTGCAGCCTGCCACCACATGAAGGGGGACCACAAGCTCCGAGAACCTCCTTACCTGGGTATCCCTCCTTCTGTGCCAGTTGGATGTGCGTACTATTCCGTCTGCCATACCTTTCCAAACACCTTCAAAAGTTAGAAACTTGTGATCTGGAAATAATTATTTATTAATAGCGCAACAGTGCTGATAAAATCTGTGTTCCACTGATTTTAAAGTATCAGCACTGTAAAATCATAGAATAGCCCCTGTGGAAGGGATCCGCAAGGATCATCTTAAGTTCAACTCCTGGCGTTGCACAGGACAGCCCCAAAAATCACACCATGTGCTTTTTGTCAGCCAAACACTTCCTGAACTCTCTCAGGCTTGGTGCCATGATTACTTCCCTGGGGAGCCTGTTCCAGTGCCTAAACACCCTCTGGGTGAAGAACTTTTTCCTAATATCCAACCCAAACCTCTCCTGACTCAGCTTCATGCTGTTCCCTTGGTTCCTGTCACTGGTCACCACAGAGATCTGTGTCTGCCACTCCACTTCCCCTTGTGAGGATGGTGTAAACAACAATGAGTTCTCCTCTCAGTCTCCTCCATGCTGAACAAACCAAGTCACCTCAACTGCTCTTCATAAGGCTTTTCCTCCAGGCCCTTCACCATCTTTATAGCCATCCTCTGGACACTCTTCAATAGCTTTGTATCTTTCTTATATTGTGGCACTCAAAACTGCACACAAAATATTCAAGGTGAGGCCACACCAAAGCAGAGCAGAGCGGAACAGGAGAGTCACCTACCACAACTGGCCAGAAATGCTGTGCCTAAAGCACCCCAGATAAGGGGTAGATAATGGCCAAGAAAACAGATTAATAAAAGCATTGGTTTTGACATGTTAAAGTACAGTAATTTTCACTGCTATTACTCACAATAAAGGACATTCAGACACTTGAATGTACAGGCAAACATTTTTATAAGAAAAACCTAACACATTAAAGACTCGAGTAATTTCCATTTTATTTGTTTTACAAAGTCAAAAACATACAGATTTTTTAGTCCAATGCTTTCACATCAGATCCAGAGCAAACCAAATCACGTGCTCTTAGAGAACTAATACCACCAACTTCACCATCCCTGTTCCAAAAAATTAAGAAAACTATGGGATAGGATCTGCATCTCGGATTTGATCAGCACCATTGCATCGGTATTCAGGTTTTTTCAATGTACAGAAATGTTAGCCCCAAATCATGTCTCAGTGCAACACATCTTACTTCAAAATCAGAGCTTGAAATAATTCTTTGAAGGACAGAAAAAAACCTCTCCTCTTCAACCACAGGAAGTCACCACAGAAAACAGTGGTAGCTGCTTGCAATTTCATTTGCCTTGCAAGTTTTATACATTTTATGTTTATAAAAATGAATGTTGGAGACCAAAATCTTTAAATAAAGAGTAGGTAAATACAGACAACAGCAGCACAGACTTCTCATGTACTCTGATCCCTGTGTCCAGGAGTTAGGTAACTTTAGCGCCTCACTGGAGCATTCCACTTTGGAACAGAACCATGAAACAAATCAGTTAACTTTAATGCAATTAAATTAAAACTGTTTTTAAGACATTTCTTGGTTCTCATTTTTAAAGCCATCTAAATATTCAGGATTCACATTTCAAAGGATCTCACCAAAAAGACAGACTGATACATAACTTCAAAAAGAATTTAAGCACCGTTGCTAACAAGGAGAGTAACTCATTTCAAGCTCTGCATTTAAAGTACCCATAATCTTTTACATAGCAACCAGCACGTAACATGTAACTTGTGACATTTATCTACATTGTTATCACCACCTATTACAAAGAGCAGGCACTGAACTCTTAAAAATGTTATTACAAATCATGAAGATTACATATTTCTGAAAAGTTAGAACCCATATTCAAGACCCAATATTTTAAATGCTTCTCGCAATGTTACTTTATGTATATATTTATAGATGAGCTATTACACTTATTTTGGTTTTTGGCCCATTTCCCTCAAGTTCATAACCAAAAAAATCACACTGGACCACGTAAGCAGGGGAGCACACATGAGCTGGCTGATAGTGCAGAATCCTTGCAAGTATCCAAAATCTGAGTTTCAAGAGGTCAATACTCTGGAAATAGTGCTAGGTTACCTTTTTAAATAAATATGCTCCCTTTCCTCTCCTGTCCACCTGTCCGGGAAAAATGAGAACTACTCTTTTTCTGCCCTTCACCCATGAGGACAATAATAGATATGATGGACACTATATAACCAAGATGTTCCTCAACAATGTGATGTCTGATCAAGTCCATGAAAGTATTTCTTAAAGCACAGTGCAATTTTAGTTCAAAGCACTTCCCCCCTCATAATATCTATAAACAAATAAAGCATATTTTTCAATCAATATTAGAAGTCAACAGTCTTGTTTCACCTGTATCCTCAAAACAAGACTGTTTTGCTTGTTAGAAAGCACGCCAACAATTAGAGATGTTTAAAACATTAGGTCTACTTGATGCTGCAGCATGGTATGGAACCTGCAGGAGTCCCAGGTTCCCAAGATCAAGTTGCTTCCTACTTACTTCTCCTTCATTTTTTTTAAATAACGAGCCCGTATTTGTTTGTTCATTTTCATGACTATGTTAATGCCAGTAGATGTAGGTAGAAGAGAGGTGACCCATCCCTAAAAAAAACAAAAAACCAAACCCAATTAACAAAAAAAGGGAAAGGGTGAGGTCTCAGCATTTTATAACCTGTACTAATTACTCTTGTTCGATAATAAACACAAAGGACATTTCAGATCCTTACATTTTCCGAGGTGACTTACCATGAGTGCATGAGGTAGGTACCCGTTGGTCTGGGACTGCAGGCCCACCGTGCCCAAGGCAGCTCTGACGTACGTTTCAGGACTGGGCTTATCGAGGGTTGGCTTGCGGATTTTGGACATTTTTGTTGCCACATAATACGGTAGAACACTCTGCACACAGGAAAACTCATGTTAAGCAGGGAATGCTTTCAAGATTAACTTACAGATCCATCAAGGATCTAAAGTAATTGGAAACCAGATAGCCTGCATACTGAATTCTAGCTTAAGGCAGCCTTATTTTCAGTTCTAAGATCACAATTGGATCACAATGTAAGATCAAAAACTTTTTAATCAGATAACCCATGGGTCATATTTGGACATAGTTCAGTTGTCTGCTGATAATCAACATCACTAGCTGGAGCCCTAGAGAAACCACTCTTGCAAGGGTAGGGTTGAAAAGCCATTCTTGCAATTTGCCTTGCAAGTACAAAACTTCATTCCAGTTGTTTAACAGAAAATGCTGTACTGTTGCTTTTCTGTAGTAAAACCCCCAGCATTTGCTTGGGAAGGAGAGGCAGAACCCAAGACAGGGATTTTACAGTAAAAGTTCCTCAGTTTGGCACCTGTACAAAGGCAGGAGGAGGAAGGAGAAAAGAACGCAGGTCTTGAGAAAAGTCATTGTCACCTTCTTCCTCAGTTCCTTTCTTTTGCCTCTTTTCCCCATGTAAACACACAGGGTTTTAACCCATGCTATTACTGTGCTGCTTCTGTAAAATTAAGCACACCTGTCAGCTAGAAGAGTGTATTTTTAATCCAAAGATGGCTACACTGCAACAAAAGCACTATCAAAACTAAGGTTTCACAGAAGGCAATCCACTTGAGCAAGGCACATACTTGAGGCTGTTATTAAGAAACTGGTAAAATCCCACCAGCATTTTGTTTCTGCTTTTCACACAGTGGTACTCTGCAGGTATTGGCATGGCAAAAGTTAACTGGTTTCAATGATGATGATCTAGCTGGAAGGGCAAGTCTGGAATTAAAAGTGTTATGCTTCTGAAGGTCACAAAGATGAACTTCAAAAAAAATCTAAGAGGGATGCAGTCTTCCTAAGAGATTGAAGGAGATAGGTCAGGTAGTCTCCACAGGAAGGTACTTGCAATATTCATTAGTGGCTTATGGTGACTTAGGCTGAAACAAGAGGACAAGGACACGGACTACAATAAAATTAGCATAACAGATTGAAGCTGTGACAGCTATTGATAATCAGACCTACATAACTCAATGGCAATTCACTATCTACATTTAAGGGATAAAAAGCAGTGCTGTCAGGAATTCAGCATCCTAAGCCAACATGAGAGTCACAAAAGGACAGTTTACCACAACCTGTGAAGCTTTGTACAGGAAAACATAACTGTAGATACAGAAAGTTAGGTTTAATTCTTCATTTGTTTATAATCCTAAAAATGTAAGACACCAAAAACCCTTTTCTTAGCTTTTCTATACCCAAAAGCTAGAAAATCTTGCCTATACTATGTACATTCATACTGTGCTTAATGCCTTTAGCCAAGTGTAACTGGGTTATTTGTCTCCATAGTCATAAATGAACAACAGTTCTTGCTCGTCCTTCCTTCTCCTCTCAAACTTCTAAGAGTACTATTTAGACAAAATCTGGGGGAGAGGAGGAGACAACTGCACATAGAAACAACACATCCCAAAGACATAACACTTCTTTCTCCTGCAAGCATCTGTCCCTAAGCACCCCCACACTGAAGTAACTATGGGCAGTTTTGCCTAAGAAAACACCAGAAAACAGAGGTCAGATGTTGTACCACAACACAGGCCCCAGAAAATTCACACCATCTTTATTGTCAGTGAAGCTGTGTGTTGAAGGGGCCTGTGTCTCAGTTTGTACGCAGACTTCAGCAGGAAAGAAGTCCTCCCAGAAGACTTGATATTATTGATGTAGGAAAGGGAAATACTCTGCCAGTTCCTTGAGTCTCATTTTGAGACTGTGATCACAGACTGAGAGAGGGCCACATTGCATGTAGATGAAAATGACTGGAAGAACAGCTGTCTGATAGTGAAGCTAAATCTGCAAGTAATACAATTTGAAAGACACTGGGGAGATAGAAGTAATGAAGAAGTAGAAGCAAAGAGAAAGCTGTAAGGAACTTGCCATGTGGTAAACACTGACCCACTGCATAACAGTTTGGGGCTGAAGCCCTGTGAGAAGAGAAAGTAACAAGGAGACATGAAACACTGAAAGTTACTCCAGCTAAAGCCACTTCAAGAACTGAGAGCACACAAAATGACCCTCTATGCTGAACCCGTATGCGTTCAGAGTGCTGCCTTTTTATACATCCTTCATTGCTGCACATTAGTTTAGCTGAAGGGTACATCCCAGAGTGCTAGGGCACAGAATCAAGCACCCAGGGGAGAAGTTAAGCTTTTAGGGCTGTAGTCCAAGTTATAATGTTACCAATGCAAATCTAAAGTCAAGCAGTTAGGATGCTTTCAGGGTCCACCTTCTCTAGCTTCCTCCCCACTGCCAACAGATCCCAAAATAAACAGCATCCCTTTAGATATTTAGTATAAGGTTTAAATCTAGGTTTACAGGAGGTTCCCATTAAAGGGTTGGTGACTGCATGGGAATAGCTCACCCAACAACTGTCTTTTCTCTTAATGCAAACCATTCTCAGGAAATGTGACAGGACATTTTCTGGTGAGAAGTTCTTGTTTTGCTAAATATGTTTAAAAGGAAAAAGTAATCTAGCACATCAAAAAGGTAGCATAGCCTTAATCTGGTAACAACTTCCCTATAGAATTAGCCAGTAATAAGAGTTGTGCTCTTGTGTATGATGATTTCACAAGTAAGGCAGGCAACTTTGTGCCTTACCTTTCATAAAGCCTTTGAAGTTCTCATGGCTTTGAGAACCACCATACAGAATGGAGGAATGAGAGGCATGGACATAGCTAACCCTGTTTGTAAGGTCCCTAACTGAACTTCAAAAAGAGATACCATTGTCTTCACAGTACAGGTAAGATCTCATACCACCTTTATTGAACTGACACTTGCTCTGGAGAGAAGAGGTGTAATCAGCAATGGAAAGTTCACTGTTTGTGACCAAAGCTGGAGATTCCAGCTTTGGAAGCAAACGCTAAGAGTACGTGAGAAGTGGTATTAAAGCAAAATCCTATAAAGCTATGAGAAACTGGCTTGGTTTGCTTTTGTGCCACACCAAAAATAATTAAAATCACGGAAGGCAAACAAATAAGAAGGGGGCAAGGAGGGATATGAAGCAAGACTCATTAGCAATACAGAAAAATAAATCAGTCAGTTACTGACAAAAGATCTTTGAGGCTTTTGTTTGTTCTTCAGCAATGCTTAGATTAGCAGTTGATTCACTGACACTGCAGGGATTCTGCTATTCCAGTCGTTCGAGCTGTTACCCATGGAATGCCTGTACAAATGCATTCCACAAGTGTTTTCCAGTAGATGAAGCTTCATAAAAATGTATTCTACGGCACTGTGCACAGTTTTACGGAATACTTTATCCATAAAGGTTCAATTAACACCATCAGCTAAAACCGAACCATGTCTTTTGTTGCTTCAAGACCCATGGTTTCAGAGTAATTTAAGAAAGCTGCTAATGGGATCAAAGGAAATCCTTATCCTTAATCTGTGTCACACACTCATGAATAAGAGAACATGCTGATTCCTTTTTGTTGCCAAGACACCAATGTTGCTGTGGTAACCACACTAACATGAAACAAACTACTCACCTGCACAATGATGCCCTTGCTCTTGTATTCTGCATGGAGGCCTCGGGAGAAGAAATCCACAAAAGCCTGGAGAGAGAAGAAGGAAAACATGCAGCATGCTACACGTTACAATGGAAACTCTAGTTTGACACTTTTGTGTAAGAATATTTGAATTACTATTTGGAGTTCCTGTTTTCAAAGTGAAAACCCTAGGTTTTCAATGAAACTTTGCATACAAGAGCAATGCCATTCAAATAGAAACTCTATACTTAGGAAGTATTTTTACAGAAGCAAGGCCCAATCTAAACAAATAAATCCCTTTTTAATTTAGAAGAAAAAGGAACTAGATTTGTTACATAAAGCCTAGTTAAAAGAGGGAAAGAAGACTTTATGTTCACATTGTTCACTATTTATGTCATCTCCTTAGGTTTTTTTTTTAAGAGCGATTTAATTGGGCTCCTCTTGTGCATGGTTTTTAGAACATAGTGTTTAAACATTTAGTCCTCTGTCTTTACACTTTTAAAAAATGCCACCCTATGGTGACACTTGTTCCTAATCCTCAAGTCCACCTCCACAGATTCTCTTCCAAACTTCTGGAAGTTTTAGAAATTGCAAGACTAAAAGTTCAGAGAAAGAAGTTGAAGGGCTTAAAAGGTGGATGTTGGCACCTGCCTTCAAGATACCCTCAAAGCTGCGTCCTTAACCCTGCCAGGAAATACTGTCCCAAGAATCCAAGGGTACTCAGCAGTTCAAACCAGCATAGATTCCCACTTTTCAAATTCTTCTAAACCACCTTTCCACTTTACCCTCCTGCAGTCCAGTGAGACAAAATATCAGGTTCTGCTGTGGTTTCCTGTTTTAGTGAAGTGATACTACCAAGTAGGATGAATAGAGTACCTTCTGAATGAACTAAACTATCCTATCCACGCTTGAAGCTAAAATAAATGCTAAGTAAATTAGTTCCAGTATTTAAGAAGTGGTTGCTTCAGACCAGTTTCAAAACAAGCAGCAAAGCTCTAGTACTGCACCTTCTCTACAGTCTTCCTTTGGTCACCATGTCACCAGTGGTTTAATGTAAGTCCTAACTGAAACCAGCACTTAAAGTTGGCAGTGGCCAGTGCTTTTCCTATCAAGGCCATCCCACTGAACTCAGCCTATATGAGAAGCAACAGAAAAATTCCCATGCTACTGGGCTATTTCAACACACACACTTCTGAGCATACTTGGAGATCTGAAATAAAACTAGATTTTGTTGTGTAGCAGGTAGGTCCTTTTACTCTTCTTTAAGTTGCATGTATAAGCTAGCAGGAGGCTCCTTAAACCATAAAAAGCTTATCTGCTGTTCAGCTGTTCTTTCCTTCTCCCTCTCCCTGAGTGTAAATTTGTAACGAAATTCAGTACTCAACATGAACAAGACAAAGTCTGGTCTAGCAGCAACTATTCAAGTGAGCTGACCACTCTCTTGCAACAATAAGGTACCTGCATGGACATGCCAAATAGTTTGGTGCAGTTTCTGAACACAGCTTCCAGGTGCATGTGTAATAACTGCACAGAGTATACTGACAATCTGTTAAAAAGAACTATATTATGTTAATAAAAGTGCTTTGATCATTCAAATTTCTTACTATTCCTCCATGACAAAAGTCCTGATGTTAGCTACCACTCCAAATATGGAGACACAGTATAAAAGACTGTCTTCTCTACTGGTTGCAAAGAGCTTGCTATAAAGAAAATGTTAAAGAAAAAGCACCTTACAGTATACAAATAACCTTGGGAGCTTTTCTTCTTGAAAAATTTATTTCAAGACAAGGTGGGTTTTCTACCTACACAAGCTTAAGTCCTCCAACAACCTTGAATCTGAAGTCTTGAGAATGCTCTCTCTGAGTAAACATTCCTTGAATATAAGCATTGCATGTTAGAAAATTTCTGCTCCTTGGATATCCAAATATCTAATATAACAAACCCAAACACTAAAGGCATGGGGGCGAGGTGAGAAATGATATAATCATATTTTACTTCTCATTAGCACTAACACAGGTAGATAGGTAAACATGTCAAAATTTAGCGCTATGATTTCTTTTAAAGAGTCTCATTTCACTGTAAGCTAGGGAATTCTCTACAGGAAGGTTAAAGAGTTGGACTGCATTTGTTCCTGATAATTAGTCAGTCATTGACTTACACCTGAAGGATATTATGCTTTAAACCTCATTTATATGATGAGGGAAAAAAACCCCTAGAAACTGCAGATACAGTCTTTCTATAGCTACATTAGGGCAGTCACTTTCATGCTTACTAATCTTGCTGTGGTTGAAGATGGGCACTGCTGAGAATAGACAGATTACTCAACGTGTAATTTAGTTTTTTAAGGGGAGGGGAAGAAATATTTCAGATTCCCATTGAAAAAAAAAAGACTAACCAAAGCAGTGTAAGGTGTATTATCACTAAAATCAGAAGCTCAATTAACTCCATAAAGCTGAAGGCACTGCCACAACAAAAGTGACCATTTGTATTAAAACAAAGAACTGTCCTCTCAGGAAACAGCTATTTCAAGGGGAAATTTTATCAGCTAAAGCTACTTCAGGCTTCTAAACTTAAATATCCTCTCCTTTAGTATGAATAAAATAGTGTGCATCTACTCCCTTCTGGGAATATGAAGATGTTACTGAGAGTCTAGAGGAAACGTGGGTCTGTTCTGACATGAATGACACTACTGAAGGTTTCTTCATCCTGTCAAGGTTCTGCCTAGACTCTGAGATGCTTGAAGTATTTAAGGTAATTACCAGGTATACCTGAAAAAGCTGTAGTGCCACACTGCTTTAATACCAGTGTCATTGTCTCTTGCATTCTGTTTTATCACATATGCTTCAGTTCCATGCTGTGTACCCATATTCTGTCTTTACGGTGTTCACTGGAGATACTTTAGGGCAACATTTTAGAACCCCTTGAAAGCATCTCTGGGAAAAAAAAGCATTAGACCAGCTGCAAAAAGATGTAACTGTCCCAGTGACACAAAGAGAAACCAGAGCAGATGAACTTAAGATGAAATGTAGATCACAGAATTTAGGGGAAAGAAGTTTCAAAATCAAAATAAGAAAGTGTGTTAAATTTAGCCAATGTCCTTTCTCAACCTCACACTAAGCTTGCCTGGTACATTACCATCCTTTTCCATGTAAAAACAGAATGCATGAGGAAATACATAAAATAGTCATTTCCATGCCAGTAAACCCTTGCACTCAGTTTTCTCTCAACCTTCCAGCTTCCACTATTGGAAAAGCTCAAGACAGAAACACTGTACTTTTAGTTCATGAAAGCACCACTAGATGGACACCAAAACATTTATTCCTGTAAGTGTTGCTTAATGTCTGACACTTGATTTCAGTGTGGAAAGGAACACTTACCTTGGTGGCAGAGTAAAGAGTCAGCAGTGGAGATGGACACATCCCTGTAGCAGATGAGATATTCAGGATTATCCCTTTTGATCTGAAAGGAAGCAAAGATATATTATCATGAAATAAAGGAAACATCTTTCATGTTTCCAAAAATTACAGCAAGCCTAAAAAAAAACCCTTTAGAATGCAACTGAGATTAAGATCTGTTTAAAAACACCAACCAAATCCTGAACTGAAATTCACTTTACATACAGTTATAAGTATCCAAGCAGCTGGTATAAATCAGGAACAACTCCAAGGTCAATACAGCAAGAGAATCAAAGCTCTATTTATATACACATATACATACACACACAGCTGAGCTAAACTATGCAAAACCATTGAGTCCTGCTGGCACAAGTTCAAGAGGAGCTTCTAAGTCTTGGGATAAGATGGCAGAAATGGTAACACAGGCTTGTTGTGTGATTTATACTTTGATAATTCATCTTCTAAATGTTAGTTCATGATGCATCTTCAAGATAGGAAGCATCTGAATCTACTGCTCAAATACAGAAGTGTTTTAATAAATATGGAAGATATTCAGTGGATGAACACAGAAAATGAGAGTTGTTTTACAGCTGTATTACAGTAACACTGAAGGTATTCATCAATAGTATTTTGGTAAAGATACCAGAAACTAGCGACCTCCTGCTCTGTCAAGCTGTTCTAAAGCATGTGCAGGTAGGACAGGAAGGCTCCTAACCTCCCAATACAGACTGTTTTGGGCCATGTCTATTTCTGAGACAAGTTTTACCTACAAAAACCAGACATATTTAGCACTAAGTAGAAAAAAGAATTCATTTTAAAAGCTTCATGCAAATTAGGGCAATTACTCTGTTAGAAGGTGCTGTGAGACAGTCCAACATAGTGACAGATACATCTCTGCTTCTTCTTACCATGTTGGAAATTCAGACCAGTTTACCTGAACATAGTATAAGTATGCCATGCTCAGTGCAGTGAGAACACTCATGCAGGTAGACATCACACAGCTCAACTCCTGCAGATTCACATGAGTTTCCATGGTATTTGTTCAACCAGGTATACCCTACACCACTGCTGCCACAATGATTTAAGTGACCATCTTAAAAACAAACAGTAATTTAAGTAAGTCCCCATTAAAAATTAAAACAGTATAAATGCTTTGGAAATCATGACAACAGATTCAAACCAGCATGGCTTGAATATAAGTGATACAATACATGGCCACGATACAAGTGTGAATTACATCTGTGACTAAGCTGTCACGAGGAATGAGATGGCAAATGTGACAGGAAAGAATAATTTCAGTTATTCAGGATTTCAAGCACCTTTGCCAAAGTTCACTGTATTTTTCAGGAGTTCCTTGAAAGGCTTGGTTGGTGAAATAGAGTAGTAACATAAATCAAAATACACAGCATGGAAAGCATAAGACCACAAATTAATCGTGAATTTTCAGGACAGCAAAAGGTTAACAGTGGAAGCTAGAAGTTTTTTGTATCAGGACAGGTGATGATTGTGATATTTATTCATGAGCTCAAATGGAGATTAGCAGTGAAATGAGTTTTTATGCAGTTTTTAAGATATTACCAGATTGGAGAATACTATAAGGTACTTTCTTAAAAGCTCAGGCTGCAATGTGAACAGACTACGGAATGGCAGATGAAAAATCAATATTAACGGTGCATCAATAACCAACAATGCATACTAAAGAAAAAATTAAGAATTAGTCACAAACCTTGCAGGACTCTAAATCAACTGTTCCCTCCATTGAAAACCTGAACAAGGAGTTCTCATTTGTGCAGCAGTCACCAAAACCAGCCAAACAATAGGACGCTGGGAATGGCAGGGAAAGATCCTTCACCACCACCAAAATCTTGTATTATAGTCTACAAACCATCTTTATCCCTCCAAATACAGACCAGAAATATTAAAAACCTGATGATTTAAGAAAGGGGAAGAGAAGAAAAAAAGTCTACCCTGATACAACAATTTAGTTATTTAAGAGACTATTAAGAGCAGCCAGATAAGAGCACACAAACTAACGAAGGAAAAAGATCAAGATCTTGATTTATCCTCTCAGAATACAAAAGAAAGGTGATGTTTATATAAATGAAAGACTGAAATTTAGATCAGATAAAAGAAAGTGCTCTTCCCATATTCAGACTAGGGAGTACTTGCTACAAAACTTAACTGAGGACAAAAGCTTAACAGGATTCAAAGAAGGATAAGCATTGATGTGGATAAACACAAGCCTCACGCTTTGAAAACAAACTGAAGCTTTAGAAGAAAAGCTGACATTCAGGCTGCAAGCACAGGTCTCACAGTGTCTAGCTACACTGCAACTTTCTAGCAGGAGTCGTGACCACCACCTAGACGGACTGAATTAATGGTTTGACCCAGTGAAGAAAACCCTCTTGGAAACACAAAACATTAATAGCAGCCCCTTGCAGAAGCTCTGTGTATTGGTCTCTTTGAAGCAGTCAGTGCCACTGGGGGTTTTGTGGTTTGTATTTTTACATTTTAAAGAAAACAGTCCTAGCCTTAAAAGCCTGTAACTTAAAACCTCCCAATAAAATGAAATTGAGAAGCATGTGTGTAGGGGGAACACTTTCAATTACTCCAATTACAATTTTGCTTCTTAAAGGAATTGCAGAAGAAATGTTTTTAGGGAGGGATCTGAAGAATTACTCAACCATCAGTGTGGTGAAAAGAAATTTTGGCTCCATCTAATTCGACTGTGCCGTTAATGAAAAACAAACAAACAAACAAACAAAAGTTGGTTAAGATGAAGAGAGCCAGGCCCACACCCTCACACCTCCCTGTCATTCTACCTTAAGTGGTCCAGCACCAGGGAGGCTATATTTAGCCATCTCCCTGTTGCTGTGGCAACCAGCGCCTGCTCCAGCTGCATGCCAAGTGGAAAGAGCAAGCTTCTTCTATAATGTAATTATGCACTTGCTACTTCCCTGGCAATAAATACCATCGTTTGGTATTTGTCTAGCAACAGCCAACTGATTTTTGGTGGTGGTGGCTTTTTTTTTGCTCCTGAAGACATCAAGCCTTGATTTTCAGCTCTGTGAGTTTCCCACCTCAGACAGTAGCCTGAGTATTTACACAGGAACTGCTCATTTAATTGTAATAGGAGGTTTCAGATAATAAATTGTCACTTTAAGTGTTCAGAGCACAGGAGAGAAGCCACAGCAGAGAATCTAAACGCCATTACCAGAAGTGGCATTCATTTAATGCTGTTGTGTTTGTTATAAGTAAAAAGCAAAAGGCACACCAAGATGTAGTTTTATTTTCTCTTATCAGACCTGGATGCAAAGGATGCAAAGTATGTTCTATTTTTGTATTTATCTTGCAATATATTGCCATAAAACCAACATTCAAATATGCAAAAGTACGCACTAGAGCGAGCTGCAAGATGCTCTAACACGCTACGTCACATCTATCTACTCAACATGCTCTCCTCCTTGAACAAGTGAGGAATGACAATGAGATTCTTAGTCTAGCCTTATTCTTAGAGCCTGGAGCCCTTTTTCTAGCCCGTGGTCCCATGTGAGAAATATACAGTCAACCTAAAGAGCAGCTGAGTTCAGCTTCAATTCATTCATGCCCTTGGATTGGCTGGACATCCATGTCCTCCTGTGGTTACAGACTCCTAGCAGTGTTAATGGCCTGTGAGCTATGACTGTGCAAGAGCTGGCAGATTCAGGCATTGCTTCTGTGCACTGCAAACCCAACCAACTTCACAAAAACAGAAAATGGAAGCTTTTTCAAATATTTTTCCCTGGGACAGAAACCAAGGCCATCAGCCAAATGGAGCAGTCTTCTAAAGTGGTTCCTTATATACATGAAAAAGTTCAAGATGTATACTTTATATTTTTTAACCACTATTAACCTTTTCTTTCCAGGCTTCTTGAACATTTATCCTCAGAATCCCTGAGGTAGTCATGCAGTTAGAGAAGTAAGAGGAAAGATGATGTGTGCTCAAGGGCAGTCAAAACCAGAAGTCAGCAGGATCCTGGTTTGCTGCCTTTCATTCAAGTCATCTTACTTGGGTGCATGTGTAACAGAAAAACATACACAGGATATTTTATAAGTAGAGTATACATCATTCTGTCCTCAGAACCCGAAGAGATTACTCTGCCAAATGGATAGCTACAGTATTTCTTTAAACAAATAAGAAACTGAGGCAAGAAACTGTTAAGAGTTTTTAAGTTCCAAAACCTAACAATGAAACAATTAAATCCATTGAAAAGCTTGATGGTTTTGGTCATGTTGACACCTTCAGAGGGCAGTGGTTTAACAAAAAACAAGTCCCTTTATCTATCACTAATAGTACAAGGACAAGGAGTAGCTTCTGACGTACAAGCCCTGAGTACCAATCGTGACTGTACTATAATCCTCACCCTCTACTTCGGCTTCATTGGGAAATACTACATTCCTGCCACAGAGCTCAGTCTTGGGTCTTCACTTGTAATTCACATCTCTTTACATGAAATAAACTTATTCATATCTCCTGATTGTTTAACTAAAAATCTTAGCTCACCATCACCCTGATGTGCTAGACACTGACTCCCATACTGACCAGTAGCTCTGACAGTTTGTACCCAGGAAGAAGCTTTGTTTTAAAAGTGAAACATCTGCTGTGCATCTGTGCAACACTTAAATAACTGAATTCTGGTCTGCAATGAAGACTCCCACACAGTGGGATGACACAAAATATACCCATTTTTTTCATGATCTTTGCCAGATTTGGAGGCTTGCCTCATATACGAACTCCTCCTGCCGTATTCGTTTGCATGGTTCTACAGAGTTTTCCCCACTGTTGCCAGCATGGCTCAAGCCTGATTCATCCAGGGCAGCCCCCAGCAAAGGCAGGGTTAGCACCCCAACAGAGATGGCAAACAGCCAGGACAGCCAACATCAGCTGGAAAACAGCCTGGGGGGACTAAATGGAAATCATGAACCTTTTGGTTTCACCTGGGAGCTAGCTGGCGAGTCAGTACACGTCTTCCCTGTCGACAGTGGTGTGTTATTCTAAAGAGCTGGTCTCCAGTTCTACTTTTCCAAATGATCACAGCCTTTCCTCAATATACCTCCTACTGTATAATGAGAACATATTCTTTGCATCCATTTTACTTACAATGACTTAGAGAAATAGCCTTAAGAAGGTTATTCCCAGGAACTGTAACCACCCCCTCAGAATAGCAGGTTGTTGAGTTAGTGCTGATGAGTCAGACGGGCTTTTTAATTCTGTTCTAAAAGGAATCACCACAACAGTGGAGAAGGGAGAGGAAAAATAAAAAGGGAATCGAGTGGAAAAGGCTTCCACCGTCTGATGATTCATGCACCATCAGCGTGACTCACCCAGCATTACTCTGCCATTAAAACATGGAGACTAGGCTGATTAGTCACAGTAATGAATTTTTCAAGAAAGGATTCTCCCCTATAAATAATGATGACTTTGTCTGGATAGTGTTAGTGTGACTCACCTTTCCAGCATGCCGGGCAGCACCAATCGTGTCATCTGCAAAAGGAAAACATTCGTGATGGCTGAGAATGCAGACACCAGACAGCCAGAGACCGAGGGAAGCCTCCCTTCCTCCCAGAAGCAGCTGCCACCCCCTCCACCCCAAGCACGGCTCGGGGAAGCAGAGACCATACTTTGCGTAGGCAGTTTATTTTTATTCTACCTGGATAACTTGGCTCTGTCAAGTAGTGTGTGCACTGAATCTGGTGAACCCATCCAGCTAGTAGCACAAGAGTAAATAAAACAAATGTCTTCACCACTCTGCAGCATCCGTGGCCTCTAAAGAACATTAAAACACCAGAGTACTACAGTACATGTACCATCTTTCTCTCCCCACAAGAAACATCTGTCTTCCTCAAAACTGACTAAATTTACCACCTCTGCCAAGACTCAAAACATTATCCAATACATTCTAGCTACGCTTACTGAACTGCTGATTTTAAGACAAAAATAAGTTCTGGAGCAGCAAGAGCACTGACAGAACAAACGAATGTAAGTTTCCTACATTATGTTACCTAAGGAAAATACTTAAGACTCCAAAATATTTTTTGGCTGATTACACAGATGTTTTCACACTGAAAAAACTACACCCCCAGGAGAAAAGTTGCCTGGCAAGCCTCCTCACTGCTCTGGAAACTCCTGCCTTCATTATGACTCTGAGCAATCCATTTGCAAGCTGGCTGAAGGATTCTCCAGAGCAGTAATCCTAAAACAAGCTTCCCAGTTGCAGACAGAGCATCTCTGACAAGGCAAACAAATTAAGCATTGATCCAAACTTGGACAAAATTTAAATTAGTGTAAAATAGTTAATTTCCCACTACTAATTACTACCATCCTAAAATACAATTTAAATCCAAAACTTCTGCCTTCATGAAATAATATCAAAATTCTGCTCGTGCCAAATTCTGCCCTGCCACAACTAACCCTATGAATAACTGTCACTGACACCAAAGACAGATCAGACAAGAAATATTTTGACACCTGAAAGGTATTCCAACAAAGTTTTTGAGAACACAAGGGGGCGAGTAATAAAATACTAAAACCAGCACACACCAAAACATAATGATACTCCCACTGATCCCAAATTACCTTGATAGCTTAAAATAAAACATTGAATATTTGAATAATATGGGAAGAAAAACACACATATGAAAGAAATCAGTGTATACAGGCACACAAAACACCTGTAAGCACTTTCATTACAAAGAAACAAATTTTATTGTAGGAAGCTACTCATTTTATTATCACCACTGCGTTAGCCCTTACATATGACTCAACCTGGGTTTGAAGGTTTGTTTGTTTTTATTTTGGAATTATAAAACATACCCATTCAGGAATAAAGGAGGAAAAACACAAAAGAAAACTATCTCAGTTGATTGCAGCTGACACACAAAGCAAATGGCAGAGAAGGGCTGTGTTTTGCATTTTATTGGCATTTTTCCCTTAGAATAGATTCTGCCATCAGCCACACTGCGTGACAGTTTCGATAAGGGACTGTACAGGCAGGAGTTGAACAGGCCTTCCTTTCATGAAGTCAGCTGTTGACACACTTAGCTGTCAGCACTGCCCCAGAAGTCAAACTAAGTATTCAGAGCTGATAAGCATCAACAAGGTAAACAGATCTGATGCAGCTTCAAAAAACCCTCTAGTGTTAAGTTTAAGCATACATGAGCTTTTTCATACACTAATGCTTCAAAGGAGATGTAGAAACAACTATTTATTTTAATCTTAAAGTATAAAGAATGATTTGGGCTGATTTTAAGACTAGTTCAAGACTGGAAGATCTTTTATCTGAATCAAGTTTTATGACCCTTTCCACAGATCCCTTGGCAAAAAGCAACATACTGTTTCTTGACTCTTAGGGCAGTGTAATGCTGCATAACATCTCCATAGATTGGCACATGGACATGGCCTGGAATTGCCTTCCCTTAGGCAACCCATAAATGATCTGAAAAACCAGTACACAATTTCCCACTGTAGTGTCGAGGGGACCCCACATTTGAAACTTTGTCATAAATCCACACAAATGCATTCACAGTCTAAATCCAAACTGCGACCCACCAAGCAACTCTTAACAGTTTATCACAAACCTACTGGCTACTACTGATATCCAAATATCAGTAGCCAGAGAGCACAGAAAAATATGCTACAATAATTGGTGGGCTTACATAAAATAAAAAACTATGAAGCCATTGACAGCTGAAATACAGCAATAGGTACACAATTTGGGTGGAAATCGAGAAGTCGCTCACCACCTGCTGTGTTGAATGGTTTGTTTCTGAAGTTCAGCTGGACAAGCAATCAATTTTTTTCCCCTCCACAGAAAGATACTGATGGCAAAACTGGATGTCATACTCAACATCACTTCTGTTTGTTTTTACTAAAATTCCTATTTTAAGGGAATTTCAAAATTCTGTGAAATAGGGCAAAAATTTCTATCAGTATTTTTACACTTCGTGATGTGTGAAAAAGATATTTATGAATATTCAGCATCTTGATGTAAAAATACCATTATTTTTAAAGAACAAGATAACAGAAGGCAGCTCTGTGAGTCAGTCTCACCTGACCCAGCCAAGTACACACTCAAAAGAGCTCTATTGGAAAAATGCTGGCAGGGTATTCTGTAGCCATACTCAGGTCTGGCAGTTTTATACACTGTACCCAAATGTAAAATATTTTCAGCATTAATTCAAATAAGACAGTTAATAGCAGAAATGTAGTTTTACCACTAATAATGGTGTCAGTGGTGTCCACACGGGCTGGCATTGTATGATTCTTATCCAAAGCTGCCAGACTGGTTAACATTTGTCTTCAATAGCTGTAATCTCAGACATGCCATTATGAAAAAGGCAGTTAAAAACCAAAACATCTAGAACAGAATAAATATCTCCCAGATAAAGAATCCAAATTTTAGCTAGGTCTTGTTTAGAGATAGTCCCTTCTGTAATGGTGTGTATATTTCCTAAATGGCAAAGCACTGCAAGTCAGTCTATAGGAATCTGCATGTAGGATGTCAGAGGACTTCACAGTAGTGTTTGTTTCTCTGCAGGCAATCCAATACAGGCAGAAGGAAGTGTCAGGAAGCCTAAAGGAGAGGTTGGGAACTACTCTAAGAAGAGTGCCTTCTGTTGGTGGTTACTGAACATGGTTAGGTTCCCTTCATATAACCTGTTTTCTGAAGGAATACTACTTTCCACAGAAATAGGAGTGCTACAGTTGAAAATGTGAACGTTCCCAAGACTCTGAAGACTCAGGTAATTCCAGACAAGTAGTTAGGCTATGTGAAAACTGCCAGCTCATCCGAAACAAAATGTTTTTTCTTTGTGAAAATTTGCATTAGAGCAGAGTGAGCATGTGCATCTAAGAAATTTGTTTAGGACAGACTACTCAACGTCAGAGGTTGTTAATTCTTTGATATTTTATACAGTCTGGCAAAAAGTTACGTTTAGCACACAACCATGAAGAATGGTTGTTACACTCTATTTTTTTGTTTATTTTCCAATTATTTCACATACACACATAATGCTACCATAGAGTTTGGGATATAGTTCCTTTGGTTTGGAGGGCTGCCTTGTTTTTAAGTCAACTTCTTTCACACCTAACCATCTAGATCTCAAGTTCCAGGATGCTCAGGGCAAATGACTAACTTAAGGTAGATATTGATTACAGACCATTTCAATAATCTTTTATAGGCAGCTATCATTTCTTGATCTCTTTTTACCTGCAACTGCATTTATTACATTCCCGGCAAGCACTGGTTGCATTGTCCACTCTTCCTCACCAAACCTGTCTTCAACCTTCTAGTTCTGAACCAAGTAACACCACTTTGAGCCTAACAAAGCAAAGATTCCTACTTGTAAATACAGGAATGCACAGACTTATGGCTAGATTTATGTTCTAAAGCAGGCACTACAATTAAAAGCTGCTATTAGAGGACTAACAAATAGTTGGAAGTTATAACCATGGATTTCCAGTGACTTTTCTTAAGAAGAAAATCTCCCATTCTTAGTTACCACTGTGTTGTAGTCTTTTCTCAATCTGATCCAAGCAGTAGCTCAGAAGCAGAGCTTTTTGAAGAAATAATATGTAAAATTTGGAATATCTTTCAAGTGATGTTCACTCAGACTACTTAAAATATAGCAGGAAAAGCTGAGGTAAATATTCAAAGTCATCCTTCAGACCTTATGGGCCCTGCAACTGTTACACAAAGTCAGAAATCTAATACCACAGTTGTATATTTAGAGACAAATCATTCCATGCTATGATGTTATGACTGCAAGTCATTCTTTCCACTTTGAAAGGGTAGAATGATCTGTAACTAGGGCTATACAAATACAACAAAGGGTGAGGCTAGAGAACTTGGACAAGTTTGCTACTGTGTTATGCAGCTAAGAAGCTTTCCTCATTCACAAATCTGGGGTGAAATTTTAACAACTCAGAGCAACATAACTTTTTAAAGATCAGGAACTCCCTGCGGTGCACCCACTCATGTACAAAAACATCACTGCTACCATAAGACAACTCAGAGTGCCTGGGCAGAGGAATCACACAAGTTCACAAATGCAGTAGCTGTTTAACAAAGTTAACTGGCACTCTCGCCCGCAGACCATACACTGAAAAACTAAGGAACTGCTCTTATGCACCGGTAGTTACATTGATTGTGAGGCCTATTCTCAGCATCTACAACGTTTTTTTAATGTGCCTCTCTCGAAACGATAACTTCTTAATGCAGCTCATACCCCGAGCCGAACAAGAATGATTTACATCTGTAAAAACTAGCAAGTAAACCTGATGTCAACTCAATTCACACAGTAACCCATGTGGCCATGTCAGGGGCTCGGGACATACAAAGGGAAACTAATGATCCCTGTTCATTTTCAGTGACTTTCCTCTGAGCAACAGTTTTAGAAGAGAAAGTTTTCCCTATTTAGAGCCATAAACTTTTGGAGTCAAGTTAAAAATGGAAAGCTCTCAAAATAAGCGTATTTCCCCTCTTGCCCTTTACACAGGGCAAAGACTGCTCAAATAATGAGGCTGAACGTTCTCTTTTCAAGAGGTGAAATATGTGTTTGTGTCAACCCTAAATCTACAGAAAGCCACAGAACTCTAGGATTTCCTGAATTCCCCCAAGTTACTTGTACTTTGAAGAAAAATCCCCAGTGCTTCTGACTATTGCTTAAAAATATTTATCACAGCTACATTTCCCTTGATCCAGCTTTCTGTGTATCACACTCTCAGGTTCAAAGTCAGCAAGGTGGGAAACCAAAGCATTGAATTTCTCCCTCTGGACCACCTGAATGATATTCATGACCACCTTCACAGAACACTTACTCCTTTTCCAAGCACTGGCAACTGTCCCTCTCTGTTTTCTACTTGTATTATGTACTTGGCTAAATCATCAACCCCTCTTTGATTATGACTTTGAATATAAATATAAAGAAACCGCTTGACTAGAGTGGAATACACACACACAGAGTGATCTCTTCTCACAAGTTGGTGTTGCCACTGTCCTCAGAATTATGTTCCACTTACTGTGACCCTTTCCACAGCAAATACAAAAATTCACATAGGGTTCTAGCAGGCAACAAGCAACTACCACCTGACTTCTAGTAAGGTACCTTTACAGATGTGGTATTAGATTGCACTAGCCCATCTGAACACACATTGGAGAGAGAGAGATGTAATTTCTAGCTGTCTTTTCAGGATTGCTACTCCCCAGGCTTTTCTGCTTTCTACACACAGGTCCACAAAAGAATATTTTCCCTCTTTCTCAAATACACTAATTTCTGCTCCTCCTTTCACTTTTATATTGGTTGTTGGTTCTGTTGTTGCTTTCTTTCCTAAACTCACAGTTTCAGACTTTGTAGCAGTTATTCCCACATCCTGCCTGGAAATCACAACCTGGTGTAATTCACCTCTCACTCCTCCTCCATTAGGAGGGCAGCTGACACCAGATCTCCCAGTTCAACATGAAGCATTTATGTATTCTGAACTCCTGAGAAAATTAAAAGCGTCTCAAATATGAGGACAAAAATCTTTGATGTTGTAAGGCCTATTAGCCTTTTGTATTGACACTCAGTATAAAACACGAGTAAAGTCATCAACACAAAGACTACCATAGTCACGAGGGATTTACATGTACATAACTTACTCTCCCCCTTCCTCAGTTAATGCCAATATCCAAGCAAAGTCTGGCCTACGAGCCAAAAATTTACATCCCCCCACAATATAATAGCCTGCAAACCAATTCAGCTCCTTGCTTAATCAGCCGCTAAGCCAGCACTCCCTCAACTATTTAGTCCTGCTCATTTTTCAAGAGAACACAAGTTTATGCCTCACTCCCAATGCAATCAGCATGTCGTGATGCTGCAAAAGAAATAACAAACTTGCAGTTCCTTCCATACCAAGCAACTCTTGCAGCTTTCAAAGGAGAAACAAGGCTCCCTGAAGTATTTGAGGCTATTCTCTGTGCTCATTACCTACCCACTTTTTCCACTGGACAGCAATCCTAGCACCCTTGGTTTTCAGGACATTAAGCCAACAGCCAAGTCAAGTTTGTTTACCCAGGTGAAATTAAAGGCTGTAGAATACAAAGACTAATTGACTCAAGAAGATAAAGTTAATACAAGGGAACTATGATTAGAACTATACAGAACAAGTCTAATTTTGATTTCTCAACACTTGCTGGTTAACAGAAAAACCCAGAGATTTTGCCCTGATATTTCACTTAATGCCACTAATATTTGTGTCTCAAAACGCAACAAGATATCCAAAAGTTATAAAAAAAACCCACATCACCTGAACTGCTACCAACAATCATTAAAGTTCTGCTATTTAAATCCCTCCAGAAGCTTGAGATGAGACTATGACAAGAACCATGAAACTACACATACTACCTCGTCTTCTTCCTCATTTATTTGTCAATTCAATCCTTGCATATAACTGTATTAGGTCTCAAGCTGTCCTGAGAAAATACTACAAATGAAAAATCTTCATTCTGTTTATGGCATCAAGACCCATAATACTTCTTTATTTGTTTATTATACAAAGGCCACAATAACTCCTGCACTGCACATTACCATAAAAATGTGATATTGCTCAGACTACTTAAAAAACATCTACTGTGGCTGGGGGACAGGGGGCTATTTTGACAATTTTTTTAAACCAGTATTTTAAAAGAGATGAGATTTCCAACATGTTTTAAGCAGTTTTACGTGGCTTATCTTCAGTGATGTACAGGGTGTTTTGAAGGCACATCACAGTAATCAACACTTTATGCCAGACTGAGTGAACCCCAAAATTGCATGACTGTGTGGTTCATGGGGGATCTAACCCAACAGTGCTCTAAGGACATGACGGGGGCAGGCAGCATGGAATAGGATTTGGGAAAGACATTTTAAAAGCTCTGACAAGAAACAGGTTCTCAAACATGTGCCAAAATTCCATAGTATTAGATACTTTCCAGTTGGGAAACATACTAAACAGTGGGACCAACTAGGCTGAAAATTTGTCCTGTGAGGTGAAGATGTAGTCTTATCTCTCAGTGCACCCCTTCTTATACACTGCATAGCCCCAAGGAAATCCAATGAGCTGACCAATGAAGAAAAAGATGGATCAAAAAGTTAAGGTTAAATGCTTCGAAACTGTCTATACTTGTGGCAACAAAACAGACTTCAGCATTTCTGCAGAATCAATCTGTGCCAATTATCTTGCCTCTCCCACTTCAAGTCTAAGGAGTGTTTCAGCCAGAACTGGAGTTACTTGAACAGTTGTGCTGCCCAGCAGGGGCTGCTGATGGCACGTGGTGCAGGTTACTGAGAGGACAGGGGTATAGTCATCTTTTAGGCAGTGAGAAAGTTTGGTCCAAAAGGCAAGGAAGTGGATGCCAATGCTCTAGAACATAACAGTACAGGTTATAAGACACCTCTGACAAGGATCTGGAGATCCTGTGGGCAGAGCCTGAACGGGTAGTAGCAAAATGTACTCTGCCTCTCTTGTACTTTCACATTTCAGCAGACCTTCAGCTCCTTGTTAAGAACTTTGTGCTCTCTTCCATCACAAATATCATGTTTTTAGTCAGACAAGAAGAGAGAATATTCTTATTATTGTTTCTAAAAAACACACACACACATATATGTACAAGAGCTGGTATCAACCTCAAAAACGTAACTAAATATTCACAGGATTACAACCTAAAAATCTAAGTGAAAAGATATACAGACTTTTCCTAAATTTATTTTTTTCATATCATGATTCTCTAGTTCTATTGGTTCTCCTGAGAAAGTGTCTTACAGATGGCACACACTTCTAATGTGCTCTTCTCCCCAAAACAGTAAGCATCTGGCATGCCTACTGTTTAATTACACAACACACTCGTGCAGGAGAAAACATTTTCAAGCTTGAAATCCTATGCTCAAACTCTGATTAAATCCAGTAGCAGGAGTTGTTCACAGTCAAGACAGAAGTTTTCAAACAGAAGGAAAAACACTATTAACACACAGCAAGCAGCTCTTCAGTAAGTTTCTGTATGTGCAAAAATAGCCATTTTAGAATACGAAGAGGTTGAAAAGATGCAAATTTTACAAGAAACTGTATGACAATTTTGTTAAATTGTTGATGAGCACTGACACTACAACTGAAGCATTAGTTTACTTTGGAAAACGATACAGTCTGGCCACACCTCTGGAACTTTAGGTATATACTGCGTTAAACTATTATTCTACCCTACCATCCTCAGAAATACATATTGAAGTAGTTCATCTGAACTTTTCTAAAAAAATGCTCCCAGGAAGACTGACACCCCAAATTCTTTTATCACTGAATAGTGCACTCCCTCTGCTGGCACAGCACAGACCTCACACCTCTTCAGATGTACACCTGATGCAGCTCTGTTAACTTAAATGACTTCCATAAGAGAAACTTTCTGTAAGAGAAAACTCTCAAAGGTGCCCATTAATAGCTGACTTCTCTGCTGAAATCTTGCAGGGGGACAACAAGACACCATGGGCCACAATCCTTCTCAGTCAACTAGAAAATCTGTACTGGTCAGGCCCAGAGTCATTTTCCAGGTGAAAGGTTTCTGAAGACTCACTGTTACAGCATTTCTAACTTTCCAACAAATAGTTCTGAGATGTCAAATAAAACACACACAAAAGTAAGAGCTTGCAGCAGCAAGCTGACATTACCAACTCCCATTCAGCCATGCAATGGCTGCTTTTCCACTGTTTGTCTATGTTTTAATAAAGTGTGAGAATCTTATTAAAGCATTGTTTTAAGACGTGCTGTGCCTCCTCACATGGAAACAAAATAAGAGTTTAGATTCCCCAAAAGCACTTTACTAGATGAATTTAGTACTTGACCTAATCAGAAGACCTGCAAAAAAAGTCAAATCTTTCAAGCCATCTTTAAAGTAACTAATATTTTAGCTTTGAGGCAAAAGGTTAACCCTCAGCTAACAGAGATATACTGTTATGCATAAGAAGGTTTAGCAGTGAATAGTCCCAAGGAGTTTGATCAACACACACTGGTAATACACTAACCAAGTCCCTGACTTACAGCTATTCCCTCTGTCCTTTTTGAGCTTTGACATACTAGGATGAAAACCTTGTTTTTGAATGGGCCTCATGTTAATAAACAAGAGAACAGCCATATGTTTCAGCCTGAAGTCATGTTGATTTCTTCTTGATGAAACCTACAGTTTAAATATCAAAAAGCAAAGGTAGCTTCTGAAGTAAAGTTAACGCATGCTTCCGTGAGTTTGGTTTTCCTTCTTGCTCAAATATTTTGCAGAAAATATTTAAGTGCCTTCTCACTACAGCATACAAAAACCTTAGGCATGCAGAGGTAAGGGCTGTCCACTCCAAGAAACACAGATGCAGGGGGAGAAGAATGAACCATTTACAAGAAGGACTAGAAGAAAAATCGTGAAGAACCATTAAGTGCTGTTTTATGTACTCAGGTTGCTCCTTTCAAATAGCTAACAGGCATCTTTGCAACAACTTACATTTCACACAATAATCAGAACAGTCCAACATGGCAATCAGAACCTCTGGCTTTTTCCAAGACAAAAAGTGAACCTATAGCCTAACAGGTCAAAGTAATTCCCCCAGACAACTGAATCTTGTTTTCTGGTTCTGAATTATCAAGAAGTCTTGGTAACCTACCTTACAAACAGACATGATGTTAATGTTAACCATTTTGTCGATCATCTGCAAGAAAACAAAGTTTTGGGGTTTACTCACTTGAAGTTATTTGAACAGTATTTATACATCCTCTGGGTTTAAGTGTTGGGATAAATTATCTGCCTTTTCTCCTTGCCTTCCTGCCTAAGTATCAGGAACAGTGACAGGCTTTCAAAGCAGTCTGTGAATTGCTCTTGGTCAGGTTTCATCTCTGATTAGGGACTCACACTAATACAGAACCAGACAGGTGTATCACACTGACACTCTATTTCCTGTAATAACCTTACACTATCTGCAATACTTACGAACTTTAATAAATTCTTAGCCATTACACATGTTTTGAAATTAACTACTGTATTTTACTCTTCACCATTTTCATGACTTTAAGTTTATTCATTAGGTTAAAAACTGAGAATTTTTTTTTTTTTGCTAAACATTATGAAGCTTATTTGAAGGTGAACCAAACACCAGACATATTTAGCAACACTTAAGCAGAAAACACAAAACCACAGTGGACCCAGTGAGCTACAGGGGTTTCGGAAAGAAAATCACACACCAGTGAAAGTGTTCATAATCCGAGTTTTTGATGTATCCAGCACAGCCAAGATTGTCCCTACGTTATGAACTGTCTAAAATGGCCATATCTAAGTTTTGTAAGTGTTATGGAATATGCAGCTTCCATCCATGAAATTGCTTGCTCCCCTTCAGTCACTTAAGAAGCCCCCCAGCACAAGCTAAAGCAGCTTATGAGCAGCAGCCAGATGAGAGCACAGACAGGAGCAGAAGAAGCAGGGAAGAAGCAGGCAGTACGTAAAGAACACCACCAAAAAGTGAGACTGCTATCACCAGCATTGTGTTATGCTGCTTATGTACATCTCCAAGTTTCTGAACACTTAATTCTAATCAGAAAACCTCATTACGTGTGTTCCTTAACCAAACCTAAATACTTCTGTAATATCTGCTAACCACAGTAGAACACTAGAAGGTACCACAAAAGCACTTACCTTCTCCAGCTNCCCCGAGCGCCGCCGCGCCCCGCGGGGCAGCCGCCGCCTCCGGGGACCCCGCTCCGCCGCCCGGCCTCCCTGCGCGGACATTCCCCGCGGGAAACCCTTCTCCCCGTCACCCCCGCACCTGCAGCGAATTACTTAAACCGCCAAGATTTTTTTTTTTTTTTTCCTCCCCCAATATTTTACACCGGCACGGTTTTATTCTCGGACGTGAAACCAATACCCATCCTCTAAATCCCAGCCCCAACAGGAGAAAACTTCTAATTCTGTTCGAAAACAGTGCTGCTCTGCAGCCTCCAGCTCCATAGAGCACATTGACATGGAGACAAAAAGCAGCAACCAAAAGGGATCTCCGCTTCCTAAGTATCTGTTGTTCATCTTACGCAAGTGAATCGCGTGACATGTGGTTGCTGTGGCAACATTTTACATTTATATAGTGTCTTACACCCCAGAGAATCCCAGAGTGCTATGTATGCTCAGCAGCACTGTGCACCTCCAGGCAGGAGTCTGCACGGGGACAANAGTACGTAAAGAACACCACCAAAAAGTGAGACTGCTATCACCAGCATTGTGTTATGCTGCTTATGTACATCTCCAAGTTTCTGAACACTTAATTCTAATCAGAAAACCTCATTACGTGTGTTCCTTAACCAAACCTAAATACTTCTGTAATATCTGCTAACCACAGTAGAACACTAGAAGGTACCACAAAAGCACTTACCTTCTCCAGCTCTGGAACATCAATAAAATATTCGGGATAAGAATACGATATTCCCACATTGTTAACTGAAAGAAAAGCATGAATTAGATCACTTGGATGCCCCCGATTAATGACAATTTTCAAGCAATACTCTTAAAATGTTGCATTTAAGACATTCTAGCTGCTTTGGCCAAGTCTCCTTAAGTGCAAACACCCCGCGCACACGCAGCGGAATGCGGGAGCGCACGGACGGACCATTTTAATGGTTTCACAGCGTTTGTTGCGATAGAGAAGCACACCGAGTGAAAGGCGAGACAAGCCGCACTCCCCGCGCAGCGCGGCCGGGAGGTNTTTTTTTTTTTTTTTCCTCCCCCAATATTTTACACCGGCACGGTTTTATTTTCGGACGTGAAACCAATACCCATTCTCTAAATCCCAGCCCCAACAGGAGAAAACTTCTAATTCTGTTCGAAAACAGTGCTGCTCTGCAGCCTCCAGCTCCATAGAGCACATTGACATGGAGACAAAAAGCAGCAACCAAAAGGGATCTCCGCTTCCTAAGTATCTGTTGTTCATCTTACGCAAGTGAATCGCGTGACATGTGGTTGCTGTGGCAACATTTTACATTTATATAGTGTCTTACACCCCAGAGAATCCCAGAGTGCTATGTATGCTCAGCAGCACTGTGCACCTCCAGGCAGGAGTCTGCACGGGGACAAGAAGCATCGTCAAAAGGCACTGATGCCTTTTTCAAAAAATGAAATAAAATAGCCCCTCCATCTGTGCCAAAAGCTATCGTTTTAAGACCCAGCCTGAAAGATAATTTAAGTAGCAATAGGGATGCAGGATGTGCAAGAAACACGAGGAAGAGATTCTGGCAAAGTGCGCCAACTTCATTCGGAATTCCCTCAAGCTCTTTCAGTCCACATCTTAGTGTATTTATGGAAGTTCATTAGTCATGCTGTGTGTTTCAAATTTTTAACTTTTAGATAACCTTTAAAAATTGAGGTGAGGAATTGAGGGGAACAGGGTGTTGGCAAATTCCCAGCAGACATCTGCTATATTTAGAAAGAGTGAAAAGTTTTTGAAAGGAAGAAGACCCAGTCTTGCTACAGCCAGAGTGAACCAGATCTTTTTCTTCTTTTCATCCAAAAATAAACTATTTTTCGTTCGATCTCTCTTGAAAGGGTTTTGGCTATGAATTGTGACAGGGTTATGGGACTAACCTTGGCAATTCTCTCTGAATTTAGAATGCTTATATGATTCATGCTGCAGAGACAGTCACACAAAATTCACACCCCTTACTGCAGGCTGGGTCCCAGATATGCACCCTTCCACTTTCTGTAATCATCCCTGCTGCAAGTACATAACAGACCATTAAAAAAATCAGGTTTTGGGTTGTACCACCATATTTTAACTAGAAAAAATGGATAGCAACAGGGTAAGATACTGTCCAGCACAAACTCATTTTAAGAATCAGAGCTATTTAAGAATGGCAAAAGGAAGATTTCCCACCTCTGCTTGTTTAACATATTGCTGTAGCTAGCACATGTTCAAAGTCACTGACAGACGCTGTTTTGAACACACAGCAAAACATTATGCAAACTCTTTTAGCCTTCCTACGTGGGTGAGAAGAAGCTTCCAAAGAAGAAGTTTACAAGGATTTCAATCTGTAAGTACTTTAGTTAGACTCTGTGCAACTCCATAATTAGAAACTCGTTCTTGAGCTGTACGTGTGGAGACTCCTGTGTCTCCAAGTATAAGGTTAAAAAACAATCAGCATTGATCACTGGCAATTGTGCTGTGCTACCAACGCTTCTCATACCTACTGTTCCAGATGAGCCCTGAAAGAAGGAAATATGCTGGAACCTGAGAAATCAACCCTTATGGCTATTCGCACTTAAATCCATGTTTTCCCTCACACAAACATGAAAAACACAGCTCAACAAAAGCTACATTCTGGATTGCAACAAACGCTACAGAATTTAAAATACAAGGTGCTAAAGCATGAAGTTAATTACCATAAAAAATTAAAATACTGTCTTTCTGGAGTGGCCATCATCTGTGTGGAAAAAATTACATTGGCAAGTGGTTTCTATTACTACAGCTATCTCTGGGGGAAAGAAAATACCTACGTATCATGTTATCTTGTGATCTTGAGCACAAGATCTGCTAAAACTGCTAGTGAATAGTTAGAAGAGAGGTTTTTGTAAACCTGCACTGACAATGGCTGCAAGAGAAAAAAAAAAAAAAGCAGAGGAACTCAGCTAGAGAATACACAGCTCTAGAGCATTTAGTTGCTATTTTTACCATGTTTTTAGCCAAGGTGCTCATGCAAATAAAAGCAAGAAGCAGGCTCTGTTTGAGGAACGTGCTTTGTTTTCCTGTAATAACCTTACACAAAATTTGAGACACACACACACTGCTTTAGTGCCCAGTTTGTGCGAGGCTATAAAAAGTCAGATTTTCATGATTTTGTGAATCACCATAACCTAATCACAGCCTGAGAAATAATAAAAACCCTTCCAGTGTGGATATGTACATTGCACAGTAAAAGGTTTGCTGGTGTTTTGAGACATTTAAACAATCTACCATTCTGTTGCAATTGCTATGTGACAGGCAGCTTGCAAGCCCTACACTCCCTGAGTAGATTTTGACAGGACAGATTAGAATGTACATTAATTTTACTCTTCAAAGTTTCTTTGGAACTTATTTCCTTCAGAAAGAAGAAACAAGGCATTCACAGCTGTGTCACAACTACTCTTTACACAAAACACATCCTTGGCATTTGAAGTTACTCCCAATGGCTTTGAATTTTTATAGCAATTAAATACTGGATGCCATGAGTTGTATGTACTCAAGTCTGTTAGAAGTAGTAGGGAACATTCTGGGCTTTATCCTTCAATGTTATTTTTAAATTGCATTTTTATATACACTATTTTCTTGAGCTTTATTTTCAAACATTGTACAACAAGATTCATCTATTAGCAACAAAGTTCATACAGTATATTATCATGTATATAACAAATTTGTTTTGAAATATGCCTAAAATACTCCACAACTGCAGGTCTAATTACTGCACTTCAGGTTAGTAAAACTTTGTAGTGAGGAGTGCTTTATCAGATGACATGTGCTAGTAGATGTCTGAGCCATGTGATTTTTTTATGTGTTTAACCATCACAGGTTCTCATCCCTATATTGCCTAACCATAGAATAACCACAGGCATATGTGCTTCCAAGGGAAAAAACCCAAAACACCAGTAAGCAACTGCCTTTACCCCACTGTTCAAAGAAGATTCAGGTAAACTGCTGTTATGTTGAAACTCTTCTCAGCTTGTGATGAAACACCTATTTGAAATCACCTCAGTTGTACATTTGACACAGTAACTGGAGGGATCACCTTGTCTTTTCAAGGACTCCTACACCACCTACACTCCTGCAACGTAGCAAACCATACTCAGGCATATTGTGTTCTTATCAGCAAAAGAAACACAGCTTACCAACATGACCAGAAAAGGCTTAAGACTTTTGAAGCAGGAGACAGTTACTCGATGTTCTATTGTAATGTCTGAATTTCAACAGCTCTGTAATTAAAAGTTCACGGTTCTCCCACAGGGCTCTACTCCTAAATTGAGTATCTCCTAAGCTAAAGTATGTGAAGCTTGTTTAGGATCTAAGATGGTATTAGGTCATAGAATAGTTTGGGTTGAAAAGGGACATTTAAAGGTCATCTAGTCCAACTCCCCTGATGTCTTCAGCCAGGTCAGGTTGCTCAGAGCCCCGTCCAACCCGGCCTTGAACATTGCCAGGGATGGGGCATCCACCACCTCTCTGGGCAACCTGCTCCAATGCCTCAATTCCTTTTCTTCTTTATACCTAACCTAAACCCACACTCTTTTAGTTTAAAGCCATTGCTCCTTGCAACAGTTCTACTGCAAAGGCCCTGTTAAGAAGTGTCCCCATCTTTCTTACAAGCCTCCTTTAAGTACTGAAGGGCCACAACAAGGTCTCCCCGGAGAGAGACCTTCTCTTCTCCAGGCTCAACAACCCCAAGTGTTCAAGTCACGGTGCATGCAGTCATAAGCTCCAGTCAAAGGCCTCCATCAATCACAGAATAACACACTGAACACATTCAATAAGCATCACAAATTCCTAGAACGTAGGCACACGTGCAAGCACCGTCTCATGTAGTGCATTAACAGCAAGCTAGAGAACATCTCAAGCATGCAGCAACAAAGCCTTAGTCAGATAAATAATAGCTTCTGTGAATTGGTTTCAATAAACTTCAATATGGGAAGAAGTTAGTAGGCATGTCAAGACAAAACACCACAATGAAAGATTTAGAAAGGTAAGATACAAACCTAAAACACCAATCTCCAGGCCTTCCAATCCTGCTTTGATTCCATTGTAAATATCTTCTCTCTCTCCAAAGTCTGCCACAATGACTTTTGTTTCCACTTTGTACTTTTCCTCTAGAAAAAAACAATTTTGAAAAGTTTGCAACAGTTTACCATTCAGATATTAAGACTGTATCAGTTATTAGGTTTTACAAAACATTATTTTAAGAGCTAGCATTACATGTGAACATTTTCACCTCTGCAACAGGAATCCTTGACTTTTAACATTACCTGCACAGTAAGTTTGTGACATTAAGCTACTTTTGGTGAGAATATAAATTCTCAAATGATTCAGCACATTTTGTTTGTAAGGGACAAGAAAAGTGGCAAGAAAGCAAATTATACACCTTTGCATAGAACAGCAAAAATAGAGAAATCTGGAAGCACATATACATAACCACGTTCAAATACAGCTTGACAGGAACACTTATTTTCAACTTAAGCCAAATGGCAAATGAGTTGCTTCAGACCAAGCAAAACAATTCTTTATTGCCCTCCATTTCCATTCTCACTTCTGGTCCCCTAAAGCTTTTTGAATATTTAGATTTTTTTGAACAGGTATCAAAAAGGGAACATGTGGGTGAACAAGAAGAGCAGAACTTCAAATTTGATCATTCCAAAGCCCTTCTGATGTGCTGTCATCTCCATCCTTACTAGAACAGGAAAAATACACGTAGGCAACTACATTTTGAAAGAGAAGAAGGCAAGCAGTAAAAATACTTCATATAAAAAGCAACTCTGCTTTCCTCATGCTAAATTATATTGAATTAAAAGCAGAACAATGTCCTCTCAGACTTCAAAAGAGCAGAATAGTAGCTTAACATTGCAGCATCTCTGTTCTGCTGCACCTGACTCCCACCCTAGCATTCCTTAAGGGACCTGTATACAGCTCGAGAAGGATTTTGCAGCACTTTGCCCCCAGAGCCATTCATAAAAACCAGTGCCATGTTAAAGGAAAAGAATCATTCACAAAAAAGATTAGAGGCAGCCAGATTCCCATGATGCTCCTTCCCATTCAAGGGAAAGCCGCGACTCCCATGATCCTGCCATCCATTCATGCAGAATCATGAATCTACTGAACTCACTGGTTTGCTGGCTGTCTCCTTTCCCCCCCACAATATCCCTAATGGCAGATGAAATTATTTCTGCTCCTTTTCCCTCTCCCCATCCTCAACCTCTTCATCTCTCCTGAACAGCTGCATTGTTTAAAAATCCCCTGAGAGATGTTGCTATGTCAAATGACGACGTAAATAGCATTAAGCCCCTACTGCAGCAGCAGTCTTGTGATCGCGTCAGAAGAAAATCAAGTTCAACACTGGAGGGGGGGGCACAGAAATGGTCTATTTTTGAACACAGCTGTTCTAATGTTTAGCACACACATTTGGTTTCTTACAGAACACAGAATTAAGGGCAACGTTAGAGGCTCATCTCATATGTGCAAATGGACTGGATGGGCAAAGCCCAAGTCACACACTTTTACACGTGTCATTTTTAACTGTTTTGTGGGATCTGCAGCTGTCTTCACTGCCACTCAGATGCTTCACGAAATGCAAGTTGCTTAAAGGACCCAAACACCATTCTCACAAATTTGCTCAATTGGTACTGTCCTTTTCATACTAAACACACTTTGTTAGGATCGTTACCAATCTATCTTCAAAGCCTTCTGAAATCACTATAGAGATACTAAGAGGACAGGGTAAGGACAAAATTCTGAAGACCTAATACTATAAATAGAAAAAAAAAATATAGAAAGTGCTCACACTACTATTCATATAAGACCCCTCTTTGAACCTTTAGAAAATTAGCAAAGAGCCATTACACTTATGGTAGTTAAGCAATACACCTATAAAAAGCTGCAGCACCCTTTGGGGGCAGAGGGTGCAGGGTACAATGTATAAAAACATATGCAAAGTAGAGGGCTGCCCACTGGTATAGCCAGAGGACAAGGTCTTTGTGCAGTTGCTCATGCAAACATGCAAGGCTGTCTTGCCCCAGCAGCTACCACCAGCTGACCAAACCCTCCCTCCCCTTTTCACAACAGCATTCAGGTATCCTGTAGCTTTTGCATACCCTTCGCTCTGTCCCAGAACCTGCAATAGGTGGGATGATCCACTACCTCAGGGAAAAGACGAGGAGATACACCTGAGAAAACAGTTCCACGTCAAATGACAATGCAAATAGCATTAAGTCACTTCTGTGTAAACTTGGTCTACTAGTCAGAGCACAAGGTGCAGAGGAGAGCAGGTGTGCTCTGCTCAGCATGAAAAAATGGAAAAGGAAATTTCCTTGATCTTAAGGATTAAGATGTTCTCAAACAGATGGGCTAGAAAAGAGAGTAGAGCACATTCCTATTTTATCTGCCAAAAAGACACTGAGATGTAGATTAATAGAGAAAGAAGCAAATAGGCTATGTCCTTATCCAGCGTATCTAGGAGTGTCTGGGCTATTGCTGTCCAAGAGAAAATCTGAAACTCCTTAATGGAGCTTTCAGCTTGAGGACCAGGAGGTACTTGAGAGCCAGAAGGAGTGAAAGGAGGAAACCAAGCCAGTTTTTGCAGTCACACCTAGAGGACCTGAAAGACCTATTACTTGCCAGCAAGTCCAGCATTTCTGATGATATTTTAAAAGTGGATCTGATGTTTTGTCTTTGGAACTAGTACTTCAAATGCTCCTTAGCAGGAGACTGAATATTACACCATGTTGTCAACAGTTGTGCAGCAGTCAGTCATCATCATCTATCCACAAGATGGGAAAGGAAATTCAGCAGGTCTCTTTCACAGTTCCCAATTCTGACACACCAGTGTTTTAATCATCTCATTCGCTAAAAAACTCAGGTGAGTCAGAACCTACAAATAAGTTTTAATCTAAACATTCCTATGTCCAGTTAATTTACAGGGTCTGTATTGCCTTAGCCAAGACATCTGATAATTTAGCAAGACACCAACTGTGCTCAACAGTATTCTGGTAAACCAATAAAAGCTGACATGATCTTCTGCAATCACACCATCATTTGAGAAGCAAGTTGTTGACCATGAAGAAATTTTCACAGCTGTGGAAAAGCTGAATGAACCAATAGTCCCAATGGTGATAGAGCAGGCTGCTATGAACACCGTACAAGACAAAAGGCGTGAACTTTTGCAGAAGATACTGGGATGTATTCTTCCTAAGATACAGAGAGCAACCCAAGAACACAGACTCCAGAGGCAGAGGCACAACGCAGTCCAATACAGTGGTCATGCAAACAAAAGCAGTACATAAAATATATATTGAAAGGGGAACATAAGATAACTGAAAAAAGTGCCTATTTTTGCAGCGGTAAAAGAACTACTGACTTCCTGAGGTATGTTCCCATTGTGCATTCCTGCACAATGCAAGATGAGACAGTCTGGAAACAAATACACTATTTAACTACATTCTTCACACCATCAGAAGTACAAACACTTTCACATATAATCCCTTGAAGGACACACTACCTTCAGTATCCTCAGTAGAGGACTCTAAACAGTGTCTCAAACCTTGGTTAAGGTGTTACTTATTCAAAATAAACATTAAAAAACTTACAACCATCCCAAGGAACAGCCAACAGGACAACACTTGCCTGATTTCTCACCTAAGATCATCAGTCACAACATCAGTAGGTGAAGCAAAAGCTTAATTAATTCCAAAGGCCAGATATGTCTGACTTACAGGAAATGTATCCAGTCTTGCTATGCAAGGAAAATGCTAATCCTAACTATCAGGCAAAGTAGGGCACACCTTGTCTACTAAAAAGATTCACTTACAAAATAGCACTACATCACCTAGAACACCAGGAAAAAAAGGATCACACTGTAATTAAAAAAAATAAAGCAGAAAGCTAGAAACTACAGTGAGCTACACCCTAAATAATAACAAATAAAGAACTGTAAAATGGTTAGGAGGCAAGAATTTTTAATTTTTTTTTTGTTTAATTTTATAAAAATTTTTTTTAAGCTTGCAAATAATTCAAATCGGCAGCCCCCCTAAACTGAAATCTTGGTTGACAGGCTAAGAAAATGCTAAGGAAGTTTTCAGAAACAGATAAACTGGGCTTGAAAGAAGGTTCCCCAAGAGGAGCAAGCTTGTGTACTTCGATGCGACAGCAAACAGACACCAGTTTGGTGGTCAGGAGAAGCAGCTCAGTTTACCTGAGAGAAGCAGTGTCAGGGTGTCTGTCATACAAAGTCTTGCTGGGACAGAGGAGAACAACAAGATCTTCATCCCTAATAAAATAACGTTAGTTCTTGAACCACCTGTTTTCAAAGTAGTTCGCTACAGCAGCTTGAATTTGCACCAAGAATGTCAAGGCACACCCAGTGAACTTTGCAACAGAGAGGTTTGGGATATGAGGCCCACACTGTAAGCAGGTAATGGGGATGGTTCTTTCAAGATCAGGGAAAGGACATTAAAAACTCTTGCTAGAACTGAAGCATCTCACCACTTTACATTCAAAGTCACATATAAATATTGCCATCACAGTGATGTAGTATAATGCAACTGACATAAAAGAAGTCTTGCTTGGTCTTCAGCTTCAGGATGGTCACAGATTCTAAGCAGTAGAAAAATAGCTCTCCATTTTTCATCAAACAGGAGAGGACAAATTTGTTTAGGTAAGGAGAATCAACTACCTCCACAAATAAAGATGCCATCTTTCCTGTATCACTGCAGTGGTAAAACTCACCCTAATCCAGCACCCAGTCTCCAGAAACAGTGTTTGTAACCTTCCAGTATAGGGTAAGAAGCTGAGAGATGAAAGCAAAACATTAAAACCTCCTGCTTTTTAGTACTCTATCTATGCAGGACAGAGATGAAGAGTTTAAGACTATAGAGTGGCTGCTGAGAGCTCTACAAAGTATTTGGTTGGTTTTAAGGGAGACATTCATTTTGGGAATGTATCCAATTTGGGACTTTCAGAGTTCACAGAAGTAACTCCCAGTGTCATGAATGGATGGAATCTGTTTTCCAGAAGTACCACATACTTCCAGACTGGTGACAGCAGACTGTTATTACACAGTGATATATTCACCATGTAAAAGCATGTTAAAATCAGCTGGGTATAACAAGAGCTAGCTTTCTCTGAACATTTTGAAGGGTGTAAAATTCTGAAGCTGAATACCGATAACCTAAGAAATAGCTAAAAAGCAGCTCTGCTGCACCTGTTGCAAAGGAAGGCTATGCTGTTCCTGCACAGCTTAAGATACCTGCCTACAATTTAACAGCCCTTGTTATGTTTCTATACATTTTTAACAGTATGTGCATATGCACACTTGGTCAAGCACCTAGGAATAGGTTCTGATTCCTTTTATTCAAGTACACATGCAGGACTTCCAGGGAATTCCTTACATACTGCAACAGTTGCACGTGTAATCTCAGAAACAGCTTCCTTAAAAAGAGTGAATATTTAAAAAAAATCCAATCACATAGAACTATAGAGAAGGTAAAAAAAGACCTTATTCAAAATGTTCTGTTAACTTTAAGTTTCAATATACACTGACATATAAAAGTCAATTTTTCACTTCTCAGCTTTCACAGATTACTTCAGCTCTCCAAGCCAAAGTCCACAAACCATTGAGCCGCTGGGGCATTTAAGTTTTTAATGTGTGTATACAGTAGTATTGCTACAAAACAGAGGGAAAACACACTTTACTAATAGTTGCCTCCATTTGCTCCCCTCAGACTTCCATTACATCAAAATACACTACAATTTCTAAGACACACTAACCAAGTCAGAAACACATTCTGAGCAACACAGGATCAATCAATAAGGCCATTCACCCAAATATTATGCTCAACATTGTAAGCTTTTCTAAATCAAGCTTGTTCTAATTACCAAGCTAACTAAAAACACCAAATCAAGCAGCCTGTGACAAACAGCTGCAGAGGCTGACAGCCAGGGGGGCTGCACACTCAAGTCACGGCAGTGTTTGCAAATGCTGCTGTGACTGCAGGCAGCCAGGCGAGCCGAGCTCCGGTGCTCCCCACGCACACCCCCTCGCTCCAGCGGGCCAGGCACGAGAGGCTCCAAGGCACCGCACGTGCGGCCGCCCTCGTGCCGTCAGGAGTCGTGATTCCCAGAATAGCTCTCCTCACCACAACCCCAAAATATCCACTCTGGCTGAAGCTGCACAAAGAGCTGGTTGGGGCACAATCCCAAGCTGTTTCAGGGGGAAGCACAGACGTGAAGTGTGGGAAGGTTGCTATTGTGTAGCAGGCAGCATCGCAAACTCCCCTTCCTTCTCTCCTCTTTTCCCAACACTATTTTCAACGCCCCTGCCAAGAATTTTTTTTTTATATTCATTGATGCACTTGTTTTTACTAACCATGAAGAGAGCTATTTTTAATATACTAAATCATTTTAGGAGGGTCATATGGGCTATTTCCCATACTTCCTGTTACATTTCCTTTCCCTTAATGTCATAATTATCTTCTGACTGTGACAATGTGTACACTTGATACGTGCATACATAGAAAAATGAATTTTGCATCATTTTTTGCAAAATAAAGTCTAAATTCTTCAGCCATATACTTATGGGAACAGTAGTGATTAAAAAAAAAACCACATTTTTTTCACGTTTAGGCTCAACAGAATGAATTTCAGAAAGACAAGAAAAAATACCTTGTAAGAAGAATTTAGGGTCGCTCACAGAGACTGAAAGGTGTCATACCATGGATTAACAAAAAAAAATTGTGCCCTCTCACATCAATTTCAAGACATTTAAGTCAGTCACTCTACTTGAATTAAAGTAAATTTAAGAAGGGAAACAAGTTTCTAGGCTAATTCAGCATTATCTTTTATACATCCAATTCAGCACCCCCAGTAAAATGTTTGCTGTATCCCAAAAACAGGCACTTAAAAGCACAGTTTTCAGGGTTCTCCAAAGTGTTACTTGTAAGGGAAAATACATTGTTAATTAGTCCACAGGTACCACTCAAAGTAACAGAGTACCCAGTTCAGCACTGGAAGCGTGGCACATGCTTAAGGATTTACACAGCAGGCATACTTTTATACAGTAGATACACCATATCAAAAATTGTTTATTTCTCATATTCAAGGACTTCTTTTTAAGAATTTGTTGTGCAAAACAAATCAACCAAGTTTCCTTTCTTTATGGAGAAGTACTAACTAGCTTTTTTTTCCTCACCACAACATATTCCTGAAAAAACATAAAAGTGATTATCACCATTTCCTCAGCAGAGAAGTCTATCAGGGATTTTTACAGCTTTGACAGATAAAGAAGACTTGATGTAATGGAACTTAACCTGCTAAAAAAGTGACATAAGACTAAAATACACATTCATAGAAGGAAGTTGCAGAAGGAGGACAGCACTGTTTGCATCATTCAGTCCTTTCTTGTGCCAGAGAGAGAGTATTCTCTGCAGAGACACTTAAAAGGCCTAATTTTAAGTCTCTTGGCAATAGAGCTTCCACCAATTGGCTTAAACCAGATTTGCAAAAAGACTTTCACCCAGTCCAATGTGACAACAATCCAGTACTTATCTTTTCATGTAATGTTCAGCTTATTTTACACTGAAAGTGATAAGCAATAGATTGCAGCTTTCGTGTTAACAGAAGGTGTTTAATGGCCCAGAGACCGGCACAAGGGCTCTTGTTTTGGCATCCCTAAAGGCTTATGTTACAAATAGGTTGTTAGCAGAGATAAGCATTGAGTTTCTGTGTGTTACAGAAAATGCAACGTAATCCCCCACCCAACTACTGCCAGGCAGAGGCAGAAGTGACCCTGAATGTTGGCAGGGATGACAATTCCTGGTTGTTCAAGTCTGGCCTTCAAAAGTACCAATGAAGTCACCTGCCCATCGATCCAATTACCTAACACGTAAAACTTTAAGACTCAAGAAACCATTGGGTCCCAGAGTTAGTCCTGATCCTATAGGCACAATATACAGAGTATGTGAGGAGAGAAAGAGGCTACTTCTGCTGTGTTTACATTCAGACAAGGAAACCCAAAGCACCTAATTCACATTTAAGTAACCATTACACATTTCTTTCCCTGGACTTCCTGGGTTTACAAACTATTAATACATACTGCATAGAAACACACTGGCAGTGAGGTTCACAGCAAGCACCTTCTTTCTGGAAGGGGCTCACTCAAATCCTGCCAAGTGTGAGAAAGCATCATCTCCTAGAGCTTGCCAGTTCACCTACTGTTATGTGAAACCCATGACACTGACCAGTAAACTTCCTCAAACTGGTTTTCATCCTTAAAACCACCTGTGACAAGTGGTCTGTTACTCCATATGCTGACAGATGATAAGGAAACAAAGTCCTTCTGCAAGGATATCACTAGTCATCTGCATAACATTTTACATGTGGCTTGTCCTACCAGGTTGCTGCCTCAAAACTCTCCTAAGAGGTGAAGTAGTTCTAGGAGTGCATCCTGTAGCTTGCAGGAAATCTGTCAAGTGTTTCTCTCTAAGTATTCTGCTCAATTTCTTCAAATTAATCCAGGCAAAATGTCACTGAGAAAATTCAAGAGAAGAAGAAGAGGGACTAAGGGGGAAAAAAACCCAGCCAAAACCACAGAAGCAGAATTCTTCTTAAAAAAGAAAGAAATTAAAAATTAAAAATAAACTCCCTTTCCAATTGTTCTATCTTTTACATCAGGGTTCATCTATTTAATTTATTAAAAAATTAATAAAAATTAATTCAGTTTGAATCCTCTGTCAGCTCTCTACAATGCCTGCCAACTGCTCCTTTTTTAAGTGGCTCACACAAGGCAAAACCAAGAGAACTTCCTTCACTTCATCCAAGGGAAACTTTCTTCAGAGATGAAATCCAAGAGCTCATTTTGAATCAAAGATCCTCACACTACAACTTCATGAGAAAGGTGACTTCAGTGCATCAAAACAAGTCTAAAATATTTGAAGACATTTTGCCAAGTTCAAGAAATATACGGGGATTTCAAGTATGTCAAGCTGAACCTGGCTCAGATGATAGAAGGCTGCAAACACATTAGTGTACCTTGAAATAGATGACAAACAGTCAGAATAACTGCTGGATTCACTTAGTCTTCAAGTTAAGCTCAGGCAAGTGAAACTTGTCATTTCTGTGCAAGAAAACTAAGAAGACGTCCCCTTCCTCACAGAGCTTGTCTGCATTTAGACCTCCTCTATTAAACACAAATATTCTTAATTGCCAGCTCCAAAATGTGAGGAGGATTTACCAGGGCACAGCAGGGAGGAAATCCAAGTGACAGGGCAGAGATGAAAGAGCCAAGTGCTCCAAGGGAGGTGCAGGTGAGCATCTGCAGGGGTCAGATTTCTTATGGGGGCATGGCAAGGGATGGGGCACAAGCATAGGGGTCAGCATCAGGTCTGCTTCAGAATGCTGCCCAGAACCTGGTTACCAAGAAAGCAGAAGAAAACTGTAAAACTCACTTGCCCAGGAAATGGAAAAGAAACATTTCTGGTTTTGGCACCACATCCCATTTTTGTACTCAAAAATCATGCCAGAAAAGTAAGAAGACAACAGATGCCAAGTATAAGCATGACAGCTATCAGTTTACAATACCCCAAATCTTACAGTTAGAGAGTAGTTCAAGATGAAACGACCATGACTGAGCAACTTAGATACACTACACACTGGGCCGAGGAAATGTATTGGAATGAAATAGTCAGCTGCATATAGTTTTTTTGCAATTAAAATCTATTTCCTTATAAAAGAAACCTGTATTTTCTTATAGACATGTAGCAGAATCAAAGTTTTGGACATTAGTTCTCCAACCATGTGAAAGGCTTACAGTGTATTCCAATTAAACGTTCATTTGTGAGAATACATTGGAAAAACAATTGATTTCTCCCAATTCAAACAATTTATCTGGAGCCAATTTTATCACCTGGGTGTATGCAACATCAAACCACCAACTTTAAAGCAAAAAATAGGAATTTCCTTTAATTATATAGTAACTGACGACAAACTCAGAATCTGCCACATTGCTTTTACATTCACTCACCTACAAGTAAGTAGCTACTTAGACTTGCAAGTAGAAACACTAGCAAGCTACAACAGCTTTATCCTGGCTCTTGCAGCTCATGCACAACTCCATGACCTGTCCTGTGAAACTAACAGCTAACAATGGACACCAATATCAAATTCTTTTAACAATTTCCCTATAGACAAACTTTGAAGTTTTTTCCCTTCTTATCTGGTCTGCACTACATTCTTCATATTGCAGCCCTTAGGAAATGAGTTTCTACAGCAAAGTAGTTCTCAATTCTCAGAACAAACCTATCCAGTGTAGTAACTGAAGCTTTCCTGCCTGCAAATCCCATGGTTCAAGAACCAACTGCTGGCACAGAATACCTGAGATGTCTTGGACCATGCTTGTTATTAAATACAGCAAATCAAGGAATAGACTCATTATGTGGCACTCAAACAATTGTCTCCAGAGAGAAATTTTCCTTCTGATCCTCCTTGAACCTTTGGAAGTGTTTAACAAAGCACTGCTTACAGACACTTCAGAAAAGTGCTAGAACAGTGAAGCAGCATGAACTAAACTAGACAAGCACTTTTTTACAGTGACCTTAATAGTCTGTGCTTGTGCATGACAACTTGATTAAAAGATCAAATATATTTCCATAGAACTTACATAATTCCTCATAAAGGTTGTCCATGACGACTGAAGAGGAAATTCAAAATTTCTTCTTCAGTCAGTGGCTGATACTCTGTTTCTTAGGGAACAGAAAATTCTCTTTCATGGCAAATCCTACAACACCTAGGTACTCTGTAAAAAAAATAGCTTTAAAACATGCTTGAAAACACAGTGAAAAATCTTCTAAAGTCTTTAACTACTTGTAATTAACCCACTAATTTTTGCTGCTCAAACTGAGCGGCATATTCAGAACATCTGGCGTTCCTGCAACATCAGTTCAGCCACTTTAATGTGCATGTGCACATAAAAAAAATCAGCTCCAGGTCAGCTGGTATTTAACATGCAGAAAGATGTATCAGTACTTCCCTTATGATGGCGGTTATACAACTTGCATTTTGTAAATAGATGTCACTCCTAGTGGAAGTCTATCCTATGAGTGGAAGAAGAGTCTTCTGAAATAGAACGAACGCACCTGATCCTCAAAAGCCCTCTCATTATTTGTGACAGAGTGCATCTATCCCATTCAGTAGGATAAGCATGAGACTGATTAGTGAAAAGGAGGAGGGAACCAAAAACATGCACAGAATCACACAACTCAAAGAACTGGAATTAGTTAAACAGCCATTCTTCCTCAAAGTGATTAAGAGTCCTTACTCAAGAGGAGCAAGCTCATGCCAATTTGAAGAACAATGGACTACCACAAAGAAGTTTAAAGCTACCTTAGAAGCCTGCAAGTGAACCACTCAAGTAGTTACAGCCTTAGCATTAAACAAGTCACCTACCTTATATATGACAACATCTGAACAGACTGCAGAGACCACCTGAGACTGAATACAAGACAATTCTGTCCAGGTAAAACCTAGCAGGATCTGAAAGTGCAACTCAGCCTTCCTTGATTATGCAGACTATCCTAATCCTTCAGCATATGCCACAATGAACGAGGTATACTTTTCCGTAGCTCAGTGTTGTCAAAAGAAGTGTTCTGAAAAGCCAGCGTGAGTCATCTTATTTCAGAATGGTTTAGGAAAGGAAGCAGAAAAATGTTTGGGTGAGGCCTAACAGTAATTATATATTACAGGCTGCCTCACATAGGTACATGTACCTATTTTATTAATCTGAGAACCTCCCCCAGCAGCTATCATGTAAGTCCTGAAGTTCCAAGCAGTAGATTTATCTGTCTCGTCAGCATCATGCTTAATTCCCAGGGAGAAAGAGATATCCACACTGTTACAGAAAGGATTATGACCACCTTTAGGAAGCTTGAAACTTCACACATAGGTGTTTGATTCCAGAACAAGATTATTTGCAGAAACTTCTTTCAGTTATAGTTTTACTTTGCAAAACAACTTTATGTAACGTTGCTAGAAACGTGACTGCACATGCCCACACTCATGCAGCAAACTATCATCCAGCTACTGCAGTGAACCACCAAAAAAACAACCTTGTTGTAGCTTCTTTATGTATTGGCAGCAAGCATCAGCAGTTACACAGGTCACCCGGGCAGTGACACCTGTTCTGCTGCATTTACACCGTCACTGCATCGATCAGAGTGTCACAGGTAGGTCCAGACACTGCACTGGCAACCTTAAATGCAGGATACTAATGAACAGTGCTAATTAATTCCAAATCAGTGGAAGATGGAACTTGATGATGGCTTTGCTCTAAGAAGGAATGCTCTCTACAACTTAAAGATATACATAGAAATGAAGAATTTTCTGTCTAGAAAACACTTTCATATGCCATCTTACATTGGACTAAAAATCAGAAATAGTGACATTTTTATCAATAGAACTGTATGCCCTGATTTTCACAGAGCTAGCACAGCAGCTACTGTGTAGCAAGTTGAAGTCCTTGAGTGTTTCAGTCATCCTTCCATTCACTCAGCAGCCCCTTACAACCTAGTACAGGACAGTGTGTTGACACTTGACTTAGGGGATTGTGCTTTACAGTAAAGCAGTGCCACTAACAAATTCACTGAAATTTTTAATAAACTAAAGCCAAAATTATACATTTATGACCTTGGAAAGAGAGTGGTTCTTACCATTATCTGCATTATGCACACAAACTATTTTAGAAAGCCTAAGCAAGACAAGGGAGGGTAACACAGAAGCATCATCTTAAAGGTTTCTTTACCCAACATCATTATGCTGAGAAACCTGCTTTATAGTACACAGCTCCTACTCCTGCTTATCAAAACCTTTTCACACAGTTACATTCTCACTTTATCTTGACACACTCTGCACAAACTAATAACCTTGCATGAAGTATGCCTTAATAAAAGAGATATAGATTAGAACAGGAATTCTTGTGGGTTAGATTATACTTTGCTCTGATTGGAAAACCATTTGTCAGCATGAGACTTGAGGATGCTTTTTCCTAACTGATCCTGTACAAATATCCATTTGTGATCGAAATACTAAAGTTGCTCCTTAATTTTTCCATTACAGCCATTTACTACACACTTAGTGAAGAAAAAATCCCTAATACAGATTCTTAAACACATTAACTCATTTCATATAATCTTACGACTATGAACACTCATCACCTCAAAAGAGCTCACAGGTCCCTAATCTAATCTTTCAGTAGTTTATTCAAACAAAACAAAAAAGAGGAAAGAGGGGCAAGCTACCCACAATAAATTTGTATACTTGGTAAGACAACAAGTAACATAAGGAAAATGCTTTCAACAGCTTCTAGTTGCCAAGAAATCACCCTTATGGCTGGAGCCCATGAAATCAAACTTGCTTCAAACTGAGGGAATATTCAGATGGAGAAATGACTGCATGTTTCTTGCCTTATTATGATTTTAGACAGCTACTACTATGTGAATAGGTGGTATTTCAGTCTGGCCTGGTAGGCTGTTCTTATGGAAGACTAACAGTTTTAGGAGTACTTATTCCAGAATTAAGCTCTATTGTTCTCAGAAGTTAAATATTAACAGCTGTAAAATTGATCTGCAAGGCCTTTGCCACATATCTGTAACATTTGCACTGTGCACAAGAGCAAACCTTTTCCAAAATCAGAGCTGTATATATTAGCATGTATGAAATTCATGTGCAATTGCATTTATTTATTTATAAGCATGCCAATGAAGTTTAGGGAAGAAGTTTTAACTCACTTATTTCAGTAGAAACCTGGTCCAGTTTATCTTTTGACCTACTGATTAGAACCACCTTCATTCCACGTTTTGCTAACTGCAAGAAAACAAAACAGGAGACATTAGAATAGTCATAAATCACTTCCAACTTAGTATCCTAATCAAAGGAATTGCAAAACTCATCAAACATCAAAACAATATATATGATATGATGAGTCTGAAAAGAAATACAATTTTAAATAGAGACAGGAAGGAGAAAACCAGGACAAATACTTCCTTGTTATTTCTTACTTAATTCCCTTCACACCACATTTATTATCTTCTCAGGCATCTAATATAGGTGGATAGGCACATTTATAGAATAGAAAACGAACAGTAGATATTTTACAGAACTTTTACACTACCTCTGCAAGTCAGAGCATTATTACTCATAATGAAGTTTAACATGCCAAGAGTTAAGAGATCCATGGTCACTTGAACACCTGTGTTGCAACTCAATACTTCCTCCCTTTAGTAAGGCTCCACTCCTACTTGGTACTACTCATAGGTATTACGGTTAATTTACTTCTGAAACTCTTTTAGGGAAGCTAGCTGTGGAATTTAACCTGTGGCCAGAGCATACCCTGGTCATCCAATCAGACCTACCACTGCAAGTTTAAAACGGGATTTAACAACTCAATTGAAAAGTGTCTGCAGGAAAACAGTTACATAGCTGAATTACTCTGCAGTGAAAACAACGTGACTACTAAAAGTAGAAACAATATACCTATCCACAGTTCAAAGTGACACTGCCTTTCGGACACTTAAGGCTCACATATAAAAAACACTTATGTTGTCATTGCTCCAGTAAAACTCCTTCACTGCCTTCAGAAGCTGATCAGAACTGCTCTTCAATGGAATTTTAAAAAACCACAACAAAAATAAATCCCAACCAACCAACAAAGCACGCAGACCCAAAAACCTCGAAACACCACAGCATAGTACAGCAACAACTGTTGCCTGAAGTGGCTTAAAGCCATTTACTTTTCCAGCAGGAGTGTGCAAACCCGTAGTAATTCTGTTGGAGAGAGGTTCATCAGTGAATGACAGTTCATCAGTGAACTCCATACTTTACTCCCACGTGTGATCTCTAACCAGTAGAAATCTCATAGGGTGAGGTGTGGTGAAACCAAAAACACCACAGGAATCGCTAACAAACAGCTGCCAGCTTCAGGCTTACAGGCAACTTAAGCTTTCTGCTCCAGGAAATGACGCAGTGTTACAAGGATTACTGTCTAAAAGGGATGAACACAACCATCCACCTGCAGATAAGCACCTGGCTCACTGGAACACATTTTACATGAAGCCCACAGTAGGCTGGAAGGCACCAGGAAGAAGGGAATAGCACTCTCATTCCACAGGACCAAGGCAGTGAAGGCCTTGATTACTTAACCTGTCAGGACAATCTGACAGTAATCTACTCAGAATCCAAGATAACTGTGGTCCCATGAGGCAAAAAAACCCCAGAGATCTTCCTCATGGATGCAAAGCTCCAGAATGCTGACAGAACAGTTTGCTCTCTTTCAGCAGTCACGACCTTTGGGCTCTCAGACTGCTTCAGCAGGCACCTGGGCATAGTGGAAAAGTATCCAGCTGTACTTGTCTCAAAAGCCAAGGAAGTGAAGTGATGCCAACTCACCCAGTCAATGGAACCTCACATTTAGGGAACTTCCACCACAAGGGCGAGCTTGAGAGAAACCACAGCTATGTATAAGGGATGCACTCTGAGAAGTGTATCTGAAATCTGGAAACAGAAACCTATTTGCAAGTGGAGTTCTAAGTAGAGGGCACATAAAAGAGCCAACAGAAGACGCTCTAACTAGGAACAAATATTACCAAGAGGAGTAATCAAACTTGGAAAAGATACAGCACTTGAGAGCAAGTTCAATTAAGGTGCTTGATGCAACTGGACTAGTTTTTGTTGAGCACTCTGCCTTCCTTGGTAGAGACCTAGTTGGCTGAAAGGAAACACAATTATCCAAAGAGATAATGATCCCCGAGATCACAGTTACTAATTACATTTTTATATAGGAATCAAGGAAGACCCACTTGCTTTGTAGATAACCTGTTACTATACTTGTCCCTTCGGCCAGTATTCTTAGGGTCCTGAAAAGGCTGAATGACAAGACCTTAAAACTTAACATAAAAATTCACCCAGAGCAGTGTATGTTGGCAAGATACTCTTGTAGCCTAAGGACTGATGCAAGCAAGGGGAACCATTCTAATGGAGCTGATGAACGGAGGCGTTTGATTTCCTTAAATGCCATGTTAGTGACCACCACATTTTCCACTTTGGTAGCAAAACACAGCTGCTGTTTAAACTCTTTCTCTCCAGGATGGAAAACAATGACATTAACAGCCAACCAAAGCAAGGTTAAAGCTCTTGTTAGAGTAGACATAGCAAGAGATTCTAAAAATGCAATACTAAACAGATGTGCATAGTGGAGTACTGCAGAGTATGCAATGGGATCGCAACCTCTAGCTTATCACTAGCACACAAATATGGCCAAGATTAAATTTATACTAATGATTTTCAAAAGCAAGCAGAAGATAGTGATAGAGGGGCAACAAATAGTGACTTCTGACTATATCCTCAAAACATGAAACCTTTCACAAAGGGGTGATCTAGCAATGATAAGGATATCAGTGCTGGGCAAAGATTAAAGGTCTTAATACTGCAAGAGTGAAAATGTAAAAACAGTTCTTTGCTTGGAAAAGGAAAATAATCTACAGAGCAGAGTATAACCCAAGAATCCACACACTCATAAAGCTCTTCCATCACTTTCCAGTGAGACCATATCAAACTTTCAAAGAGGCAATTCTCAACACACAGTTACAATTCTCTCAAATTCCTCCAAGGAAAAGGAAGTTGTCTGCATGACTATAATCACAGTCATCAGGGCCCAAGCAGCCATATGCCAGTGGAATTTATAGTAGCCAGAAGGGAATTTTTAGTAGAAAATCAAACCTCTGCTGGCAGTCTTCTGAAGATATCTCTAGAGTTAATTTAAAGATTGAGAAGTCTTTTCAGGTATTCCACATTTTGCCCTACATCCACACTTGACTTTATCAAGTATACTTCATCCATCTAAGCTGTCAAATGATGGATTTGTGTTTTATTCTAAATAAATACATAACTAACAATAACAAATACGACTCATGATCAGTGTGTTTTATTCTATGGCCCAAGAATGAGTATCTGTACCCTTTGGGGTGCTTTTGGGGTGCTCTGTGCCTACAGCAACCACTGCAAGGCAGCTGTAATAGATATGGTTTTCCAACAGTATCTCATACTTGTGATGGCTTTCCTAATAGGGGTTTGAATGCAGGAGTCTACCAGCAGCACACATTCATACTCACAAGCAGCCTAGTTCTTAGAGACATTACAGAACATAAAGCAAGCTGTAGTTTTATTCACCCGGTAACGTAACACACAGATCCTGAAACTAATCTCCCACGATGTTCAGGGGGTGTCTCCCACACTAGAGGGCTTCCTCCTGACAATGCTCTGCTGTGGGCACAGTGACCTCCTTCCACTTGCTCCAGACAGTTAAAATTAAGTGTTGCATCCTTTGCCTCAGTGCCATGGAACTGGGATATCTGGCACACATGAGCTATGAGTGGTATGCCAGGATCAGGTGCTTTTGGCACCACGCTTAATTCCTTCTGCAGCCAACTCCCCTTTCTTGAACCAGTAGTATGAGGTACTACTTCCTGCAAAGTAGAAAGGAATTTGGGGGCTGGGGGTGCAGGTAGCAGGGCAAGGCACATCAGGATGACAGGAAATCTGACAGACGTGGACTACCCGTGAAGAACAATGCCATTTTCCCTGCGGGCTCTCCAAAACAAAAAAAAAAAAAAAAAAAAAACAAACCATCAAGAAAAAGGGAATCTCTCACAGCTGATCTCACACAAAACCATGCTGGTGTTTCAGAGAACATGAAAATTAGTACAGACATGCTCACTTTGATACTAATGCTGAGTTTAAAGTTGTTTTTGCTATAAATTGTTGTAGTCAGCACTATTTGTCATTATGTTCTCTGGGCTTATAGGCTAAATTACCCCATACTAACAGGCACTTTCTGTCTTAAGCAATACATTCCAGTACATGAAATACATTTGGAGCCCACATATCCATCAAGAGCAAAAGTACAGTAAAAGAGATAAAGGTAAAACCCAGCTTCAGAGACTTCACGAACTAAAGGAAATAATTGGAACATACTGCTGGCAGCTATAAATGCCATTTAGTCAGTGCCTGGAAGTACCAAAAGGAAATACCAAGGGCTGAGAAAGTTAAAATCCTTTAAAAACTAAAAAAGTTAGAAATAAAAACTGAAAGATAAGGTAAGAGCTGAAAATATAATTAACAAATAAAGGAAACTAACAAAAAGAGATACAACTTTTGGCTGGTTACCACAGGGAGGCAAGGTGGGAGACCTCTTTCTCCACAGATACCTATGTTAAGATAAAGTGAGGAGATATGACATGCAGCTTGAGAGAGTTGAGACAGCTTGACATAGAATCAAGACAGACTTCCAAGTGGTCAGAACTCTTACCTCTTCTGCATAGGCTTTTCCAATCCCATCAGTAGCTCCTGTGACCACTGAAACAACAAAAAAAAGACAAATCTACATTAGTTGCTTCACAGGAGTAACTGCAATGGGTGTGTTCGTTTGTAGGCTGTTAAAGTACTCATTCCAGACAGAAGCACATCCAAGCCTCTGCAATAGGTGTCCAACTTTTATGAAATAGCTTAAAAAACTCACACTAAAACCTTTCCACAGGTAAGAAAGGAGAGAAAGAGATGGAGTTAGGAGCCTAACGTCTTTCAAGAATTCAGCACCCCTTCTCACTCCAGTCCTCTGTCCTAGTACACTTCTTCAGAAGCTTTGTGGACTAAGAGAGATTTCCAAGCCATTTAACTAAAAAAAAGCTCATTTATGACTATTAAACCAGCTGTCAACTTAGTTTATAGTCTACAGTAAAATAAAAAGTATCTCCAAGCCTGTAAGCATCCAAGAAAACAGGATTTTAGGACATGGGCAACAGCTCTCTGTTAGTGTTCCTCCAGCAGATTTCAGATCCCTTTGACCATTGTGCTCACCAGCAGCAAGTATGAGTGACTGATCCAGGCATCAGCTGCAAGCCGGGCTTCTACAGCTTAAACTTTCTCACCTGTGGGTGACTGGATCTGTGTCAAGCTTCAAGTCTTTCTAGGATTCTTTTCCACAAGCTGAGAAGCTGTGAGTGACTCAACATGCCATTAGTTTGACAGATTATTCCAGGGCTCTCGCCACACTAGTAGCTGATCATCTCAGTAAACAGCAATTCCTCCGTACAGAAACTGCTTTTCCAACCACTTTTAAAGCAAGTACATTCAGCACCACTTCTTTTTCTCTCTCAGCTTTTTCTTCTCACCAAACCCAATGCCTAGACCTCAACATCCTTACAATTTTAGCTCTCCTGTCTAACCTCGTTTACCTGTCTCTGCTCTCACTCTCCAAGCAGCCACAGAATATACCAGATTTTTTTCTGTTTGTCCTTTTATCAGATCAGAACAGCTTATTGGTGAACATAACCACGGCCAAATTATTGGATTTGTTTAATGTTTCAGAACAGTGAACTGGGAGTGTTGGTTTAACTCTCAGGTCAACCTCTACCTGAACAAAACTCATAGCAGACAGAGGTGTCGTCTGGCATTGGGATTCAGCAATAACTTCCCTGTGGAGCACCGGAAGGAGATGTGTTTGCAGATGATTTGATTAGCTACTGCTTGCAGATCCCCTCTAACAGTTGGCATGCAAACTGCAGCCAGAATATTTCTGTTTGAGTAATAACAGCTAGGAAATGCTGTAACCACTTCAGTCTCTGTGCCTGCTATCTATAAATAAATGGATGTAATAACAAAAGATGAAACCACCAGCGAAGGTCCTATTTGAGCCTGAATGGTCAGGCAACAATTCAGAAACAGGCTGGAAGGAAAGACCCAGTCATGTCCCTGATTTAACTGAGATTCACAGATGACCACAGATGAAGGCACACACATATATGTTTATCCCTTCCCTGGTTTCAGGGTTTATTTGCAAGATGCCATAATTACAGCATGATAAGGATATGCACACTGCACACATGGGATGCTCTGGCTACTAAACAGAGCTCTGGCTCTGCACTGTCAATGCCAAGGAATTTTATTGAGAAAAACAAGTGTCTGTGTCACACTGCTTTGCCACTTCCTATCCAGCCACCATTAGCGAAGTGTGAGTGATGGTTTTGGTACAGAAACAAAGCCATGTAATGAAAGGTGAAGCAAGGGTCCAAATGACCAATAAAAATCAGACTTTAGGGAAGAAATCAAGAATACATTCCCAGGAGCCCATTTCCTGCAACCAAACTTGTACCAATATTGTTACCCATTCAGCCAGATGCACCACGGTCCTACAGGACGGCACCTTTAGTTCAAGGACTAACAAGCTTCAGTTTCAGCCTTGATGACCTGGGATTCACTTTATGCCTTACCACACAAGTCATTGTTGCTTCAGCAAAACAATGAAGCAAACAGGAGTAGAGTGAAAACATGTACCAGGACCCCTCCCCATTAGCATCACAACAGTAGCTGGACAAGTTCTAAGCTGACCCCATGTGGAAAACATGCAACTTCAGTGACCTGGTGAAAGGGGTTGTTTCTTTCACTACAGTTAGTCAGGTACCTAAAGAACCATTCCATGTAACACTTAAGAGATTGTTTCTTCTCCTTCCAACTCAAGATTTATGGACTTAATGGTTTTATTCCCAGATAACAAGCTCAGCATTTTAAAACACTGTTTTCTGACACTGTAAGTTGTTCCACTTCTAGCAGCTGCAGCCAAAAGTGCATGCTCCACGAGGCAGGGACTCCAAAAAGCACCTGTAGCCCTTTAAAGGCTTAGTAAAGTACAAGTAGTTTCAGTCAAGGATATTTACTCATTTATTGAATCCATTGCTTAGGTAAATGGTAATGGAATCAGCTGGAGCACAAGATATAAGCTGAAGATCAGGGATTTCTAACTGAAGTGTGAGGAACAGGATGGGTTTTTTTCCCTTTATAGACACTAGTTAAAATTAAAATAACCTGTAGTCCATAGGTTAAAGTACCCTCCAGAACAGAATGTGAGATATTTAAACAAATCTGATGTAGATAAAAATTACAAAATCCCATCAGGATATAAGCAGTGCTTGAGCCATCACCTACAGAAACAGACTCCTGGCTGATACACATCCCTGTTTTGCTTCTGCTGCAGGTAAAGGCATAGGCATCAGGATAAAGTATGCAGCTAGTTTTTCTTAGCAATAAGGGAACTCCTCACAAGATGACACTGAGACCATCATTTGAGTAGTGCTTCCATGTGGAGAAGGATAACTGTCTTCTGCTCTGTTCTCCCACACCATCTTGAAGGACAAACACACTACAAGGACTGCTTTCCAATGTATAACCTAAACCCCGTTTTTTTCAGGCCACACTTCTCTTCCTAAGGCCCTTTGAGAGAAGCCCCCTGGCTCAGTTCCCTGCCATTCAAAGCAAATGGATTTCCCATCTACAGCTGCACTGGTGAAGAGGCCGTCGAGGTCGGCACCCATGGACTGCCATGGGAAACATGCACTAACACAGACCAGGCCTGCTACTGACCAGTAGCACCCAGTTCAGCCAGCTCTGGTTACTGCCCACTTAGGGGATCCTAGTGAGCAGTCTGGAGCGTCAGAAAGGCTGCCCTGACAGGAATCTGCCAGAGCAGAAAGCAAAACTTAGACCCTACATTGTAAAAGCAGGGAGAAGAGGTGGGGTAAAGGCAACCGACAGGACCAACATCACAGAAGTCAAGATTCAGCCACCTTATCTTCCTCCACATTTTGGACTACCTAAAGCTTGTACATTAGCAAGTCACTTACAATTTTCATATTGATTACATTCATCTCTAGCTTGCATACTGGAGCCAAATGTTGCAGTTTCAACCACTCCAAAGCTGTGTCAGTTTAACTAAATTTCTACTATCAACTTGATGTGCCCAAACTAGTTTGGCTCCAAGTGTGGATTAAGCTTTTGAATTCTGTTTCTTCTACAGACTGTCTTCCAACAAAAGTTACAAACTGACTGCAGTTGGCAGAGCTTAAAGAAGGCAAAGCAAGTAGGAGAGAAATAAGTTATTGTCTATACAAGAAAGCTGCACCAGCACCTAACTGTGATTATACACATTTACTCAGTAGTCAGACTAACTGTAGTAGCTTCCCACTTCAGCCATCTGCTGTCTCCAGGAGAAAAGCAAGAAGAGTGCCCAGGCAACTTGTGTGTGAGCCCACCAAGTAAATGTTTGCCTGAATGGAAGCCGGAATTGTACCATCAGCTGACTTTAGACAAAGAAGTCAAGACACATCTTTGCCTTTTCCCCTACAGCCCCAAAAGTAAGGGGACAAAAAATAAGGAAAGGTATCCAGTAACATGACATACCTTGAGAACAGCTCACTCTTAATAAATCAGTACATGCACTCGCATTGGGCTGGAGATGTTCTACCCTGGGAAGTTCCCACTGGCCAGTCTTCAGCGGCTCTGGACACATGGTATTTTGCAAAATAATTAGTCCTCACCTGGAACAGATCCCCATCTGAAAAGCCTTTTTTGAAACTAGTATTATGTATAGCTAGAAAGCTGACACATACATCCTCTTTTTTAAGTTCAAAATAAACCCATCTAAAAATTCCTGTTCTGAGTCAGAGTCCACAAAGCCTGGCCCTAGTGAGTACAGCACACTGAAAGGAACAACTCTTGCTCTTCTAGGAAATAACACTTTGGGAAAGACTTGCATAATCATTGTTATAATGGGTGACAGATGTATGTATGGTCTCATCCTCTAGCCCTGGCTTTCATTTCAGTTTTGCATCAATAGTCTTATACTCCAACAGACCCTAGACTGTTCAAAGTGGTAGACAAGAAGTCAGAAAGCTGATAAAACTAAAATCACTATTCATGCTAGCCACTAGTGTACACCACATTAGTATAAATGACTGTGAACCCACCCATGCTTTGAATGCAGTGATAGGGTGCAAAAAGGAAGCTGCCAATGTAGTATCAAGGCCTCCAAACAACGAGAGCAGTATGGGGCATCATCTGCTCACACTGCTGGAGGAGGTTATGCCATATGTAGGCTGTAGATATTACAATTATCATTGTATATATACAAGTCATCAGCAGAAGATTGCAAATCAGCAGTTAAATTTTTTATTGCAGTATTATCCTTAATACATCATGTAATCATTTCCCTAAATCACCAAAATCTTCACCTCAGGACAGTATAGCATCTTTGCCCTAATGGCTGTGCCAGAATTTTGCTTCCTATGTGCTTGTGAGGAGAGAAGAATAAACCCCCCCCCACACACACACTTTTCAACTCCCACTTTGAGTTTAATAACACATCTTTGACCTCTTACAGTGGTCTCTTTAATTTAAGATACAGGTACACAGGCATCCACCATCTACTACTTGTTAGCTATTGACAGACACAACTCACTGATTCTCTATACCTTAATACCACCTAGCCAACTTATCTCCTAGTACTTCTCAGCTCTTGTCACATATACAACAGGTATGGCGTAGTTCATAAGCATTGGCAACATTTCCTGGTCAGTACTAAACTCAGGGCAGCCCTTGACAAAGTTAGAAAACCTCACCAGTCAGTGAGATGTGTCATCTTGCATTGAAAAGGAACAGCTTTCCTGTTATTAAAAAGCCACAGACCAAGCCTGGGGAACACGTGCAACCAGACAGTGACTTTAGTCTAGAAGATTAAAACAACCAGTGGTACTTTAGGGGATAAAAATGTAGACACTTCTCCAGAAGCCTTACAGAGGGGTAAATACACAAATGTTTCCAACAGCACCTGCATCCTTCAGAAATCCCACAGCCCGTGGCTAAATACGAGAGATAAAGTGCTACCAACAGTGTGGGAACTCACATGTTATTTCTGCTTAAAAGAAGTAACAGCCACTGTGTTGCCAAATAAGAGGTCACCAAAAAATAGCCACCACCTTTCTAAGGTATAATAGAGGTATATTCCTTGCTCATAAAAACAGGACCACCATTCCAGAGCCAGGCAAAAGCAGAACCCAGCAGCCCATGGCAGTCTGTTTTGTGACTGAAGTGAGTATTCAAGGCCCAGGGAGAACATTTTTACCTGCTTCTCATGCAGCCAGGACATCTTAAAACGAAAGCAAAGAATGGTGCAGTAAAGCATGAGGCAGGCATGTAGAAATCATCTCGTCTCACGACGGGAGCAAGGACCAGTGTTGACACAGGGAGAGGGAGCAACAGCAAGCATAGAAAATTCTACTGCAGTTCTGCAGAGCAATCACGCTGAAACAAGATTATAGATTCGTGACTCCCCAACTCAAGGTTAGACTACAGTGAAAAAAGACTTAAAGAGATCAAGCCTGCCTTAAGACACAAACACACGTTTTCCACAGCAAAATGAACTTTTGAGATGCCTAATGGAGATAAAGTACAGAATACTTTTATCCATATTGCCTCTAGCAAACAGCACCAGGCATACTCCTTGCAGTGCTTTGACTACCTGCACAATGAAGCTAGCAACTATTATGCATGATCTCTAGTAGTCTCTTCAAACTACAAATTCATTTTGGTTCAGCCATTTTCCTGTTTTCATTCAGAAAAGCCTGAGTTTTTAGGCAATCTTTCAGAGTACTGCAGATGCACTCATGCACGTCATTACCTAGGAGGGAGATCTCAGGCCACTAGCAATGTTATTCCCCCTAGACAGATGTGGGTCCAGCAATTTGGGAATACCTACACCCTTCCTGTCAAAAAACTAAGCTAACTAACAGATTTCAAGGAGGGTAGCTTAGCTGCATCTCTGATTCCCTGAGAAGTGATCAAATTTGTTGTCAAAATGGCCACTGCAGAGCTAGTCTGTCTGCAACATCCTCCGTTCACACAGAAGAGCCATCCCTATCCTGCAAGGCTGAACCCAGATACGAGTGAGGGTCTGTCACAGCACAGTACCCAGCTGCAGCACGTATCAACATAAACTAGGACCCTCTGTGCCTTGCTAAAGCAGTACAGTTGAGAGGAACTTCACAGCACAGCTAACCTTAGCATAGGTTTAAAGTACAGCCCATAAATAACTGAAGACTCGAGATTCTTCTGCTACGAAACACAGAGGCTATATTAAGAATATGACAGCTCCTGGGGAAAACAAAAGCTGGCAAGGGGAGAAAAGACTATCCCTGCTTGGCATCATGCAGTGCTTCATTTATTACAGATTTATATAAATCACTGGCATTTGACCAATACCAAGCTTCTAGATTATCTCCAGCCAACAAAAGTACTTTAGTCTGTGCTGGTTAAAAATATTCTACTTTTTGTCCTCAGCTTGCTAGGAATGGCTATTTTTAGTAAGACTCCAATCAACCTTATCAAAATCAAGCATCAAAAATAGACTGGAGAAACACTGGAAGCATATACTATTTTTAGTTGCTCCGTCTATCCCTGCCGTTATCCACAAATTCTGACTGCACAGACCATGCATGAGTGCTCAGTTATTCTAGGCAGATCTTAGTCGTGACCCTTTTTTTCCCTGAACACCTGAATGCAGAAAACACTCGATTGATTAAAGATTAATACAGCCGCAAACCATGACAGCTGCCTTTCGTCTGAGTGCTTTTGGGGAGGGGGAGAATACAGGATGACAGAGAGCTTGCATCAGTATTCCTCTTGGGGATCCATTACATGGAAAGAAAATTGCTATTTCAATTCCCTTTTGTTGCTAAAAATAGCAGCCCCAATTGATTCAAGCAAACAGGGCACCGGCTTAGCAATGCCAAATTTAGAAACCACCGAAGTCCCAAAGAGTGAACGCTAACGCAGTCTAACACATGCCAGCTCATATTTAACAAAGAACAAAGAAGATAAGCATGCCGGCTGCAAATTAATAAGACAGCAGCAACTCCTCGCATTTTTATTAAATAAAAACAGAAAACTCTGTGCAAAAAATAAGACAAACTTCACGTCTATTCTCAATTTAACTACTGAAATAGGAAGTCTCATATCAGAAAGATCTGTACCCGAGCTGGAATCCTAGAAGTTCTAGGGTTTTTTTTTCATATAAAGGTTTTTTTCTGCACAGAGGAGCTAACACCTAATGGTCAGGCTTTGAAAAGACAGGCTACAGAAAAAGGTTCAATTCCCAAAACTAAACACTTACTTGGTAGCAGCTTGTGTCTAGGAGCTAGGATTGTGGGTAGAAAAATATTCTATAAATATCAACAGCACTGACAAGTTCCCATTTCACCCAGAACTACAGCAAGAAAGGGTTTTGGGCAGTGCACTCTGAAGATTCTTTAGATTTGAAAACTAGAAGCAATCTAGAAATCCCTACAAGAAAAGCATACTGAAGAAGTCATGAAAGTCACACTCAATGCCTAAGCAATTCCAGTTCCAGTTGCCTCTATGGGAGCTCTCCCAGTTCAGGCTGGTTGTCTTTTATGCACTCAAACTCCAGTCTTTGCTGTGAGGTCTTTTTTTCCTGTCAGTCAAGGGCTGCTGCATCATGGACATGGGAGTCTGGGAGGAGAGGAGGAATTCTCTTATCCTGTTCAGAAGCCCCCACCCCATCCTTTGCTGCTTTCAAGCCTTTTGATCCAGAAAATGTCAGGTGAAACCAAGATTGCCCTGAACTTAACTTTCTGCAGCAGCAAGAAAGTTGTTCAGATCACCTGCTCAAGCCAGTTCAAGTTGAGTTAAGCATTTGCAAAGGCTACAGCTGCCTTGTGCTCTGTAAGACACTACAGTAAGAGTTACTGCACAGCATTAATATTCAGCAAAAACAACCTCTCGTTTGTTCATCGTTGTGAAATACGTGACAGATGCTGACTGTCACGGCAAGCACGACCAGGCCAAAAAAACACATGCATAGAGGTCATTCAAATTACCATTTCTGGTTCTTCCTGCCTCTAGGAGGGGGTGAATACAACACGAACATTTTAAAGATCAGATAGCTCAGGACTGGCACCATCTGAAGGCTTTCAGTGTGTTTGCCACTGGAAACACACATAGATAAGTCACTTTTCTGAGAAGGAACTAAGCAGCCAGAAGAAGGGCCTCTGGGTTTAGAGCCTGCAATGCTGAAAGAATAATCTACATCAGAAGTCTCTAAAAGAAATTTGAGATTTTTTTCCCCTCTTTCACTAAGTATTTGTAGCAGGCAGAAAAATAAATTCCAGTTAGCAATGTAGCTACAAAGAACCAACACTTGCAAGTAGAAGAGGATAACAAGTGATCTTGGCAAGCTATGGGCATTTTCATTTCAAGTCAAAGCTATGCAAGGTGTCAGAATAATTGTGAGCATAAAAAAAGTGGAGACTGGTGTAAAATGCAGCATTAGATCCATTTTTAATCAAAAGGTAAACTGTGTCAAACTTCGAAAAGGTATGATCAGTTTAGACAAGAATAATGCTCCAGACCTACGAGGCAAAAGAAAAAAATTTTATATGATGAAACATAAGAATCTTAGAATATCATCAGGGGCTGCCTGGGGAGGCAGCTACAATGGTTCAGACCAAAACCAGAACCTTATCAGGATAAAAACAAATGACTAGTTACACCCCTCAGGGACTGATCTCAGCACAAATCCTGTTCAGCACTGTTACTAGCGACCACCACACAAAGAAGGAAATGCTTTATGAACTTCACAGACAACCTAGGTCCTGAAAAGGATCACAGTGTCACAATGCAAAGAATTACATGGGTCTATAGACCACAGGAATAAAACATAATATTGCCAGATATTACACAGTGACATAGAGGCACCACATGTCAAGATATGCATTTGAGACTAACTTTGTTTAGAGTTGAGGTGACCATTGTAAAGAATAGAAAAAAGGTATCTGGGGTACAGTGTCTGTATATAAAATTGTCTGTAAATTGTCCTTCTGATGCAGCTATAAAGACAACTTATGTAACCACTGAGGTGCTTCCCATAGCAATAAGAAACAATAATACATTAAGTAATTTAAATGGGAACAACCACAAAAAAGAGTAAAAAATAGAAAAGGGCTGTTAAGATGATTGAGAGTTAGCTGTTCTGGGAGATGAGTTTAAAAGAGTTTTGTTTGCTCTTCATAAGCTCCTGTAGAGTAATCACCAGAAAAGGAAAATTTAGGCTAACTTTGGGAAGACAATATAAGTTGGTTGTTTGTGACCAAGTGGAAGTCACTATATCTCAAAGGAGGAAAAAAAACCCTGCTTCTGACTCTGAGGAGCAGAATAAGGGTAAGGAACCTGACCTGCTGGAGGAGCTCTGAGATGCGGTTCAAGCCAGAGGTAACTCTGGAAACAGAGCTACAGACTTGCACCAAGAATCCGTTCCTTGCTATCCATTTAATGGATCAGAAAGAAAATGGGAAACAAAATAAGCCTGACTGTAATTTGTTTATTGGTTTTGATACATTCTGTCAACTGCATGGTTCTACACTTCCTCAGGTTGTCAGAGGGCATCATGGAAATTATCCTTCCTCCCCCACCATCTCAATATACAATTTGACTTCCAGAGGGTGTCTGTTCATCTCTTCATGAGAAGGAGATTAGTTGAAGCTAGAGACAGGAAACAAAAACAATATGAGAGTCGAACGCACAGTGGTTTTAACAGAACAGAGTCTGGTTCCATGAGGCATCAGAACTGGGAAAGGGTTCCCTCTTGAATCCCTTATCCTGCTGGCAATAACTCAAATCATCTTACTCAAGCACCTCCCTGCTCATAGGGAGGACACCAGTCTCCATTTGGGGCATGAAAAACCAACAGCACCTTGTAATGGCTTTTTAAAGATCAGACCGTGGGCATGAAATTGGTGCAGTGCTAAATACAACCTTTTCTCTGCACCTCTGAAATACTGTTTGACCTTTCACAGCTTCACGACTACAACCTGAACTATTTAGAGTTATACAAAACACAGTCTTGAAGAAATTTTTAAATGAAGGTTTGGGTTTATTTCAAGCATAATGCATCATTCTGTATGAGCATGGCACATCCAACGCATCAGGTCATTAGGAAAAAAAACCCCCACGTTATCATTCACCTTTTCCTTTGCACACATCCAACTACTTGTACTGGAAGCGAAGGGAAAAAAAACTACACCGTGTAGACAAGCTCTCTCACACTATAACCACTTTATCATAAGAATAGATCTTCCAGCTCAGAACAGAGATACAGCCAACCCAAGACTTGGTCTCTGGTAGCAGTCAGCAAGAGGTACTGAGGGGAGATTTTGACAAGTCAAGTATTGAGATACCTCTTCAGGATGCTCTTCCTGTCTCCAGCTTGCAGCTCTGCAATTCAGTGGGCTACAGCTGGTGATTTTGGAAAAATTCACAGGAGACAAAGATATTAAGGTATTTTAGAGCAACTTTTTTTTTAATCCATGTAAACCTTTAGCATGTAATACAGACTGTAACAAGAAGCCACCCAGCTGAACTACCTCCTGCATGGGACAGTATCATCTGCTTCTGTTCTTTTTGAAACTCACCTGCTAGTTTGGGATTTGGTGCTTTCTCCACTACCTCGATTATGGCAAGCAATGACACCGGTCACTTCGCGTAACCTTCTTTCTGTTCTTTAAACTGATGTTGTGGATTTTCAAGTTATTTTATACATTAATTAAACAGGTAAATCTAACAGATGTAACAAAATTTATAAGATTAGATATTCAGGAAATCCTTTGATGGGAGTCTCTATGAGAATCCCCTTCAACTACAGGTTTGCAGATGGCAAATTTAATTTAAAAAATTAAGCACATTTAAAATACCAAAATTATCTAGCTATATTCCATGTGTTAGAAAAAACATGTTCCTTTCCTACTCCCAGAATTAAAATCTTCATTTCAAATGCAAGTTACAGAGTAGCATTTCACTGCATCAACAATATACCAAAAATAGACAAACTGGGAAGCACAGGAAGACTATGAAAGCTGACACTGTAGAGACTGACCTTTTTTTTTTTTTTTTGGTTCTTAACTTCCAGCTTCAGTGAATCCCAAGTCACAGAACTGCTTGGATATTCCTTCACCATTCTTATCAGCATTCTGCCTTGTGCCAAAGATAATAAACATTTTCAGCATCTAAGTCTGCAACAGGGATCACTGTGCCCAAGATACACCACTTTTTAGGAAAGACAGGTAGGGGTCTCAAGAGAACAAAGGGAGCTATGGAGACTCTCAGGAATATATTCTCGCATAGCACAGCCTGCCAGCTTTCAGCTTACAAGCCCATCCAGACCTAAGTAGCTCACACAGAACCACTGGATGCCTCCATATCAGCCCTCTGGACTCCTGAAAAGCTAAGGAACACCTTGGAGTCATACATTCCATCCAGCCTTGCACTCAACTGATGCCTTAGGTTTTAACTTTTATATTTTTCAGATCCTGTACTGCTTAGTGTGTAACTCTGACCCTTCATATAGCCTGTTAGCTACTGTTCTCCCATTCTGGTTAGACATAACAAACCCTCTCTAGGTTTGCACTTCAAGGACACCTTGTTGTCCCAGACCCTGAAATATGTAAAGCCTCTAAGGGGGCGGTGTGGGGTGGGGGGGAAACTTGGGGTAATTACTTCATTGCCTGAAATTGTAATTGGAGAATTAACCCTGATATGCAAATGGACCAAACTTATAAAAGTGTGAAAAACCCGTGACCTGACGTGGGTGTAGCCCCTCAGAGGCTTTTTGACTCCCAAGGTGTTCCATGGGAGGCCCTCAATAAATACCTGCTTTTATTTCTCTTAATCTTGTCTAGCCTCTGTTTTCAGGTAGCCACTTCAAGGCATCACAACCACGGCCCCTGAGAAGGAAAACAGAGAGCTGCTGCCTCACCTCTTCTTCCTGTAATGCTCCTTCAACCCAGATATTGTTACCCCTGATATTTTAGGTCCAGTCTCCAATCCTTAACCAATTATTTACAACGTGGTTTCAAACCCATCATAGTCAAAACAGATGAAGGAAAACAAACATATGGGCTACTTCATTTCTTTGGGAATACCACCTACCACTTTGCCTTCTTCCACAAAGCCACTTTCTTAGGGTTTCCACATTCTGATATGCAAAAATTAAAATGTTCCATATTTAGGAAGGGATGATATAAATCAGGACAGCCACTTAGCTGTGTAGAAGCAAAACCAAATTTTAACCCCAAGAAAGGCATAATGCTATATTATCTCATGCAGCAAAAATATGACTGATAAAGTGTCTTTTTGATATGACTGATAAAGTCTATCTTTGATAAGCAACTTTTTAATTATACACATTTAAGGAGGTTACAAGTCACACCACAAGCTCAATATATTATCTTCCCAGACACAAATGTGCACAATTGTACCACGGAACCTTCTTTAGGAAGGTCTCAACTTACAGTGTCTCTCCAAATATGATCAAAATCCAATCCATTTTCTCCCCCTTAAAGCAGCTTTAGCATGTATGGATATATAGTTTAAGCATACTAAATCTCCACTTCTAACTCCACAAGTATAAGTAACCAACAATCCTAAAAATTCTACTGCTCTTACATTTGGGAATACCTACTATTACTTATCATAACACTTAAGCTTGGCCCTCCCCCAACAAGCCATCTTGGGTACCAGTGCCCCAAAGACTTCAAAAGCTTTTAAAATTACAAATAAAACTTATCAGGACAGAGTTGACTTCGACCTTTAGCTACTAGTAGCATATGCACCCTCTTCTCTTGTTTCTCTCAGTTCCCTTCTAGCATTTGAGACCACATGATTCAGGTAAAATCTTAGTAAGCAGCCAGACCACTGTGAAACCCATCACCCTCATAGGTGAGCCCCCCTTGGGTCATGAGCTAACTTGGCTCCAGCAGCAAGTTGGTCCTGGCTTCCACCTCCCACAAGCAACAACCCTTCTCCAACACCACCAAAAGCAGTAAAGAGCCACTCAAAATCGAGTTCCTGTCACTGCCTCACAAAGATTCCAACGTTTGGGTTCAGGGGGAAAAAAGGAGGGGCCGTCAGCAGTACCAATTGTTCCGATGACAACAGCACCCTGCCAACCAAGATGGCTCTTCAAGGACACAAAGAGCAATTCTTTGAGAAAGCCTCGGGTTTTCTACACATGAACAGGACGGCTTCTGTGGACTATGAAGGTTCTGAAGTCCAGCACCCTAGAAAGCAACTGCAGTGTGGCACTCCTACCATGGAATTTGTGCTGCAGATTCACACTCAGTGAGTTACTGCCTCACCATCCAAAAACTCTGTGGCTTTGAGCCCCTCCTGCCATGCACTAGACAATTCCCAATATCCCAGACCAGAAGAGATCTCCCATCATCTATTGTTAGAAGTCAGCTGGCCTATATACATTTATTGCAAAGAGACCTTGAATAGCTTCTCCAGGAAGTCATTTTATACCTGACCAGCACCCCAAAATCATACATGAAACTATTTATTTCTCCACAGCACTGCCACACAGGGGTATTTTGGGGCAAGCAGAGAGGGCAGCTGAGGTGACCAGTCCGGCAGGAGGCTGATTTTGCCCATCCCATGCCTTTGCTGCCTGCACCAGAGCAGTTCACCCTCTGCAGACAATAAGCAAAGCTGCGTAAGCAGCCGAGCACAGAAGATGAATGAACCGTGTGACGCTAAAGATCTGTGAATTGAAAAATCTAATGCATGAATTAAAATCCGTACCCTCGTTCCCCCTCTCCTTTTCCCCCCAGAAAAGAAATGTATACAGCAGGACATAAAAGGAGAAATAGAGAGAGGTGGAAAAACGTGGTCTGACACATTTAAAAAAATTGATGGCCTGTCACCCAGACGCTGATGAATATTTTTTACAGGATAAAAATGGCAACCTAGAGTCTAAAAATAAAATGCTGTGCTGCAGACCTGTCTGGTTCAGCAACACCACTGGAATACAAACACACTCCTTTGCTGGTGTATCTTGACTAAGATTTCAAAATAAGAGAAGGAAAAAATGCACTGTAGAACATATATTCTATTTTCAAAAGAATGGATTTGGGGTTTGTGGGGTGTTTTTTTAGTAAGAATTCAGATTAACATTATACTTCACTTGCATTGTATAACTGCCATTAAAAAAAAAACCTTGCTAAATTTTAAGTGATTGATGAGAAGAGCAGAATACCTCATGCTGCACAAAGCAATTTTTTTTCCTTCCCTTCCCCTGACAATTACAATATAAGAACATATTTATCAGTGCCTTTAAACTGTAATTCCAGTAAGCTTAAAAATGTATTTTTAGAACCACGCTGCAGACAGAACTGTGGACATTGCTATTTTGAAACTCACCCCACCCCCAGAGACAGAAAATAAAACCTTTTGCTTCATTCTCTACCACAGTTTAGATTAAAAATGTGCTTAGCTGAGAAGTAAAAATGACTGAACATCATTCAACACTAATTTCTCAAGACTATCCACACTGCAGACAGGCTGCCTTATGCAGTATAGATGCTATTTTTAGCAAGTGATGCAATAGCTGCAAGGGCTCTCCCAGAACCTTTAATTTAAGAGCCCAAGCCATACTAAAATGTGTTTCAAGATACCTAATATCCCTGCACTGTCACCTTCCCATTCTCTGCACCAGCCTACTACCCACACAAGTCACTCCTTTTTAAGTTTAATCTTCCAAGAAAGAGACAGATTTTACATGTGAAGAGAAAATCTGTATCTACACATCCGTCAGCAAACACACCTGCCCTGCACTGTATATGACAAGAAAGTTACACAACACTGTATAGAGATTTTCTGACCTCTTGGTTTTCTATTGAAATACGAAGCAGCTTGGCTTCCTTGCTGAATTTTTGTGAAGACTTTGAAAAGCCCACAAAGCTAATACATCTAATCCTTCCCCGAGCTGTTTCCATTCTTGGAGATCTTTTTAGAAGTTCTCGTGTCTAACAGACAACTGTTAAGACACATTTCTGCTAAGTGACTGTTTCAACAGCTAAAAATTCTAAAAAACAAGAAGAGTTCCTGAAATGCCAGGGCTCTTAAAAATTTGCTTTTAAAACAGAATAGGGATTTTCCAGCCCTTTGGATCTGTGTATCCTTTATGTTCTGCAATAGTCATGTGGACCTCCATGTAATGGAGTCAAGCTTACTGGTAAGTTTTGCACTGACCCCTTTTAAATTCTAATTCCACCTGCTCCCTCCCCAAAACCCCAGAGTTAATCCCAAAATCAGAACTACCCAAGAAACTACTTTTGTTTAACTTCTTACTTCCAGGGACCCATGGGAGGGGACACCATGAAACAGCTCTAAAAAAGCCTTTCTTAATATTTTGAATGAGTGGTCACGGACAAAATATATTATGTGTGTGTTATATAAATCCATGAGCCTGACCTGCTGCCCTGCAGAGTTTGAGTCCTTTGGTTATTAACACAGGCAGGGGACATATAAGAACTCCTACCTCCTATTTCAGACCATCCATTTATCAGTCATGGCCAGCATTTAGGGCTCAGGAGAAATTCCTGTATGTGTATCATGTTCCCAAGTTTTACACCTCAGCTCCTATAGAGCACTAACAGATTGTGGGTGAGCAGGTATAAAGATGGCTCTGGGCACAGCAAAAGCATTTGCTTTGTGTAAGGATATTTCCAAGATCTTTCCCTCTTCATGAGTTCTCATCATGCCACGTACCAAGCAAAAAAGAAGTAGGAAAGCTTGACAAAACTTCTTGTTTGAAGCAGTAAAGGTCTGCCTCCCCACCACCCACACAATGTATTCACTTTCTCTCCCTCCAACACAAGCACGGGGAAGCCAATGTCAGCAGAATTCAGAAGATCTCCAGGCTATCTGGGAAAAAGGAATCCAACTGCAAAGAGGTGAGACTTGGAGAGATTTCATTCAGAAGCTCTCTCTCCCTTTGAGATCCTGACTACTCAGAAGTAGAACAGAAGTTGAGCAGGAAGACACCCAGTGATATTTTATACATTTTGGCTAGAAGCAACATTAAAACAAGCTGTACACTGAGAAGGTAGCATTAGCTCTAGGGACACAAAGGTACAAAAATAAGGATTCTGCAGAACAGCTGAAGTGGCAACAAAACTCATGCCCAAACGTGTAACCTGCTCAAGAGTAAGACAGCTGAAGCACAGAGATTTCTGAATCTGATGCCCCTAAACAGCAGGATGGGAAGCATCATGCCGGAACTTTACAAGGCCTTGTGAAGGTATCAAGAGGACAACAACTGCAGAATGCAAGTTCAGGCCCTTCGGTGTATATACAGCAGGAAACAAGTGTACAAACATACATCAGCTTCACTCCTGCACAGCAGGAGCAATGACAAGCCAGAAGAACAGACCAGTTTCCATAGCCAGTTCCTCACAGTTTTACTGAGACTAAGTAAGAGCACAGCAGCCGCAGAATATGTGTCATGTTAGACACAGGAGTAAGAAACATTAGTGTCATAAAAGGCTGAAGGAGCTGCTGCCATGTCACCCAGCCCACTGCTCCTCACTTGAGGCTGCAGAACTGTGGGAGTGCACAACATTCACAATCCTTATTACATCTGTGGTCAGCTTGTCTAGGGGAAATGCAGACTGAAACTAATGTGACCACCAGAGGTGAAAGTCTCCACCACTTAAAATGGATAATAAAATGAAAGGGTTTAGAATAAGAAGCCACCTGAGCTAATTAGCAAAGTAGTTCACATTAAGCAAGAACTAACATCATCTTGTTTAGAGACAATATTGGATCTTCTAGTAGAATGTTATGCTTCTATTCTCACAACTGGAAACATCCAAAATTTCAAGTCACCCAAATCATCAGTTCCCAAGGACAAAAAAAGGTGGACTGGACCATTTAAGCTGCCTGTTGCTATCCAAGACACAAACCAGCATTCAATTTGACCCTTCCTTCCTTCTCCCTTGCAACTTTGGAATGAAGAATCTGTGCAATCTTATTCAAACCAACTGCTAAAGTAGTTCTTTTGGGGAGACAGAAAACACCCCTCAGGGTGTCCCCTTTCACAGGTTCAAGCATGACTGCACGTACACAAAGATCCACAAGAAGCTCGTAAGCATATTTATGCTATGCTAGGAATGGCTCTAAACCATTTATAATCCCTAACATTAAATAACACCTTTATTTCTGTTAAAAAGTGGAGCTCTCTCAGATGTACTGGAAATAGCTTCTCATGGCTTGTTAGAGGCAAAGATGGCTTCAGGGGTATATTTAGTAGACAATGTTTTGTTAAAAAGATGCAAAGACAAGCACAGATATAAGATGCCATAGCTGGCAAGCCTTTATTCAGCTGTCAAGATCCTATAAAGGCAAGCCTTAAAAATGTAGAGAAGCAGCAGTAGAAGAATTTAAATTTATACTATCTTTGAAAGTTATCTATTTATGATGAGAAACAATCTACTCAAATAGATGGTTCATACAAACAACAACAACAACCCCCAGAAAATAAAGTTGTTGAAAAGCCATTAAACTTCAAAAGATACCCTGCCTACAACAAGTGTGAGGTACTCCGCAGTACGTTGTTGCTCAAGCCCACGTTTTGCATTCTAGCCCTTGCACTGGAATGGGACACAGAAAGGCAATTTTGTTTAATCTGGCAGCGACCCGATCATGTCGCTTTCGTGCACCGCAGCCGCGGAGCCGCTGTGGAGCCCAGCCCGAGCCGCACCTTGCCGAGCAGGACGCGCCTCTGTCCGCATTGAGCGCTCTCAGCAGCGCCCTCTGCCCGCGGCCGGCGCGGCAGCGGCGAGCGCTCCCGGCTGCTCAATCGAGCACAAGCCACCATTCATAAAAAGGGGGTCGCTCCGCGCTGAACGGCGACCGTGCACTGCTGGAAACCGAGCAAATCTGAACGCCACTCCGTATTTTTTGACCCTGAGATATATACACGGTTTTAGCTAAAATGAGCATATTTGGTAATTATTGCTCCACAGAGGTCCCTTCCATCCCACGCTCTTAATTACATTCGCTTTAATTAAGTATTTCTATCCGTCGGGGGGGGGGGGGGGATTGGATAAA
>VXAD01005469.1:2699409-2711490 GCA_013399195.1 Dicrurus megarhynchus | reverse complement strand
ATTAACACGCACAAGTTAATCAACTTAGAAGGCAACAGTTGTCTCATGAGAAATGCCCTCGATAAATTACCATCAAGCATTAGGGAGACTCTTACGTTAAAGCGCTCTAGAAATCCTTGACTGTTTTATTCGTATTGGCACTGTTTTGCAATAGGTGTTTGCCTTAAAGATTTAAGGAAGAACTCGAGCAACACCGCCTTTGCTTTCCCGTTACTAAATAAAGAAACGCCCACCGATGCTTTCTATATTTCACTCCAAGCCCTTGAAAACTTGCAGTATTTCCCCCGGTGGAAAACTCCCCAGATTTTCCCATGGAAACAAGGCTCCCCATCAAGCCTCCTTAAATGTTTCAGCTACGATTGATTCGATGCACTTTCTTCTCCCTGGCAGAGCAGGGAGTCAGAGGAAGCGCCTGCGGGCACCGCATGGGGTGGCGCAGGCTGCCCCGGCCCCCCCGGCCGCACGTGGACTAGCCAGTGTCCCTGGCAGTATCCCTGTCACGCGAGGCGGCCGCGCACCCCCGGCCCCGGGATGACGGAGAGGCCGGGAACGGCGGCCCCGCCGAGCCGCTGCCCGCCCGGGAAACTTCGGGAGGGGGACACGGGAAGCGCTCCCCCGCCGCCGCCCGGCTCACGGACGGGGCAGCCCGCCGCCCCTCGGGGCGGGAAGCCAGGGCGCCCCGGAAAGAGCGGGAACGTGGGCGGAGGAAGCCACGGGCTCCCGGCAGGGCTCCCACTGGCTGCCCCCACCACCGCCCCGCAGGGTCTGCGAGCCGGCCCCCGTGATGGCCCCAGGCGCTTCTTAAGCGGAGCGGAGGGAGCGCGTTATGTCACCGGTTAGGTAACGGCGCGGGAGCCGCCGCAGTGACGGCACCACTCCTCCTCCGCCCCCTCCCGCCGCGGCCGGGGCGGCTGAGGTGAGGCGGCATTAACCCTTGGCGGGGGCGGCCTTCCCCCGCGGGCAGCGGATGCCCCGGGAGCGGGGCGGGCTTCCCCCGCCGCCCACCGGAGGCAGCGGGGNCCCGCGTCACCGGCGCACGGTGCGATCAGCTCCCTTACACTAAGCATGCACGATCTCGGGGCGCTGGATCCCCGCTCCCGGCCAGCAGCCGGCATTGCCCGAGCGCCTGGCTTCCAACAGGGCCAGCGCGGAGCCACCAGCGCGCCCAGCCAGGGCCAAGATGAGCTGAGGCCCAGCCGAGGGCATTCCCCGCATCCCTCGCTGCCGCCTGCCCCACGGGTCTCCGCAGCCGGCGTTCACACAGGATCCACCCACAGCAGAGCACTCGCCCTTAGCTCGTGGCCAGCAGCCCTGCGTGCTCCTGGCCCAAACACAAGGCAGCAGGGCACACACGCCCGGCAGAGGGAAGGATTCCGGGCCAGCCCGCACCACTCATGGACTGCAGATCCCACTGAGCCCCGGCTCCATCAGGGAACACTGGCGCAGACACAGAACTATTCACCTTGTCCCTGACAAAGTGGAGACTTCTATGCAGAGTTATACCAAGAATGCAGCACTTCCCTGTCAAGATCCACCACAACCTCCTTCCAGGGTCTTCACTGCAATCTCTCCAATGCCCTTTTCATTTACAGAGTCCACTCAAGCAAATGGTAACAGGACTCTTCAGCTTGTCCCAAGCAAGCAGACCAGCAGCTATGGCTCAGAATAAAGGTAGCTCAGAAAAATTTTCAGCAACATCCCCTATCCACAGATGCAATGGTATAAAGGGAGAACAGCCTGCACCAATTGCCAGGATGCTCTGGAAAGCAGCATGCACACTAGGTTGCACCACTCTGGCTCCCTGATTGACTTCAGGTACCTCCTGCCCCATGTCTCTCTTCTACTTGCTGCTTTCCTTCCTTTTTTGACATCCCATTCTTGCAGCCCTCCTATCCCAACTTCTCAAGGACTCTTTGATTTAGAAAACTTTATAGGTTCCACAGCAGAAGAGATTTTCACTAGTGCTCCCCCAACTCCTCTCTGAGTAGGACTGGGGGCCAGCTGGTAAGAATATATGCATATAGTACCACACTGGGCACTCAAAGTTTTGATCAGCATCCCTTACTTATATGCATCCCACAGTACTAATTCCCCACAAAGTAAGGCTTTAAAATGAAAATATAAACCAACTTCTACAGTAAAGGTTATTTTAAAACAATATGCATTTATGAAAAAAAGATCTATTGTTACTCAAATCTGCTTCCTCACTTTGCAGAGAATTTGTGCAGAAAGTCGGTTTGAGGAGACAAATTCTAGGTTAGTGCACAAGAAACAGAGTTTCAATCCAAAGCTTACTAACAGTGACTGAAACAAGCTAGTCTATGCTGGAACATCACACTAACATTTTTCTGAACAAATGCATTATTTTCAAATGTTGCCAAGGCAATGTTTTACATCGGATATTCTACACTTTGATTCTACAACCAGCAACAGCAACTAAGTGACAAATCCAGCTGGGATGAGATACTACCAAAATTCTGCATAGCTGGCAGGTTGAAAACCCACCTCTTTCATTTGAGTAAAATTTCTTGGCTTACAAAGACTTTCAGATGAACAGATTCCCACCCCACCATTTTCAAACACTGTGAAACATCAAGAATTTGGTTACCAGAGTCAGAGTTTGAAATATAGCCAAGCACAACCAGTCTGTCCCCAAGGACAAGGTCACGGGAAGAACAGAATACTATAAACTATTGTAGAAGGAATGACAAAGAGGTTTATTTCTTAAAAATAATACTCTAGCTACCAAACCAGTACACCACCATTATCCAAATCTCTGAAAAGGAAAGGAGCTAGTTAAAACCTGTTAGCAGGGACTTCCAAAATCATACTCCGCAACTCATAAACAAACAATCCTCTCAAACACACAAGAGGTACATGCCACCCATCTCGACCCACAAAGAACCAGGCAAAACAAGACTCTGGAACAGCCCATCAAGATGGGACCAAGAAACAGAACTGACAACAGGCTCCTCCTGCAGTTTTAGGCTCACTATCAGCCAGCTTAGCTGCAGGATGTCACTCAACCAGCCATGCCTACCTGCTTCCTCAGCATCTGTTTGCCAGTTGCTTTTCAGGCAGCTGACCCAGCAGCGTCTTCCTCGCAGAGTTAGAGGTCAGCCACACAAGCAGACCTCACCAACACCACCACCACACATTGAGCAAGGCAACGTAAGGGAAGCAGCGAGAGCTCCCAGCCAGAGCAGCAGCAATTCTTCTGGCAGCAGCCTGGTCTTGGAGCAACTCAAGCTGACCACTGGGCTTAACTGTATCTTCAACACACAGTTCCATAACACTGCCAAGTTTCCCTTCTGTTGCACCAGCACTGGAATTCATATGACCAAAGCTGTCTGTGGAGCATAAATACCCCCAGGTGACTTATTTTCTGCAGGGCACACTCCTTAACCACACCAACATCAGTGCCAGCATAAGGAGGAAAAAAGCAAGACAAGAGCTCTCCATCTACCTTCTCTCTCTCCGCACCAAACTTTTACATCAGAAAACCGTGATATAAAAACATACACCCACTCTTGGGACCGAAGGCATCTCATTTATAAACTGACACCATGTGAGAGAGTCAGCAAACTGTTTCCAGTGCAAAGAAACATGAACAAGGCTCTGGAGCTTAGAGTGAACACCCAAGGTGAAGAACCAGTCCACCAAATGGAGTGTTCTAGATCAAAATCTAGGAACCAACACAAAGCTGCGGAGCCCCAGAAGTTTTGCCACAGATCTGGGTCTACCAGGACAAAAAGACTGAGGTAAAGAGTTTGTATCAGGACAGGTAACTTGCATTTAAGCACACCTGTAAGTTGACAGGAGTACACATCCCTTTCTGCCATGCCACACGAACACCGGGTTGGACATGTAAGACAACTGAGGGCAGGAAAAAACTGCAAGACATCCTAACTCTAATCCCTTGTTCAACTACTGACAGGGTAGCAGCTTCTTCCAGCAGTGCAGTGACCCTTCACTGCCCTATCCTTGCTGCTTCTCTCACCTGTTAGAGATCTGACTCGTGAGCCATGCTGAATCCATGCTCTGGGGATGGAGAGCTCTTTGGCAGGAATACTGGGCATATACGCCTCTTTCGAGAAAAAAATATTTATGCAAAGTAATAGAGAATAACAAGTTTATAGATTAGGCATCTTTGCTGGCAGGGTAAGAAGAGAAGGGAACAAAGGGGCAGAAGCCTATGGGAAACAGGTCTTCCAGAGACTTCAGAACAATGGAAGAGTTTTGGAGAAACAGATCAGCCAGTCACAGATGAGGAATGTGAAAGCAGGACTTGTTGGAACAAGGATCCAGTGGTGGAGTATGGAGAAGAGCAGCATGCAAGCATAAGCAAGTGTTGGTTGGGTAGCAGCAGCTGCACAATTAGAGATGGTTCTCTGCCTTCTGCTTTCCGTAGCTATATGCATCCTCCCACACATCTGCAAACCTCTCCATCCAAAAGCAGGGACTAGATACCTTGTAAGGAGGCCAGATTCTTTAGTCTCTGCACAACAGTTTCCTCCCCTCAACAACAAAAACCTTTGTCCCATTGAGCTTATCACCTCCCATTCCCCTTCTCTCACTACAGCTTTTCTCCCTTTCTGCTTCTGTAGTAGGCTTCTAACACACAAGAAAATCCTTTGGGAAAATCGTGGTGATTAACAACCCTAGAGCTGAGCTCCTCAAGTCTGCTCTTCCTTGTCCAGTAAATATAGAGCTCTTCAAGAAGTGGAGAGACAGCTGTCCCTCTGGCATGACTGATGGAATACACCCTTTAGAACATGTGGCTCACAACTGCTTAAGAGGAGAAAATAGAAGAGAGGTGTAAAAAACAAAAAAAAAATACCAAAACATGCAACCAAAACCAAATCTGTACCATCAACCAGTAAGTTCTGCACATACACAGACCATGCCTGAACCTGAGCCACCCAGCTGTCTCCCACAACTGACAAGCAACTGAATCATGAGAGAAACACAAGAGAACCCTCAGGAGAGAAAGAAGCAGGAAGGATAACAAAAATAGGAAAAGAAGTAAAAGAAACAACGGGACAGGCACTATTTTCCCCGAGGCTCAGCTTCTGGACATCTCAACTCCAGTTTTAAGAACTGCTAAACAAGAGGTTTCTTTCAAAACCTACAACTAAACCCCAGGCTTTTAGGTGTCACCATCTGCTGCTGAGGGCAATGGAGTGAATTAGAAGCTCAGTAGGAAATTTTGCATATAGCTCTCTTCCCATGTTAGCTGGAGACGCTTATATTGTGGAACAGGATTTCAGCACTGGTAATGACTCACCCAGTGGGTGATGGTGCACTGCTCTAGACTTTAATTCCAGGAATCTGGAAACTTGCATAGATTTGAAAAACAATATATTATTTTAAGGTTAAATTGGGAGTCAAAACCTAGCAGATTTAAGGTAGAATTCTTTTGTGCAATTAAATGTACTACAGGGGAAGGAACTTGAATTGCCCTAATTCTAGCATTTTAGAAATTAATGTACTCAATCTGAAAAATCTTCTGCTTTTCTCTAAGAATCCATGTTTCCTAAACTCATCAGTAAGTGAGCACCAGAAGTCATCTGAAGCTAGACCCAGAAACTTAGGTAAGTGATTAAACCATGCAAGCCAACACATGGATGCTTTACCTACTAGTTACAGTGTTTATCCCACATTTGTGCTCGTACACAGGCCTAAAGAATCACATTTGGCATTTCTGTTAGAATATTCAGGAAAGATACTTTCTTTCTGTTATCCCTTCCATAGCAGAGATGGTCATCCTCACCTTATGGATTATGAATTAATATATTCATAAGACCAAGAACAATATGTTTCACCCACCTACCAAAAAACAATTCCCAGGTGGAGAACTGCTGCAGTTTTCCCAAAGAACACTCTCATCTCTGCCCTCAGAGCCTCCTGCCAGCTTACCTGCTCCTTATACAGGAGTGCATTTACCCAGCTGGCACTAACACCCAGCATAATTCCAGCTGGGACTTCCTCGCTGAAGACACTTGTGTGCTCACCACTTCCACACAATGCCTGTCCTTGCTGTCACCAGGGCACCTCACAGGTAATCTTCCCAAAGGGAGGGAAGTACACGGGCCAAAAGAGCAAAACAAAGAAACTGGAGCAAGCTATTACTCTAGATTATATCCTTGTATAAATTCTCTAGTTTTAAGTAACTGGTTTCCATTACAAGTATTCCTACTTTAAAACACACAGAAGACTGTGAGAATGAGCTAGCCTAAAATAATGCAGCTATATATCTCCAAGTTAATAAATTGTCAAGCATTTCTCTCTCAGGCTGTTTATGGGTATTCTTTTCAGCTTAACACAAACATCTGTCCTCCACTCACCATTAGCTGGTTTGGTTTTTTTTTTTTTTTGCAGGTGGAGAAACCATATTACAGCATTTAACCCTCCTCAACATACATCTCTCTGCTCCTGCAGCTAAACATGGCAAAGTCTGTTCATATTCTGAATCAAACTGCAGAGCTGTAGATTATGAGCTTGGCTGATGCTGAGGCTGGTCGTGCCTACACATACACATTTGGTGTGCTGGCACGAGCCAGAAGAGAAGGGCTGATGTCCCTCAGCAAGGACACAGCAGAACTGGGAGTCTGGACAGCTGGGCTCTGAGCAGTTGCTCTCCCTCTACTCTTCTGACCAGAGAGTGCAAGAAGGAGCACTTCATGCAGTAAGCATTGAGCAATCCTACTAAGCAGAGGTTTAAACAGTCAGTAACATCACGTGCAAATGAAAACACCCAAAAGAAGTAATCAAGCACCAGAAAGGGAGAAAAATTGTAGAAAACAGCAGAGTATGGTTCATTCCTTTATACTGTCCCGGAAGCAGAACTGATTTTAGGGTATGTTAATAGCAGCAGCCTATGTTAAAAATACTAGAGAGCCTCCCTGACTCACCAAGAGCTGCAAGGTCTCTGAAGGAGTTACAGCCCCCTCAAACACCACACAGTGCGAGCTGCCGAGTCTAGAGAACCAGGGTCAGAGATCCCACTTCTCCTGGGCTGCTCTGGAAGAGCATCGTCTGCTTAGTCCAACAAAGCACAGGCTGGAGGGATACACTGACAGAAGTCCTCTAAATTACAAGCTATGAGTAGGACTGATGACTAAAGGCAGACAGCTAATTTTTTTACTAGAGAAAATTTAGGACGGATACTTGGAAACATTACATGGCAAATAGGAAAAGACAAAGCCATACACGCTGGAGCACAGCACTCCTGGGAAGTACAGACAGGATTAGGACATTTGATCAGACTGTTCTCTGAGCCACTCCTCACTGCAGTAACCCTTCAGAAGCACTTTGCAAATAGCCATACAAGAAAACAAAACATGCTCTGAGTTCAGGCTGCACGTTTCACTTGAGCTGTCACAATCACAAGTTAGTTTACAAGCAAGCTGGCATATTTTCACACGTTCTTGACAGTACTTTTCAGGTTAACAAGTGCCATGCTTTATTTCATGTGAGGGTAGCATCCGGAATTGAGAACAAGGCCAGAAAACCTTCACCATGGACCTGAAGCACTGAAGATGATAAATCCCTGAGTAAGTGATTCAGCTAAAGAAGCAGAGATAACCAAAAGCTCCCCCAAAGCTCTGCACACATCAGCCAAGCAGTGTGCAGGGAAAACAGGGAGTTGGGCAGAGCCTCTCCTCTCACATCCTGCAGGGAGAGCAACGCTCAGAGAGGTTGAAACTCCCTTCCCCACCATTTGCCTACTAACTACGCCCTCACCACGCATTGCTCCAGGGTGGCTGTTTCAATCTGCAACAGTGAATTGAGACATGGTCTGTCAGCTATCACTGCAAATTGTGAAACACCTGCAAAGCAAGACTGCACTCGTTTGTGCAACAGGGATTGAAACTCGCTTGCAGAAAACTAAGAAGCTTTAAGGTAACAACTATTTCACTCGATGCTAAGCAGTCTGAAAAATGACACTGCTTGTGAAAGCTGTTTAAAGTCATCAACAAGTTAGCACCTGGTCAGCAGTAAAGTGAATGTCCTTTGTACGGAGCTCTTAAACTGTAACTAAAATAATTTATCATCTGACTCATTTCATTAAGGATATCCCAACAACTTTCTAAGGATCAGGGTCTGTTTCATAAGACACCATTTTTAGGGACTGCAGAAAGCATAATCTTACAGATGCAATCTAACTCAAACTATTTACAAGCACAAAATCCAGCTAGTCGCTTCTTCCTCTTTACATAAGCATCACTCCTCATTAATCTAATAATATTATTGATAAGGTCTGATTTACAGAGCTTGCTGTTATCCCAACTCACTAGTCAACAAGAGTCTGGGAATTGCCCCCATATTCTTAGTTTTTAGAAGACCTGACTGTACAGACACAAGTATCTACTCCACTGCTCATGTACCCAGTAACATGCATTTTTCATGCCTCCCTCAGTGGCCCTGGTACACAAGTTGTTATTTTTAGATGTTGGACTACGCGTAGCCCTTGTTAAGTGAAAGAAGCCAATAAGAAGGCAGAGAGGGTCACCCAGCTTTGCTGCTGCTCGAAGAAGTTTTTGTTAAATATTTACACAGGAAAAGAATGGTTTAAGACTGAATAAGGGGGTTTTGCCTAAAATCAAATTACAGAAAGTTAGAGGCAGTTGAGAGCACCATCCTGATTAACGACCTCTCACAAATTCTTTTTTAAGAAATCTAGAGCAAATTGCCCACATTTAGTTAATTTTGCATGTTAGTGAATAAACTCCAAGAAGCTTAATTAAAGCAAGCTCATCTTCACAAACATTTGTTGGCCCAAATACAACTGTACAGCTGTATTCACCACATGAGAAAGCATCACCACTATCAGACATCTTGTAACCACTAAATGTACGATTATTCAACCATGACTCTATCAAAGGCACTGGGGGAAGAAGTGGATGCTTTTCTAAGCCACTGTGAGGCTTGAAAGAAAGCAGGACTTTTCTTCAAGTGTCATAGAGCCAATCACAGAACCAAAGTAAACTTTGTTTCCAATTAACACACTGCTTCAGCTACAGCAAATTGGGGAAAAAAACACATTTATCATCAAAATATTTGCAATGTTGAGACAGGAAAAAAAGAAATAAAAAGATTAACTATCCACACAACCAAGTACTGACACAACCAAGATGTTAGATGCTTTAGAACACCAGATCAATCCACCTTGCACTGACAGTATGTTCTGAATATACAAAGTTGATTATCTGCATATACTGAATTGGTCTGATCACACAGCTGACCCTGCTCCAAACAGGAGGTTGGACTACAAGCCTCCTGTGGTCCTTCCCAGTCTAAATTACCATAGGATTTTGAATTCATTTTGCCAAGCTACTGAAGGGAAGGAGCAGAAAAACTATTTCATGTTTCCCAGAAAAAGAGGCAGCGGCTTCCTAAAATAGGAGGCACGGCAACTCTCCAAATGGGAACTATAACAGCAGCAGACAGTTCCCTGCTCCAGACACTCTGTACTCCAGAATACACCCAATTTTCAATGGCAGAGAAGCAAGGTGGCTGCCTGCCACTACCATCAATGGGAGAAGAACAGAACTCTCATCCAACCTAAGGAAATACCACTATGGATCACAACCATCAGCACTACCAACAGATCTGTCTGCCTAGAGGAAGGCAGGAGAACAGCCACATCTTTGCTGTATTCTTGGTGAATTCAGAATAACTCCTTGGCACTCTGGTCCTGTTGAGTCTGTGGTTATTTAGCTACATTGTTTTACAATGATGGGAGCTGTTATCTTCTTTTACCAACTTATGAGGCATATTAAAGGTAGAACATTCAACCCAGGAGTTCACTGTATATTCTCTCAAGATGCACCCAGAAATCTCACATGGAGACATCCACCCAACTTCCATACTGTACTTCACTGTACAGTAGCCAAAAACCAAGCCAGATGCAAGTTACACGGAGAGAAAACCAGAAAAGCTGCATACAGACCTTCACACATAATTGTGACTGTAGAAAAACTATTTTTTTGTCAAAAGAGATGCTATTTCAAGTAGTACAAACCTAATTTTCCCAGAGTACATTACCAGTTCACATAGCTATTCCTCCTCCTCACATCCCCTCCTCCTAAATACCAGCAAATTAGACAGAGCATGGGCAGAAACAATTGCATACATGCATCCAAAAAAACCTCTGAGAAAACAAGGAAAGGATTTGCAACCCAATTTCAGACATGCAGAAGAGCTAAAGGGCAGTAAGAAGTTCTTCCAAAAGGACTTGTGTTTTAGGGTTTTTGTAAAGTTGCTTTCTATTTGTGCACTAGAAAGAATACGTTGACACAGTAACTCCAGCAGCCAACTTGCATCATAAACCACTGGTTATTAAAATACCAGAAAAAGAGGAAATGCACTTCTTCCTACAGTATGACTTACTAATTTGCTAATTCTCAAGGTGACCCAACATATCTGCAGCTGTGCCTCCATCCTCCTTTCCATGAGAGGAAACAGAGAGCCTGCCCAGCCACAATGTACTTCAGGGCAAACCACCCCAGTGCTTATTCAGACTAAGACAACCTCTCCTCATTTCAGCTGGAGACTACAGCAGCTGCCCTAATAAAGCAGCATCTCACCCGCATCAGCTGCACAGAGAGGACACACAACAGCTACCTCCTGATGGCCACACGTCTTCCTACAGTGACAGCAGGCACCATCACCCTATTTCTCCATTCTCCTTGACACTGCAGCAGTGCTCCCACTTTAGAGCAGAGCAATAAACAGGGAATTTAGCTGCGCTGCCAATGCTCCTCTTCCTCCTCGCCTTGAAGATCGCAATCATGGCAGAGAAAGAGCAATTTCTGTGAACAGCCATTGGCCACATACAGTGGCCTGCTGCTGCCTGCACTTGTACAAAACAGTGACAGACGGCACTTGCACTGCAGTTCTCTGGATGTTTGAGGATGTGACTGTGGGAAGATCTGCTGTCTACAGTTTGTGGTTCCAGCTGATAAGCTGGCATTTGGCTCAAGCACTGCTAACTTCCATGTTTGAGACAATGCAAAACAAGCTCAAGTGGCCACCAAGACTTCTGTGATGCACCACAAGTCAGCAGGCAACTGATAATGCAGTAATATATTCAAAATCAACATTAGAAAGTCTAAGAGGGTTTGGATGTCCTGTGCCAACCGTATCTTTAACAGGCATAACACTTCTCCAGCTGAAAGGGAGACCTGGACCTTAGTCATTTGTATGTAAATCTGTAACTTCTGCAAGACACTGCTGCTGCATTTCAAGCCTGTGTAGACAGGACTCAGGACATGCTCTGGCATGTATGCTGCCAGTAGCAGTGCTGGTTTACTGGTGTCTCACACAAGCAGACATCCAACTACCCAGCCATACGTTCACATACAAGTTCTGCGTTGGCTGCAGCAGAGGTTATGGGGGAGCACTGTCAGAAGCCAATCGACCAGCTTGTTGCAGGACTGCTCTACCTACAGGTCTGACACCTGCAAGCAGCTGCAGCAGCTGAGCACTTGATGTCCTCCTACTCCCCTTGAGGGAAGGAAGTACCTTTTGCAGCCTTTTAAACTATCATCTCATCTTAAACTCACACCTCTTACACTTTACAACTATTTTTGTGGCCCACTTTATCAATTCCCAATCAGGCACTGGACTTGCCCTTCCCACTGACTTTGGCAAGGATGGATTTGAAAATTCCCTTGGCCTGATCTGTTACACTGGCAGAGAAGCCCTCATCATTACTTAAAGGTCACAGTGGCAGACTCAGATGGAAGAAATTGTTTTTCCTCAGCACGGCTCCTCTGACCAGGAATCGAAGTACTGAGAAAAGTTAGAGCAGCGTAGCACTGAAAATACCCTGGTAACAACCTCTGCTGTAGTTCCACAGCGCTCCTGTATTTCTGGGATGCCAGCTAAATGCTGTCGCCCCCCCCTCCCGGCCACCGCCACTGTCACCCCCTCCACAGGGAGAGCCACGCGTGCTTCAGCCCCTTCCTGAGCGCGGCCCGGGACCGAAGAGGGGTCGAGCTGCAGGAGCAGGCGGGGTTGGCACAAGTTCCGCTCCGCTCCGCTGTCCGCCAGCCGCGCTCGGCAGGGCTCTCC
>VXAD01005469.1:2687146-2698918 GCA_013399195.1 Dicrurus megarhynchus | reverse complement strand
CCCCGCCGCGATTGGCAGAGGGGCCGCTCAGCCACCGGGTAACCCGGCAACGCGGCCGGGCCCGCCCGCCCTGGGGCCGCCCGGCCCCGCCGCGCCGGGAAGGGGGGGACAGGCAGCGAGCGGCCACACGCCCCCGTACTACTTGCGGCCTGCGCCCCACGTGGTCGGCACCGCTCTCTTGCCGCTATTGGCCGGCGAGGATGGCCGTCACCCCGCCGCCGCACTTCGATTGGCTCCAGTGCCCAGGAACCGCGCAGGATTGGTGGGACACGGGGCCTCTCCTCCCGCCTCCACTGACGTCATATGAGCCCATTCATAAAATGCTCAGGCTCCGCCTCGCACTCGAATATGTCCCTCGGTTCCCCTCCCCCCAGCCCCGCACTGCGCTCGCCCACGGAGCCGCGCCGCGATCGCCACGGCATGGCACGGGGCCGCAGGGACTCCCGGGCACAGGGAACCCGCACCGGGGAAAGTCCATCCCGGGGAAAGCGGGGCTGGACACCACAGCCCAGCTGCCCCTGCACCCCACGCACCGCGGGGCTGGCAGCGCTCTCCCGTCTGACCGGCCTCGATCTGCCTTCCCCGACAAGATCCAGGGTCAGCGGGGGCTTCCTAAAATAGGTCCCCTGAGCTGACCACTTGTTGTGCCATGGCTGGGCTTGCCCGACCCTGTCGGCCTTCACCTGCCCGTTTGACACGACCTCTCTCCCAGAGCCCCACACACGATGGGTTGGGAACGCCTGGACTTGGGACGAGTGTGGGAGACACTTCTGAAATGACACACGCACACGCACCCCGTCGGTGCCTCCTTCCATGGTGGTGAAGGGCACAAAGCTCCGCTGCTTCTGTCCCACCTCCAGCCACCTGCTAGGGCCATGCCACCCGTAACTCACATACGGGCGCGGGTTTTTCCCACCCTCCCAGGAGGGAGCCTAGGGCGGAGAGGAGGTGGGGCAGTGTAGGCTGTGGGAGGCTGAAGCCCTGAAATAGCTCATGCATGAGATGTATTGCCTCAATAGCCTGAAACGGCGGGAGGGGCTGAGGAACATGGAAAATCAGTGGCAATTTGGTGTAAGGTGTGGGTCACTTTAAATGTTAGAGAAGATCAGCTGAGGTGGAGGGGACTGAAGTCTTTAAAGGGAGCCTCTTGCAACTTTCAGTGCCAACATTTTTTTCTAGAAAACAAGCCTTTTATACCATTTATTTGACAATGACCTTAGTTCAAGCAGTAAGAGACCTCCTCTAGATGAGGTTTTTTGGAGATCCACATCCATCTGAGTTGTTAAAAATATGTAGCATAGGGGGTAGTCTTAATGTTGCCTTTCCTTTCTCTCCTGGACTGGCAAATACGTCATACCCAAATCCAGCCACCACTGCTGAAGATCTCCAAGCGGTACCAGCTGCCAGGCTGCAGCCATGTTTCCCTCATCCACTCCTTTTTGTTACTTGACACACACCATGTCGATGGCAGATGCAGCCTCCAGGAGCCTAACCTGCCAAATCCTGGCATGCCTCAGGCCTGGCTTCCCTTTGCAGATCCACTCCTGCAGACCGCTTCTTGTAAACTGAATGGATTTACAAGTGCTCTACAATTTCTCTTTCCTCATCCCATTCTACATTTCCCAACCTTCCTAAGCCTGCTTCAGAGTTTGGGAAGAGCTCATGTAAGGTGCCACCTTAATTGTAACAGGTAAGCAATACCCTGAGTGTTGCACCTTGAGGCCACAACCTGACCATGGTGCCATGGGAGTGCAGTTACAAGCACAACTGCCACCTCAAAGCTCTCATTTACAAACAAGATGCATTTGTATGACATCAACTACCTGATGCAAAGAACTGTGCATCCTGAGATAGTTGAGGTTGTACTTTATGACCTTTCATCTATGCTAGGGGAAACAAGACCAAAGAAATTAAATGAATATTTGCTGTGATAGGTTTATCCCTTTTATTAGTTTATTTAAAGTAAATGTTTGTTACATTTCCTGTTATTAAATACATATACACAAAATAGCTTTTCACTCAAAAATTATTGATAGAAATCAAAGGCTTCTGTTCATAATCTACTTGTGGAAAACAATTCAATTCATACTGGGATTCAAATTTCATTGGATTCAACAACACACTGTCTGCACTGATGTCAGTTAAAGGCATGAAACTATCATACACTTTGCAATGAAAAATTAGTCAAGTCACTGTGTTATTGGCTGACCTATAACTTTACAGATTATTTTCTTAAATTAATCTTTATCATAAGCAGTCGTATCAGACCTAATAGGAGGCAACATGTCACAGGATTTTGCTCTCTTTCACAACAGGAATCCATCCTTCCATTCCCATGGTAAATTAGTTAATTTTTTTTTCTTTTGTTTGTCAATCACTCACGAGGATCCAGCTCTCACCAAGTTTTCTTCCTGCATTTTTCCCAAGAGAGCCCACCTATTGCTTACTGGACACCATTTTTAGAGTAGTGTGATATGCAAGAGTGCTAACTCCTGCAGTCATCACACAAGGAAAATCCTCATAGGCCTCACCAAGTGTGTAGTTGACCTAACACCCTCCAAAGACAGGACTTTAATTACAAATAAGTGCAAAATACTGGAATCATTTTCCTCTTGTTCCATACCAGCCTTTCCTTAACTTGTAAACCTATTTTAATCTGCATAGAGAATGCTGGCATTTTTGCATAAACACCTGTGTGTTGGAAAGAAACTACTGTTACAGAAAAAGAAAAGAACAGAGGTAATGAGAGGGAGGTTGAGTGCCACTCCTCAGTGGGATCACAGTGCAATTGTAAATTATTAGAAAGAACATGTGCTTGCTGTGGCTACATCACACTATTTTCTTCTATTGGCTGTCAAGGCAGTTCTCAACTGTTCTGTTTTTGCAGAATAAATGACTCACTGCTGATCCTCACTCTTTTGTCTTCCGGAGGACAGGCGGATATGGCACAAGCATCTGGAAAAAGAAAAGGTAGAAAAGAGATCTACTTCGAAGAGAGAAAAGAGATCTACTACAAGTCAAAGACAACACAAGAGCCAAAGCAAAGGATGGAAGGTAACAGTATGGTCACCAGAGTCACCAAGTGTTGAGAACAGAAGTGGACTGGGCAGCTGGACAGTGCATGCAGAAGCCAGAGGAAAGGAGATGAGTGTTGGGAAACCTGCTGAAGGGAGCAGGCAACTTCCTACTGGACATTCATGTAAGCTGCACTGCAGTTACCAAGGGGATCTGCCAATTACAAATGGGTCAGATATAGGGAAGGAAGTTATGTGGGTGCTACGAAAGATTTGTTGGTCTTTGTCAGAGTATACCCAACTTTTATTATAACATTCCTGCCCACTGCACTGCAGCTGTGCTGCTCCTGAGACCTCTTGTCCGAACAACCTTCTTGTTGCGGGTCAGGACAGAACCTGCCCCGCTGTTCTCTCAGGGGGACCAATAAACCCCTTGACAGAGAAGCACAGACACAGCAAGGCAGTCCTCTAGTTTTTTTGTGTTAAAAAATAATACTGGTTATTCAACAGTGTTGCTATTTTTTATGCCACTCTGCTCGGAGAGAAAGGCAGTCCTCTGAGAGGCTTACAGTCTACATTTAGAAGAAGATGAGTCACAGGCAGGGAAAGGGACTCACTGGAAGGGAAAGAATTATACAAAGGTCAAGTGAGGGGTTTTGGATCTCCTGCTTATGGGCATCACACATTCCTGAGCAACAGGCATATCCCCCTTTCCAGGGTTAATCCCAGTATTCTCATGAGCTTTGCAGGTCTGGTCCCATTATCCGTAAACTGCTGCAAATCCCAAAGGAGCACCCAGTCAGCTGAGCTGATGGAACAGACAGGCATTTTCATTATACTCACACATCAACATGCATACACATGTATATGAGGATACCTTGCCAAGGCCCCTGAGATCCGTACTTCCACAGCCCCTTTCATCAGTTCAGGTGTGTATTCAGTTCCAGATGACTGCAGATGCAATCTGGGTCAGGGCAGTGATGCAAGCCTCAGTCAACCCACAGCTTGACTACATTGCTCCATCATATGGATCGTGGCCAAGCTGTACAGCAGATCACAAGAGAGACGAAAGAGGAGTCTTTAGGAAAGCTTAAGGAATAGAGACCTGCAGGACTAAAAAATGCAACAATAAGGAACAAAAAATAAGGATGTAGAACTACACAGAGGACGACATCAAAAGGAGACAAAGAAAACAAAAATAGAAGCACAGGAGCAATAAAATACAATGAATATGGGATAAAAGAGCACCCAATAAGAAACATTCGATTTTTATTATGAAGCTTTCCTGTGACATTGCTGCCACAAGTACCTCACAAGCAATCACACATCTCAGTGAGACCACGTTGCCGTGTCTCACACACACATGCTCCCTCCTGCCCTGCTCTCTTGGTACCTGAGGAGAACACCTCTCACTGCAAGCCCACAGGTGAGAACCCAAGACAGTCACTCACTGTCTCCACAGTGAGACCTGTGGCTTGGGGGCCTCAACACTGGGATCCACTCCTCATCCCAGCCTGCCCAATGCAGCCAGAAGTGTTGTCTGCTCTGCAGCAACCCTGAGAGAGGGAAGGGGGACTGCTGGTTATCTGTGATGTGTCACGTTTTTTCCTGCCACTGAGCAGTGTAGTCATTTGTTTCATTAAATGGCATTCTTGTACCCAGCACTAATTTTATCCCTTTACAAATATGTTTTTCACTCTAGCAACTCAAGAGCAGCTCTTCCCCCATACAGTCATTCTGCTCTCATGCCTCTCTTACCATTACTCACACTTATTGCAGTGAGGCCAGATTCAATAAAGGGCCTGGCTGCTGCGGTGCTGAGCACTGCAGTATGTCTTTGCCTAAATCCACAGCCCCAAATTAAGACACACTGCCCCCGTGCACACGGAAGGCAAAAATTAGAATACCTAAGAATGTAATCTTCATTGTCCATCCTATTAAGATCTCTACAAGAACCATTCAGACATGCCAACAAATCTCTCAAGACACCTCATCAACTGTTGAGTTGATCGTAATGCTGGGGTGAGGCAAGATACCTTGTGTGGAATTCCAGATTCTCAGCCTTTCCTTAGGCACCTACTCCATCTCCTTGCAGAGGTCATGGTACCCCTCTGAGTCCATACACTGTTTAGCACTCACCCAAGAATTCAGGTTTCCCTCCTCTGCCTGAAAGAGCAGCAAAGTGCTTTAACAGCATGGCACAGGTGTGCTGGGTGAGGTGATTTTGGTTGAAGCTGTTGCACAGCACACAGAATCATTGCATCATAGAACCACAGAATGGCCTGGGTTGGAAGGGACCTTAAAGATCATCTACATTCAACTCTCTTGCCGTGGGCAAGGATGCCTTTTACAAGGCCAGGTTTCTGAGAGCCCCATCCAAGATGGCCTTGAACCCTCACAGGGATAGGATATCCACAGCTTGCCTGGGCAACCTGTTCCAGTGACTCACCACCCTCAGTAAAGAATTTCTTCTTAGTAACTGTTTTTCTTTCAGCTGTAATGATGGGAGGGAAAGCCAGTGGGACTGGAGGGGCTAGGGCAGACGTTCCCAGCCCCATCCTGTGCATACATCTTAAGCATGTGTTAAAGTGGTGTACTTGGGCAACTCTGGAAGCAGGTATTTATGTAACCCTCCTCCCTCCTGGCAAGCTACACATGAAGCAGGTGCTGGGGGATCCATGGTTCAGACTCGGGCCTTGCCAGCTGGCTCTTGCTGTCAGCCCCTGCAGTACAGGACTCCTGTGGGCCTAACATAAGGCACCTCAAGCTGATCAGCCCTGCTCTGCAGAGCTTGCAGGAGCAAGGGAGCCAGAGAACAGCAGGCTGAGAGAAAGGAATGGAATTGGTAACATTAAGTGGCATAATAAATAACCAACTAAGCACAAATTTTGACTGATGTGTCACTCATCTGCAATTGCACACTTTTGAGTATAGTTTCTATGAGAAGGGCAGAAACCTGCAAACACAAGGCAGCTGTGAAAAACAAGTCTTAGCTTTGAAACTGAGTCATTCAGGCATTTTAGGTTACCACATTGTGTAACGGCTGTACACTCCTTGTTTCTCAAATAAACCCTGGGCACCAGCAACCTGTCCTGCTTCAGGGAGTAAAGTCCCAAATTTCTTAACAACAAAACACACCAGGCAAATGTAGCAATGGAAGACAAACAGAGCCTAAAGCCAAACAGTAGCTGGCATATTACCTAGTTGAGTCTATAGATTGTAAATTTAACGTGCCATGCAGGTGTATGCAGCTCTTTATNTGAAACTTCTGTGATAAGAGGGCCGACGTGGCGTGAGTGACATGCAAGGGCTGGGCTACACTGCAGCCTCTGCCTTAGGTCTGTCTTCGGAGGCAGAGTCCTGCAATGGGAAATTATTCCACGTGTCCCCCTGGGACTGGACAATAGCAACACTTTATGAGGAGGTCTGTTCAGTTTCCCTTACAAACAGGAAACAATACAAATGGCACTACAGACTTCTAGTACTTGATACAGGGAATTTTCACTTTTACCCACTATGGATTGACCAGTAAGTCTCCTGTAAAATATCAAAATTCCTCTTTTTGTTGCCACTCCCTATTTAGAGTTTTCAGAAGTGATTGCAATGGGGAGCTCCAGATCCTCTCATTATACAAACCAAGGAAGGGTTTAGTAGGACATGCATGTAAAGTGGGGGTTGGGTTTTATAATCACCAGCAACATTGGAAATCAAGTACTACTCAAAAAAAAAAAAATTCTAATAGTTGTGCACACAGCAAATCCAAGTGAAGCATGTATTTACTGGAAACATAATATGGCAACAGATTAACCTTTTTCAATCCTACAACCCACTGAAATATATTGATTTTGAGCTGAAAATATCATCTGTATAAATGAAATGCTGTGTGCTCATTGCTTAATCCTTGATGTCTCTTCTGCCCAGTTTTGTACCTGTAGAAAAGGGATACGGATACTTGTCCACATAAAATGAACAAAGTTCAGGAATGCATGTCCCTCACACCACTGCCAACACTCAGTGTCATCTTGCATGATACGTTCAGACCCAGATGATGGACTACATTTGGTAATAAATCTCTGTCTTCTTATCCCTTTTAAAAAATCCATAGTCCTCAAGTGTCTCCTTAAAGATCCACATGCCAGACAGTTCTGGTGCCCCTGCCAAAACCCAGTACTTGTAGAAGAATTTTTCTTGGCCACTCCCAGTATTTCACAAACATGAATTCCACTTTGAATGCCTGTTAAGCACAATGTACCATTCCTAGAGGAAATGTGAGAGCAGAAAGTTCAACTAGGACCCTACCAGGGACAGAAGGTGAGAGCAAAAAAAGTATCTCAGATTGCTATCTATCTTTAAAACCCAATTATGCATCTGTATATTTTTCATCACATTATCCACACTTCTTTAAAATGTTTGGCTTCCAGACTTCCTAAAGAGTTCTACCATTAAAGTTTTAACCATTATAGCTGGCATTTCAAAACCACCATTGTTTAAAAACAAAGTAGGACCAAAGACACCATAATAATGTTTCCACCCAGAAGGCCATCTGTTCAAGGCGTGTAAAATGCTATCCCCCTCTGGAGACTTCAGTGGAAACCTGAAGATTTACAGCAGCAATGGCCTGGCTCCAAAGTATTCCAACAAAAAAATAATGAAAACCAAACAAAGGGCAATTAAAAAAACCAACCCAAAAAATGCTGCTGCAGGCTGTAGTGAACCCTCCCTTCTTGAGTCTACTGCTACCAAACCAAGCCCTGGCACACTTCAATTTCGTTCAGTGTGTAGGTTCCCAGTACTCCTATATTTTGATCCTCTGTTACTTCTACTCATCAGCCAGCACCTGCAGCAAAGCAGGTGTATGTTTATATATACATGTGTGTGAGCATATACACGTGTGTACTCATTCCCCCCAGATCTGGTTATATAAAACCAGCCAAAGAATGAATTTGACTTACTCTTAGTGACAGCAATAACACCTTATTTTTGTTTAATACTAAAATATGAGCTGTTTTGCTTTTGTTATTGAGTCACGCAAATGTCATTATCAGCCTTATCACATGAATGCTGCTCACTTCCATGACTTTGCTGCCCCAATCATTGTTATTTCAAGAGGTGTAATACAGCACAAGAGGACTAGAAACAAGTGGCACCAGTGGAAGTGCCTCTTTTTATGGCAGAAAGCCTTGTAGGATGACATGGGCAAATCAGGTCAGAAAATTTTCCTTTGCTGAAGCCCTAACACAGTGTTCCTACCATTTCAATGGGAAGTCCACGAATTCCTCCCAATTCAAAAAGGTCAAGAAAAGAACAAGAGAAAGAACCTGCTATGAATAGGAATTATTCTCTTTAAAGAGTCAGACTCGTGATGGAAGAGGAAAATAGTTTTCAGGAATCTGCGTTAAATAACAACCAAGCATGTTTCATTCCACACTCATACCATCACTTTATGGCCACACTTCTGCCCTGTAAGCTTCAAGATAAATGTCTGTAGCTCAAATCCCACTTTAAAGAAAAAAACTACAAGTAACCCTTTAGAAATAATACATTTTTTTTGTCTTTCTTCCTAGTCTTTCATACTGTCTCATACCAAATGAGCCTTCCATTTTCATGACTTGTTCACCTCTAGGCATATGAAGGAAGTTTAATTCTTATAATCCATTCACTTCTTTGCTTCAGCAACTACTGAAAGTGCCACTGGTAGCACTTAATGCATAAATTGATGATTGGATTGATTCTATCACTTAGTTTTCTATTGACCACTGAACAGGAAGTTACGTCCTTAAAACATATTATTTCTCTTTGAATAACCTGCTACAGCTGTGGACTGAAAAATAAAATTAAAATGGATGACTGAGCAATGATTGCTTAACTCCCTGCCCTGTGGAGATTTCCCAAAAGCCAAAAAGCCAAGTAAAAATCTAAACTGTCTGCCTAAAGGACAGCAGCCTTGCTGAAAAGCAATGTTCTTTAATCTTTAGGTTCTTCTGTTAATTCCTCAGTGCTGCACTAAGTGCTGTATGTAAAAACTATACAGTCCAAAAGGCAGGAAAAAAAGACACAAGGTCTCAGGTAACATCCCAAGGAAGCTGAATATACATACATTTTAGAACGCAACATTGTCTTGGCCTAAATGGCTAAAAACTTACCTAAAAATTGTTCCATGAAGACTCCTACAAGTAGCCCATCCAGGCACAAGAACTCAGGTAGCACTGCATGAATTCACCTTCAGCCATAGTGTCCATACCAAACACACAGTTCATAGCAAACACAACCAAACTACTCTGCTGCTATTAAGTGGCATATTAAAAGGAAATTATTATGACAAAAACCAGCAGCACTTTAAAAATGGACCCACTATAAATGAACATATCCATCTCAGAACCCATTTTACTGATACACTAGAATGCAGTATTTTGCGAGGGGATATCCAGGGTTCCTGATTCAAATTCCCCGCTACTATGCAGAACCCAACACAGATGTGCTTTCCTGGATATATCAAACTTCCTCTTAAAAGAAATGTAAACTTCTTTCTCATTTGAAACTGATTCAGAATATCATTAGTCTGATAGTTAAGAGCTCTTCCTGCAATTTCCAGCAAAGTCTACCCATTATCCCTTTTACACACATTTGTTTTGCTTTATTCTAATCTTGGGCTCATATAATTGTTTTCCTTCCTTATGTAACAGTGTAATTGCCACTTCTGTGTCTTTCTGTTAAGCCTCTCTATTCCTCTTAACATCCATGTGGTCCTTTTCTGCATCTGTTCCATCCATCTGTTTGAACCCATTTATCTGAATGTGGGTGATAGTTGAGCTCCAGATAAGATTTTACTAATGCCATATACTTTGACAGTACTATTTTCTATACATACAGGAAATCCACCCCTTAACACTTTCTTAAAAAAATTTGTTTTCTCAACCATGTCACATGCTATCATTCTGCTGCTATTACACCAACTACCAACCTGTCACTGAAGTGATGAACTCTTCTAGAATAAATTGTGATTTGTTTCTATTCACATCACTAAATCTCGTCTAATTCTATTAATCTCAGTTTTGACTCATCTTGTCAGCCCATGGATATTCCAATCCTCCTATCAATACAGTCCACCAGTTTAGTGTCACTAAGGAAAGAATTCCAATAGTCTATGGAAAATCCAGTTTGCAGCCTTCTTTCCATCTCTCCACCTATTATCTGTCAGTTCATTCCAAAGGCACCTTACAGTACAATTAATCCAAATTTTCTCCATTTTACATGATTTCCTCACATGGTACAGTATCAAAGTTTCCTCACAATGAAACATAAGGTTAAAAGATAGTCTTGCACAGTCTTTTTTTTACTAAAACTGCACTGCATTTCATCCCACCTTTAACTTCTCTGTGATCTTATTTTGGCCTTCAAAAACTGTCCTACAGCTAAGTGTACAAAGGCTTCCAGATTAGATCATCTCTATTACTAATCTTGTCTTTCCTTTGGGTACCCTCAACTATTTGATCCCCTTTACCCGTAGCTTCCACTGCTAGTACAGTACCGTATTTGCAGGTAGATTATACATTTTTGCAAAGGGGATATATTATACTTCTCGTGCTAAAGCACAACTGCAGGGCTAATGCATTGCCACTGAAGTAAGAAAATGGAATCCAGGAAATTGCAAAACTGGAAAAACACTGGTTAGAATGGGAACAGAGTAGGCCATACACTAATAAGTTTAAAACACATTACAACAGATTACTCTTATTTTCCTTGCCTTGATCTTTTCTGTTTTATTTTGTTCTGAACTTGCTGATTTTGTATCTCAAGCCATCTTCAACAGCTTCACTCTGCAAGTCCAAACCACCAGGGGTTATAAAGCTGGCACTTAAGGCATTTATCCCTTTTCTGTGGCTACACAACATTTTTTTTTTATAAGCAAAACAACATTTTTTTTCTTCACTAGAACAATACCTTCCCTTGAAAGAACCCATATATTTCACTTCTTTGTTTTCTTTCTTCTGAGAACCATCTATGTATACTTTAAGAAATGTATTTCAGGTGATATCACTTATGCTTTCTAACACAAAAATGTTTGTAGAGCTCCTCACATACCTCTTGCAGAAAACGAGCAATAAAAAACAAGCCTACTATGGCATATTTCCTTTTTTGTTGTTGTTTGAGTGCAACAGTGTAATTTCCTTTGCACTTTATTTATTAGTTAACAAATAAATTAGTCTTCTTCTGAATCTCAAGAGGATTACTATTAGCAAGGAAAATAACCTAACAAGAATCTTTCCATTCCCAAGAGAAGTTTAAGCATGCTCAGCCCCAAGTTCAGATGACTGCGGATACATGACACCATTGTCTTTCAAGATCTGCTTCCAAAATGTAAGGAAGAAAACAAAAAAACACAAACAAAATTTATTAAATTCACTTCAGACCTATTTATTGTCATTCCTTTGATGCACAGAGTAAATTATCTCTAGTTAATTAACAAGTTACTTTAAAACATCAGAAGGTTTAACAAAAACTGACTTTGCACTACTGGCATAAATTAAATTAACACGTAGTATATTTCCTCCTTTTTCTTCCCTCCCCGCTTCGTCCGGAGAGAAAATACCCCTCTATCAGATAACTAGCAAGTTCTGTTTGCTTCCTGGGTTTGTCCCATAACTTCAACGCACTTCAGCATCTTCACGCATCGTAATTCCTCCACTTCACACTTTAAAAACTCAAAGAAAAAAAAAAACCGCAACTTGCAGATAAAAGCACTCGATCCCCTCCTGCC
>VXAD01005469.1:2638700-2685674 GCA_013399195.1 Dicrurus megarhynchus | reverse complement strand
ACACACAGAGCTCATCCCCTATACTTCTATTTTATTTGCAATATTTTTTTTATGACAGCCTCATGCAGCAAATACAAGTCAAATAGCTCTAATGTGTAGTGCTACAGACTGTAACATGCTCAGACGTGTAACTGCCTGACAGACTACACAGAAATCTGGCTTAGGCTCCAACCTCTGAAACAAATGCAAATATCCAGAAACATTCTGCTATTTCTCCAAAATTAAATTACAAGTAAAACAAACCTACTGCCGGATTTTTTATACAAATACGTCTTTTAAAAAAATAAATCACTACAAATTTATTATTTATTTCAAACTATAAACAACACAGAGGAAAGAAACACATATACGTTTTCCTTTTTAGAAAAAAAAACTTATCTATGAGAAAAGCATACACTTAGCTCCTTTTTTTTTAAGTTCATTTTTTAATACCCTGCCCCTTAAATCAGACTACAAGCCCATAGATTTATATAGAGAAAACACAATTGGAAAACCTTTTTATGTTGCACTGTTTTTGGACACTTACAGGAGGTTTTTAAAGACAATTCACAGCCACGCTATTTCAAACAGCACGAATACAATTATTTAGAATTTATTCTTTACTGTAGCAATTTTTGCTTTGGTATATTTTTCAGAATTTCCTGGGAAAACACAATCAGTTCCCATCTAGCTTAGCGCACCTACACTGTTACCTTTTTCTCTACATTTTTTCTTTACAAATCAACCACAAACATTTTATAAGTGTTTACATATACATAATAAAGTAAGAAGAAGGACAATACCACAAGAGAACTGCTCAAAACCAAACTGAAGGTGTAAATGACCTCCTGCCATGTTCCAGACGTACCTACAAAATCCCTGCTCACTGGTACAGGATTATACATTCCATTATAAGTTCAGCCTTTTTATATTTTGTACTATTTTAACACCCTAAATTTATAGATTTTTTAAATTGGCATGTTAAAAGGGCTTTATTTAAGAATTTCAATGAAAATAGTGTTATGTTTTGTCATATTACCATAATCCTTCTTTTTAAATCACTTAGAATTTCAGTATAACCTAATTAAGTAATTTTAAGTAAGTCTTAACCCAAATACATAGATCTAATAAAAATGTATTTTGCAAACAGGGAAAATAGACTTCTAAAATGGATTCCTCAGGTATGAACAAAGATGCTGAAATATTTCCTCCCCACAAACTTTGAGATCTGAACTATTTCACAGCACTTACATTTAAAACCAAAATACTTATAAGAAAACAAATTTCACCAAATATCTAGCATAATGTTTCATTCCAATTGTATTTATCTATTCCTTTTATATTTGAAAAAAAATCTTTCTATTTTCCTTGCCAAAAAGGAGAGAAAACAGGGGAAGAAAAATACTTCAAAATGCTAACTACCTATCTGCATATACTATTTTATTTCAAAACTCTTCTAACAGCAGTTTATACTTTATTTTAGATAATGTATATTATTTTGCCTGTAGAAATATTATTATTTAGATTTCTGTCTTTTCAAAGGCTACAGAACAACATTATAGATTTTAGAAACTTCTAATAATTTTTAATCTCTCACTTTTTTCAATGCTACAAACATCCCATTTGGTAAATAGAATTTACATTTCTCTCTTGTCTATATTATCAGAGTTGAATCAACAATTCAAACCAGGAAGAACAAGTGATGTACCGTAACACAATAGTAACTCCAACACTTCAACACAGCTCCTCTATCTATTGGTGTATAAAAAGCTTACACAAAGTATAAAATATCTCAGAAATACAGACTCTTTCCTGATCAGAAAATTTTACTTATTGACTAATTTGACCTCAAGCAACTGCATTTTTCTCAAAAAGCATCCTATCTAGAGCTTTATGCCATTCACTGACTCTTGCTTAATTAACCAGCATGCTTTAAAACCAAGTCTCAGTCCTTCAACTTAATCAAAACAGACTACTTTTAATTGCTACCACATCAAATATATTTGTCAACACAATAAAACGACATACAATTAGAAAGAACTATATTTTTTAGCCCTGCCTTTGACCAACCAGAGACTGTAGCATCTACTTCCAATTTATTAGCTATTCCAATATGAAGCAAACTGAAACACACAGCACAGTTCACAAATATATTGATCTTTCTATAATATCCTATCATTTGCATCTTTTAATGGGAAAATCCAGTATACCACTGCCAGCACTGCTGTTCTCCTGCAACCGATCAGACATCAGAAGGACTTGGCATTAACTTCCCTCCCTCACAACACTTTGCCTCCTCACCTCTCTCAAAATAAAACAAAAATATCTATGTTTGTCTGAAATGTCAATAAACTTCAAAATCTAAAAGGCCAAAAGGTCAGGTATTATTTAATCTGAACAGAAAAGTTATTTTTTCTCTCTCACTCGAAAGCTGTCGGTAAGAGCGCGCTACCTGAGAAGTGATGCCCATGTCCCTCGGACGTCCGTCCTCCTGTCCCAGAACAGGGGCTGTGCCATGCTCTCTGTAATGTAAAAGGGAACAGATTAGAATTATTGTATACCCAGGCACATTTTTGCACATTCAAATTATCTGGCCCTCAAAAAACTTTGTATCTTTTGGTCTGAAAAGCATTTTAAAAACTCTTGTTACACTCTAATCTGAGTCCTCAAAATTAGTTTTACTAAGTCAGGTATACACGTCAAAAATTAGTTCCATACATTGTCACTTGAAGTACCAGATTCCCCAGACATGGTTTTCAGTTCTTACAGGCCTCTATACCGCTGCATGCTCCATCTCATTAGCAGCATTTAATCTGCAAGGGGTATGATCTTATATTAAAAAAAAAAAAGTACATACATTGAAATTTTTTTTTAAAGCCATTTACATGAGGGACAAAGTCCTGAGATACTTCTTTCCACAGCAACTTTTCCCTCCTCTGCTTTAAAAGTTGAATACCCTAGCAGATAAATGTGGTCTTTGCTTTTCCCATTTTTCTGTGATTTGTATTATTTTGTACTTACTTATGATGCTGCAGAATTTATGATGCTGCAGAATTTACATAGGCCTGTAGTTTTGAGACTTCTATCTCCTCCCTCCACCTGCGAGGAAGATACCAGCTAAAATCACTGTCTATACACCATTTTCCCCCCCTTTTCCCTCCAAACTTTTCCAAACAAATGTGAGAGAGAAAACGTTTAAGATAATGAGTACAAATTCATTGTGCTAAATTAAAAAAAAAAACACCTTGGTTCAGTTTGTCATTTAATAAGCATTACCAACACAAATCATGGTCAGAAAGCCTCAGCACTGTAGGGTGTAGTTTTTATGACTAAACTGCCTTAACAAAAAAAAATCTGTCATCTCTTACCCTTTTCCTTCCACATATTTACCCTCCTCATACTGCTTAGATCTACGGCAGACTGTTGCCGCATATGTATTTTTCCACCCAATTTCCTAGACACTGACAAATGTGAACCAAGGAAGAATTTTGCACAATGTTAACTTATCTAAACCACTTATTTCCTCCATTATCTCCGTTTGTCCATGGCATCCAGTGCTTTTTTTTACCGTCTGGTGTTGTTTTGTTTGGTAGTTCCCCAGTTTCCTGCACATTTGTCTCCTGCTGATCCTACTAGACCGGGCAGGAAGAACTGAATGTCTGTCTCTCCCCATTCCTACACTGCCTCTCATTTTTTGGTGTTTTATCAATTAAACACATTTGACCATCATTTTGATATATTTTTAAAGGTACTTTTTCTTTCCTTTCTCTAGAAACTTGCTGATTACGGTCACCAATACTTTTGTAAAGCAAGGTCTATCCTGTCCTGCTCTAGTACATGCTTCTGTCAGAATATTAAGGGTACATAACTTACAAGTCTGTGATACAACGCATGCAAAAGGAAAATGCATGAGAAAGAAAAAGAGGGTAACATGTACAGATGCCCCTAAATATAATAAAGAAAAAAAATAGACATTTTTTATTGGTTCTGACTTTTTAAAGAGATACCATCCTGAGAAAACACCTGTCTTGGGGGAAATCTTTGTCTAGATCACTAGCAACACTTTTTCTCACTAATAAAAGTAAAGAAAGTTTTAAAATTCAAATTTACTGTTAAGCATCAGCACTTTAGGATTTCTGCATTTCACTCAGCCTGGGGAGTGAGAGTTGCCTGTTGGTTTCACTTTTGTTCTCAGCTAGTTTCACTTTCACGCACTGGCAGAATCTTTTATGGTTTTGGTTCAGCAATGTTAAAGACAACATTTACATCTTTAAACAATCCTCATTACACTTTTAATACAAACAATTTGTGTCCTTCTACTTCCCAGGACACTAAGAAAAAGTAATTTGGGAGCCTAAATATAATGAGCAGCATACTTCTAAAGGAGCAGCTTTCACCTGTCTCATGTTGGGTTGTAGTCTGCTGTTTCTTTCCCTGAAATTAATAGGAAATGTGCCATTCACTTCAGTGATAGCAGGATCAGGCCACTGGGTCTGTAATCTGCTACAAAAGAATGCCATAGGCAGACCAATATATTCCTTATAACATACAATGTTTGCCTTTAATTATTTCCTTATGCAAACTCAAGGGGAAAAAAATGGTCCCTGTATTTACCTTTTTGTATGTTTTTAAATTAGTAATAAATACCCTTCGTGACAGAGGCCATAGGAAATTAGAGGGCATATGTTCACTTTGGTTTGCATGGGGAAAGAAACACCATGTCTCCCTGCTAACAACTGCAGAAACTCTTTCTCCTCCTCGTGCCAAGTGCAATCTATAAAAAACACTCCAGCCCAGACAGAACCTTTACTGCCTTGCACCAGGACCTTGTTTAACTAAAGTTCCCAAAGCATACACTTGTGTAACTCTCATTTTTTCAGGATAAACCACAATGCTCTAAGCAACTAAACTACCAACAGCAGGACAAAAACTGCCTTGCATTTATTTATTCCAAACCTGTAAATTCCCTTTTATATTACCTTCTCTATGGTACAGACTCCAAAACACAGCTGTGAACTCACACACGTGTAGGCAAGCACATATATACACAATGGAATCTTCCTCTAGCTACCAAAGCACTGCAGGTTCTGCCTTTATAGACATAAGGGCTTCTGAGACATTGAGACTTAATGGACTTAGGGGTTTATAGGAGCCATACAACAATCACTTTTCAACATCTTTCATAGAAATTTTGTGTCCCACAAGCACACATAGAAATTGTCACTTCATAGAAATTTCTTACAGAAATTGCTGTCATGTTTACATGCCGAAAGTTAAATATTAAAAGCTCACATATGCAACTCCTGTGAGAATACTTACATCATAGTTTTATTTACACTACTGTTTATTTCACCATGTGAAATGGAAATAAAAGCATGGAATTGCATGTGTGATCATATACCCATCCACTTCACATTCACACCCTTTTCTATTCCAGTAATCTGTGGTACTCTATGTTTGACTTAGATTGTCATGTTACACATCGAGACACGAGCAGCTTCCACAGCACGATGTAGCACATATTCCTGCTTTCTCTTTTCCTGGATATTACTACACAGAAGAGGAGTAACTGCTCTCACGAAGAATTTGTCTCTGCCTTCCTTCTCAACCACCTCTTCTCCTCTCCTTTGCCCAGAAGACATCCTTTGTGTTTCCAAGGCCAGTTCAACATGAGACTAACACTACATTTCAAGCATACAAATATACCCCATGTTCAGTGGGGTTATTCACTCATTTAGGTAAACCACACCTTGACGTGCTTCAGTGCTATACAAAAACAGACCACTGTGATCACCTGCATCACAGAAAACTCAGTTTACTGGAAAGCATGATCACAACACCGACTTTCACATATTCACAACATGGTATCTTTGCGTCCTAGGGTATCCACGTTCCTCATAAGTGCCAAAATTCACTCTTTCCTAACAGCAACATCTAAGACTTGTTTGTCCCTAATTTCCTAATGTCCAACCACGCTGTTGATAAGAGTGTTTTGCTGGGAGTTAGCTATTACACAGATTTTACCTCAGGCTTTCACCCACGGCTGCATATGCCCCAGTGATAGTGTCCTGGGAGAAAGACACTGCTACTACCAGCTTTCCTTGCATTAGCTTTTAGGGCAAAAACCCTGAGTTGTATCAATTTTGTTAATATATGATAAAGCTTACCTTAAGTGAACACTCATGAACCAGTACAAATCTATCAATTAATATTGGTGAAATCAGAGAAATAATTACAGGGAATACAATGGCCTTTTTCAAGACGGTTCCTTCAAAGGATGTGCTTCGTAAATTAGCCTTGTTCTTAAATGCTGTTCTTGGTGCATTCGTACAAATTATTTCCTTCTGGAGCATTCTGGCCTATATTTTACCTGAATTTTATATAAATATTTGCTGTACATTTTTGTATTTCTAAAACTAGAATAACCAGATAATTTTAGTTGTGTGATTGCCATTTATCTTTTGTCTTCCAATAATAAAGATATTAAGGCCTCACAGCAAGTATTTCAATGAACCCTTCGAAGTACTGTGAGAGTAGTAAGGCCAAAGACAGTTACACAGGAAAGATGATGGAAAGAGGGTTGATGTTGCTTCAAAGATACTTAATGTTATAATAATTTCTGAAGTGCAAAGAAGGGAACTCCCCATGAGGTGCCTTTCCTAGCTATGCCAGCAGTTTTGAAGGGTTCTGCAGTCTCTCCTTGGGGTTCCTAATGGTTTGCAGCCCTCTTCTGACAAGTTCTGCTGTAGTACAAGAGGTTATAACAAGGACAGTCTGCTCCTCTCTCCTTTTCCCTTCTGGAAACAAGGAGCAGAGCAACTACTAACAAATACTTGCTTGGGTATTTTTGTTTTGGAAGGCACCAGGCGTAACACCTGGTGCTGTGTAATAGTCACATTATTCATAATCCTTGTAAGTGGAGAGTAACTGTCATGACAGATAGGTTAAACAGAGGAATGGAGATGTGAACAAGTCAAACAGTGTCTGTGACAGGTGAGGAGAGCACAGCCTAGGATCACTGACTTTTCACCTCTCACTCTAGTTCAGTCTCAAATACACCAGACTTTAGCTGTCTTTACTTTTTCCTGATCTTTAAGCAGTGCCCTGATCCTAACTCAGTGGGGCAGTCACATAGGAGAGACCAAGATGAGCACAGCAATAACCAGGCTAGCTCCTGCAGATGGGGATCCATGGAGAGAATCCCAGTAGTGTTGGGACCTCTCCTTCAGCTTGTGAGCAAACAGCATCTTCCTGTTTGCACAACAGGGTTATCTCACAGATACAGTGAATATTACAACACATGGATCATAAATGCTATCTGGCCCTATTTTAAACAACCAAGGTAACACAACTTCATAGATTTCCAATAGTCTTTTGCAACTTCAGCTAAAGATCAGCTGATCAAGACATCTAAAACAATAGACACACAACACAGGGAAAAAATACTTTCATTCTTTCCTTAAATTTAAAGTAAATATACCAACATCAAAACCTCTTCCTATGGCCCATATCCCTTACCAAGAATAATTTTGTTTGTAGAGAAACAAGAAAGGTGGCTGTAACTCAGGTGATCACGGAAACTTTGCACTGTTACGGAATTATGTAGGTCCTCTGCCACAATCAGCAGACCTTCTCTGCATCCAGGTTAAACAAACCTGCTTTCTGTCGCTTTCTAAAACTGTGCTGTTGGGGAATTCATCACTCAATGGGAACTTTGCCTCTGCCAAACAATTGTTTCTCAAACTATGGCTTGCCAAAGGACAACGATATTCATAGTGTTAAAAAAAACAGGGTTTGTCAGCAGGATCTCAGTTTCGACAGCTGGGGACTGAGAAGCTCCTGCAAATATCTAGGGTAGCCACTGATCTACCAGCTACCTTGGCTTGCTGTCAGTAAGTCCAGTCTCCCTGAAAAAGTGACTTTTCAGGCAGCGATTACAAAAAATTATCATCAAAAAAGGGAAGAATTCAAGACAATAACAGGGAGAGAGGTGAATCAATAGGAAATCACAGATTCAGAAAGTTTAACAAACACTGTACTAAAGGACATAATGACATTGCATATAATAGATTGCAAAATAAGGAAGTGCATATACTGCCTGCTAACAGGAAAAGGAACTGCACCACAGGTTACCTCCATATGAGATTAAAAGAAAGATACATAAAACCTTCCCTGATGATGGGCTGATTGGTAGCAGATTTATCAGACTTGATCAATTCACGGCACATCACTTAATGACCACCTTTTTGCCATATATTCAGTATCCTTCCACAATTAATAAGTAGGGCACGATCCTCACAGTCCAAAAGTATTGGTCTTTCTGAATGAGATAGCAGTGGATGAACGGGAAAGAACTACACACCACTCATCTTAGCTGGAAGAAGTGCTCAGCATGTCTAAAAATCCTGTGGACTTCAACTGTCTCAAAATGTATCGTTACCTTTGTACCTTTTGGGTTGCATGCAGACAGCTGATGAGCTTGCTCTATTTCCCTCTGACATTTTGAAGGGCTTCAGCTATGAAAACAACTTATTGCCAAACAGCCCTTCTGTTTTCCTGTTCTTACACCAGCTTTGTCTAGGACCAGCTCCCAAGTCCTTTCCCAACAGTTGCTTGGAGAAGATAATGTGTGATTTCTCCCACAGCAAATCTTAAATAATATATTTTACCCATATTCTACATGTTTGTACATATATTCTACATAGAAATATATTTCTACATTTTATTTGTAAAAATTATTCCAGGGCACCTAGGCAAATGACATTCAAATCAGTTAATATTAAGCTTCTTGCAAAGGATAAAAGACCCCTTACTTCTCCCACCCTCTTAACATGCTAGTGTGAAAAATAACACTCTCGGGTCAACAAAAGTTCGGCTAGAAATTTGTAGGATAATGAAGATCAGAAACCATTTACTAACAGGAGACTGCCAGAACATCCATTTTTATGTTCAGGAGGACCATCCAAAACCATACTATGTCTAGTCCTTAAGAATGCATATTCATGGGTTGTAAACCAAAATGTGTCCAAATAATCTTGGATATACAGTGTACCCACCCTTTCCTGGGTACCAAGTCAAGTCACTCTCAAATATCAAAACACACTTGTTAGCACTAAGCAAGTGGCTTTCCAACAGTGCAGTTATGACCATGATATAACAATTTAAATGGGATTAAACAAAATTCAGGAGACTTCCATAAAAAGAAAACGCAGTGTTTTGGTTTCAGAAATATCACAGGCGTGACTTTGATCTTTTCCCATTAAAAAAAAAAAAAAAAAATTAAAGTGCTTTATAAAAATCACATCAATGATCCTACAGATTTTAATGAAAAATTAAGCCCTGTTAGTCTTTTCCATGGACATTTCTTACTGTCATATATGATTTTGCAGCACCTCAATATTAATGGTATTTTACAGTACTTGTCTAAATACTGTAGGACTTCTGGTCACAGCTAATAGCAAAATATTCTTCTCCAGCTGCCCAACCATAGTTAAAATAATCAGAAATCAGACAAGGGGACAGAAGAAGAAAAATTTGGCCTGATAGTTATGACAATAGCTTACAGATCTATCTGTAAATAGTGGCTGTGGGCCCAAGTACTTATTCCTGATCAAAGCAGTATGAAGTAGACACTTCATATAGGTTAAGGTCAGGTATTTCTGCCCAGGTTTTCTGTCTCTCACATGAATGGTATTGAAGCTGGTCTTACTGTGTTTTGTAAAGGGACTCAGCAAGCTGCTGGAGTATAAACTCAAGAAAAAGAGAAGGTTGAGCAGATTAATTCAAACTTCACTCTGTTGAACTTCTCAAATAAACTAAGCATGGGAAGAACAATGTTAATTGACATGACCTAGCTGAGATTTTTTCCCCACTTTGAAACTTCAGAGTTTGTATGCCATGCAGTTGAAGAATATGACCCATACTTCGCTACTATTGCACATCTTTGTGTGACCAGTGAACTTTGAAATTTCAGAAAATGTATATAGGAAAAATTCTAAATTTTAATTAAATTTGGAAAATGAGACACATGCGGAACTCCCACAGATGGCAAGTGATTCTGTCAGCATCCACTTGATTTTTACCAGTTGTTAGTTTAAAGCAGCCATTAATATCTTCTTGCTTCACTTTACCCTCCACCTCATATGCATAAGGAATAAATACACCAGCAGCTAGGTGACATTATCTATACAGAGTCTGTTCTATATACAATATTTTTTCTTTGGGAAAAAAATAATTTCTCTCTATTCCTAAAGTGTCAGTTTCTTTTAAGCAAGCAGTTAAAATAATCATGACATCCAAGCCATAAACACAGAATATTGTACACAAAAATTCTGATAAATACAACCTAATTGAAACCAACTGCACTGTGCACTAGAATGTAGCCAAATAGTTTTTACCAAAACAGGCCTGACCCTAAATTTCTGGAGGACTTGGGTACCACAGACCTGGAATGGTCCCCCATCGAAGAGCTGGGCTGCTTTGAGGATGGGCAGGCTTGTGTTCCAGCTACAAAGCTTAGCCTGTACCTCCACCTCATCCATATCTCAACTCCAGACTCATTTCAGGATGGAGTTAGGCTGCAGTACAACAGGTCACTGCTATCACATGAGCCCAGTGATCACTGACAAGCTCTTGGCTGGATTTATATAGATCACACAGTCTGTATAATTTCCACATCTTCACACCTATGATTCTATATGAATTGAAATTTTGTATTGTCAGTTCAGCAATTCACAAAGAAGTTTGGTGTTAACCCACTTAAATCAGATATCCTTGTATTCTGACTGCTTTCCTTTTTGTTCCAATTAGATGCCCTTGTGCACATAGTACCATCTCATCTTAAATCCCTATGTCATGAAATACAGATTTGCTACATTATTGTAGAAGAACAGTGGTGAAGATGATTTGAATGGTTGCTTTAAATCTTAAAAGCATGAGGCCTGATTGTTTAAATAGCACTCTGTATGGTAAGTGTTATGACCATTAAAACTAAGAGTTAATAAATAAAATCCCAATTTGCAACTCTGATAAATATTGAGGCAAATTAACTGGATTTTTTTTGAGTGAATTAAATTTAATGAATGGTATATTTTAGGTTAAAAAAATTAATGCTAGTAGCAGCATGTCATTATTAACCCAAAAATTTGTCTTATAGAAAGAGAGGATTTGATGTGAGTTAGGAAATTACAGAAACACAGAATTGTTTGAATTGGAAGAGACCTTAAAGATCAACTAGTTCCAACCCCCTTGCCATGGCAGACGAAATTATACTAATCTGAGTTCTATTTTTGCCCTCTACCAAATTAACCAGGGGGAAAAAGGGAAAGAGAAAACTTAAAGTTAATTAAAGCTGTATTAATTAATTCTCATCCTGACAGGATGGATTTTTAGAGACCAGAGAGCAAGCAACTGGGTCTTCTTATTTGAAATACCTTAACAATGAAAAATTGTGGCAAAAATATTAGTAAATAGAATAGAAATCTAGATAACTGTAGCAGAAGAAAAGTATTCAATTTGGAACCTCTAATACAGAGGTTTTAAAAACCATTCCTATGGTTTTAAGATTACAGTCAGAAATGAGGAAACTGCATTCCAAATTTTGCCTTGCCTTATCTTATTCTATTATCAGCTGGAGTTTTGAATGTAGGACCTTGTCTTATATTTACGGTGTCCTACAGAAAAAAAATTAATAACAAATTACAAAGTAAGAAGCTACTGGAATAATAATTTATAGCTGAATCTTCATCATTGGAAATTTTTAAATTAATGGATTACACGGAATCATCTTTCACATCTGCCTTATTGTAACGTGAAATATAGAAATATTTGAAAACTTTTGGGGGGGACTTTAACCGGAAATATTTTGACCCTTTCAGCAACTTTGGCATAATCTCTGGAGAGCAAAAAGATAACATAATTAATGTCATAATTAATGACATGAGAACAAAACATTTTCAAAAAGTAATAGAAGTATAACATTTGTGAATTTATTCTGGAGAATTTACTTTTCACCTCTAAAGTTGTTCATTTAAAAATAAAAAATGAAGCATATTATTAACACATGAATTCCGTTTTCCATCTTTGGCTTACACTATGACTTACAGAGCTCTCTTTCTAATTAATGAAATAGTTAATAACATAGTCATATTTAAGCTTGTTAATACATGTCTAAAATCCTATGATTTCACTGAAGCACATACAATTCACAAATTCAAATTTAAGGTGGTATCTCTGTGGAAATTGTAGTGAAAGAAGTTGAACTTTGTTCCTGACATTTATGTGCTGCCCTACACTGAGGCAACTTTGAGCTCGCTCCCACTTCAGGTCATACTGTACCTACCTTCCATTTAGTAGGTAAAGTCTACCTTATTTTACAGATTATAACACTAATATGGCCAGAAACAGGTGGCCATTGATTTAGATGTTATACAGAAATAATTCTTTTCCTTTGAAAAAATCACTTCTGTGGTGTTCCTGTCTCCATTGATCAGATATATGCAGTTATTCTTTTCCAAGGTAAACATTTAGGTTTACTTAGTACATGAAAACATAATTTTTTAATGTAGTTTCAATTAAATTTAAGGAGCTGTCTGGACCTTTGAAAAGCTAAGTTCTGTGGTCGAACTCTCATCATGAATTTTAATGTTATTATTTGAATTTTAATACATTGCCAAAGCAAAAAAGCTGTTTCCCCTCTTAAAAAAATTGCAGCAGACATCTAGAAACATTTTTATTCAAATATGGGAGGGGTGGGGGGTCATTCGTTTGGTTTTGTTCTTTTAACTCCTTCCCTGCAAGGATTTTAAAACTTCATAAAGTTCCTTGTGCAAAATGGCTGCATATTTCCTTCTGTCAGTAATTTCTCTTGATGTTAAAACAAAATCAATATTTATTCTTTATTATAAATTTCATAAACAACAGGAATACTGTGTTTATTATTCTGAAAGCCATAAATGGAAAAAGCTCCAAGAATATTAAGTAGAAACTGAACAGAGAGTTTCCAGATACATGATCAATAGGGGACTTTTAACATACAATAATTATTACAGGTGCTATTATTTGGATAAAACTTCATGTAGGATATTTATCTAGCTCATTTTTCTATTAAATAAGTCTCAGTTAAACTTAAAAACAAATATGATGTAGCCCTGTCTGCTCAGTCAGTTTAATGAGATATGAACTATCTATAAATAAAAATAATTTATCCTAAAAAAGATTTATAAATTACCTATACATTATAGGCAAAAATATATCAAACCACATTTAAAGGTTTAGAAACATTTTTCAAGTTTTTAAGGAAGATTTGAAACAGATTCTTTTAATCTCAATTTGTTTTCATTGCTAACTATTTGAGAGACTTAAGAAAGAACGAACTCCCCACTAAGATTCAACAATGCAAATTAATGTTCCTAATAACTGTACCTGTATCTACATCCACATGTTTTGTTAATTATTATGTACAGTATTCAATTTGAAAAAAGGCTGTATTCTAGCTGCAGTCAGTTATAAGATAATATTATAACTTTCAAAAAGCTTCTCACATAAAGTAACTTTAAAAAAATTGTTCAAATAATTTCCTATTAGCAATTTCAAAGTAAAAAATCTGCTTCAAGAGAAGGAGCATTTGTGAATTACGATCAAATTTACTTTTTTTTTCTGCTTCTCTATAGAAAAATCAATAACAATTTTTGAAAGAGGAAAACACATAACTTTTTAATAGAAATATATTCAGTAAGGATGAGTACCAATTCTAACAATTTTGTCTTTAAGTCATATGAATTAGTGTGATATAAAGGAATTCATGGGATAGTGATGAACCCCAAACTGACTTATGCTTACTGTTTGCCCTTATCAAAGTATTTTCTTTTTGAATAAACTGTAAGTTTTAATCCTACCAATTACCCTTCTTCAAAGGTTGTCTCTGCCTACTATTTAAACAATGTATTTACTAAACTACAAATTTAAACTGACAAATACAAATAATTTTTTTTAATGCCTAAAAGACCAAATTTGTATATTTTGTTAAAAGAAGTTCTTTTTTGATGCAAAGATATCTCTATTTTATTTTCTAATGCTAACATTAAAATGTCTGTTCTTAGGTAACTAGGTATTAGATTCAGCAGCTAGATTTAATTGTTTTAATTGCCAAAACTTATTTCTACCCTTATTCTGCAAGGGCAGGGCTTTATTTCTTTTGCATCCTGTGTATGTTAATGGAGAATCTAAAACATCTAAGTCCTATAAACCACTTAAAAACAGGAGATAAATAAGACTGAATACTTTTTATTAAATTATCAGCCGATAGGCTACCAATAGCTACCTCCCAAAAGCTTTTTTTAACAGTATTTGCTAGACCTTGTTTGCTTAGATTTTAATCAAACATTTTTATTACTTTGATTTTAAAGAAACAGTGAGGTTTTATTATTTATCAGAATACTGAAGAGTTAATAAATTCTATTTTAAAAGCTGACATGAAATTCAGCTCCCTTTGAAGGCAAATGGAATTTTACCACTCATTTCAGGAGAGCAGGATCAGTCAAGAAGAATTTAAAATCCAATTGTCTCCTAACTTTTACCATATGAATTCAGTAACAATTAGGTATGCTTACTCTTTGGACATATTTGATAATTTAAATCTTTTTTATTACTGTTAGGAAATAAGTCCAGCAAAAGGAAAAAAAAAATTTAGCTGGCATTTTGGCTAAATTATACAATATTCCCACTTCAGCTTTTTCATCTGTATATTAAGGTACAAAACACGGCTCTAAATAGATTTCACAAATACTTGTCTTTATATCTATATTAGATAACTGAGCTTATTTTGTTTTATATTTAGCTGCATGCTACGTAGTACTTTGGCTATTATGAGTCTAACTTCCCAGAATATAAGAAAATATCTTCCCTGAAAATTCTTTCTGAACTGGATGCCATTTAGTATAAATATTCACTTTTAAAAAAAGCTGCCCACTGAAATTATTTGGCTGGTGCCTGCAGTTCTAAAGTGTTTTCCCTAACTTTTAATCTTTTCTAATTTTTAATTTCCTTCAAGTCCAAATTCTAGACAATTAAGAGGACTTGTCTCTGTATGTCAATATTTCACAAAATTTTAATATATTCAAATAAAAGCTATATAAAGCTGAAGCCTTTGTTTTTTCCCTTAAAGAAGTAATTTCAGGCAATACATTTAAAGGCAGTAGGTATTTTGCCTAAATTAACTATGGAGGTCAAGAGACCTGTATGAAATTTCTCTTAATATGAGAATATGGATTTATGATTCTGTGAAAATAATGTTTGTGGTAGACAGTATGTTATCAAAGCAGCTTTGAAAGCTTATATAGTTACCTTCTCTGAATGTTCTGGCTACTTCTGGTCCTCCCTCATCTGGAAGAAAAAGCTGGTTCCAAAGTTAAATTTGCAAATTATTGTTACAAATCAAATAACCAATTTCTTTACTTTAAAAACTCTAGTACTGTGCAAAAATTTGCTTATTTAGTTAAAGATTCAAGCTGTTTGTCCTGGAGATTTTAATTTTTGTGGAACTGATTATAGCAGATCCCAAGCATCCAAGAAAAGAAACTCAAACAAAACTACAGCTAAAGGCTTTTTTACTTGTTTTTTAATTCATTTGGAATACTTAATGTTGTTTGATGTATAATGCATTTGGAAACATGCAATTAAAAATTTTAACTTTTGCTTTTGATTTACTGCTTTCAAAACTTAGCTCTAAAAGCCAGGTACCATAAGAGGAAGCACTGCAGCATTCTCAATTGGAGATTTTGCTGGGGCCATATTATGTTAACCTGCACTCCTAGGAATAATTCTGATCCACAGAAAAGTTCCTATTGAGTTCCTTGCTACTATTTTCATGAATATGCATGACTATTCACTAGAAGTTGCAGGATTTAGCCTCCAAATGGACAGCAGAAATTCCTTACTTTTTTCAGTAAGGAACAGAAAGCATTTTTAGTTCTGATGTTGATCAAAGCTATTTTACTGGACAAAACTGTTTTGGAACGAATTTTTTCGATCTAGGTCCCAGGATTCATGAACTTCTTCAGTAAGCAGTGCAGTTTAGTCTCATGTAAAATTTCCTCCGAACCCAAGCAGGGTGTGGTGCAGAGCAGGACGCTTGCGAGCCCCCGGGCCGCTGCGGTCCCGGGTACACAGGTCCTCCATGCTCAGGAGCCCGGGCACCAGTAACAGCTGGGATGAAAGCTGGCTTCCAATCCACAAACCTACAGGTGTCAAACAGTGAGGGCAGTGGAAAGGCATGGGAGGTTGGTCAAGATCAGGCCTTTGTGATGCATGCTTTTAGTATACAGTTGAAAAAATTAGTAGTTATATCTCTTTTATCTGTGACCTTGGTGCCTCTGGTCTATTTGCTGTGAAGTCATAGGCTTCACCTCTCCCCCCACAAAGAAGCAAGCTGGCAAGAAATTTTCCCAGCAGACATAGAAAGCGTGAGCCAGGAGTGGAGAGGGAGAATTGGTGAAAACTCCTTTATATTATCCAAAACCAGCAGTTAAATCAGGATGGTCTGTTAAAGAGTTACCAAATCAACCAGCAAAGCTCTCCACCCCTAGTTCTTTGAATTGCTGGAGTTGAAGCAAGTCTTTGAGAAGGTGCTGGGCAGGAAAGGGTTAATGTATTTTCTGGAATGGAGTGACACTGATGGCTCTATTTGTGGTGACAAAGATAGTTTATGGGTCTGATCCAAGGAAATCGTGAGCACTTTAAGCAGAGCAAGAGCTTGAAACTACACAAGGCACAGCAGACTACACCTTGTGTCATTTTGAAAAACTGTTGCCAAAAATAAAGCTTTGATAACTTTTCCATTCAGAATTACCCTTTTTTGAGCCAAAAACTGTCTCACTAAATTAAAACAGAACATCTAAAATTTCAGTCTAGATCTGTAACAAAGTTTTATTTAAAGAAGATGTGCAACTATTTAAAATGTAATTTGTAAATTGTCCTATTTTAAACTTCGAAAAAGAATTTTAAAATATATTACTGATAAATACAAATTAGGGCTATTGAGGCAATTTTGAATATTTTCTTAATTGTAAAAAAGGCAAGTTCAAGTTCAGAGCACATTAATCATTGATAAAGATAAATACTTAAACTAGAAAAAGTGCTTTTATACAGGTAAGGTAACTATTACAAGGTATGAAAAGAGTTAGTCCACTTTAAAAAAGTGCCTGCTCCACAAGTATTATGAGCCATGGAGTTGTGATTTTACCCTTTACTTTAGTGCTTTCCTAGAAAAACTAACCACCACATCCCACTCCCTCCCTTTTAGAAGTCCTCACTTCCAAAGGGTAAACCAGATTTTAATCCCAGATTTTTTTTTAAAAAAGGTCTATAACTGAACTGGAATCTAATGGTCACAGTTTGGTTGCCAGTGGCGGGGCTCTTTTGTGTAGCTCTCCCACTGACTGCACAGTCTCAGGTACCTTGTCTTTGCTGTGCTCTTGCACCGTGAGCTGCACAACCCTACTCTGAAAGTCACCAGCCCAGGGGGGCCAGATGGGTCAGCAGGGACTAAGAGCTATCTTCTGAGAAGTTAAAATATTCTGCATTAAGCTGAAAATAACATTTTTATTACACTTTTTTCACTTAAGACAACAGCCATTAACCAGTTTTCAAAAACCACACCTGAACCCTTAATGCATGCAAGACTTGTGAAACATCTTTATGGGGTCTGATCACAAAAGCCGCTTGGGGTATGGTCTGATGAAATCCCCTGAGGTCAGCAAGTGTTCAGTGATTAGCCCCCAGTGGTGTTAACTCTTTACAGCAGGTTTATGGCACATGTCTTCCAGAGCAGTGACTGCAAGACACTTCCCATTCCTAGCACATACATTCAGTTCCCTATATATAAATGTACTCTGTAAAACTAGAGTTAGGTGGTACATAGCACTGACCCATGGCAGAAAACTTCCAAACATTCTGAGAGGAAAAATCTCCACATTTTACCGACAAACTAAAGCCAAAGCTACTGATGGGAACATCTGCAGCTGCAATGATTTTAGCAATTTCTCTCATGTATGCCAGTAAGAATTCAGATCCACTGCATGTACTTTTATCAGTGAAATGCTGGCAAACTACCTGTATGAATTACAGAGAGTGGGACCTCAGTCTACCTGGGAAAGCATCATGACCTGTTAGGACTGGAGCACAGAGATCTGCAATAAGCACTATGAGAGGCAGTAAGATGTACCTTGATTTTCAGATTTTGGGGGCTGAAATGTGGGTTTAAAATGTTTAAACTTTAGTTTAAATAACTGTTTAAAATGTTATCATCTAACACTGTGAAGTCACTCTTTGGCAAGAGCCAACATGCCACCTACACAGAGCCCCAGCCCAAGCCAGTAGATGTTGTCTGTCTGCACTCTACAGAAGAATCAATTTTCCCCTGGTTACAATGAACTACAGATGTATGCAAAATCTTGTAAAGTTGTTTTTTTTTTTAATTTCTGCATTCAGACATCTTAAACTTAGCTCAAATAGTTTTTTCCATACACACTCCCTCCTTCAAAAAAAGCAAAAAAACCATTTTGCAGTACAGTGTATTTTCTCCACTTTTTTTTTTATATTAGGAAAGAGAAGATTTTACTAGCAGAAATTTTTCATATCATTTACTTTTTAGTCAGTATCTTGATACTAGTGTTTGAGGAAATGCTTAGCTGATGAATTACATGCAATTTAGATATTTATTTACAAAAGCTGTATCACAAAACCTGCACTTTCCCCCTTTCCAGCAGAATTCTGCCAGAGCCAGCCCCTCTGAATCCCCCCAAAACTCTAACAACTTCACTGGTTGCAGATGTACCACAGTTTGCATCTGTTGTTAAGGAGGTGGGGAGGAAGCATGACAATGTCTTGTCATTAAAGTTATACAGAGAAGACCTGCTTACCTCAGTGTCAATCCCCACTGATGAAACTGTCTCCCCAGCCAGCACGTGGTTTTCTCTCTCATGGTAAAACAGAACCTATCTTTTAAAATGGATCTGACATGTATTCTTACATTGCTTTTTTCAAAAGCAATGCTAAGGTAAATATTTTGATTAAGGTATATGTTTTAAATGGGTTCCTTACCTTTGTTACCACTAGCACACAGAACTGCTGAAGCGAGCAGTTTTTACAAGTTCACTTGCATCTCACAGCCTGGAGTATCTGTGGGTTGGTGTACTTTGGTCATGTTGAACAGTGAAGCTAGACTGGCCAGCTTACTCCTCTGCCTCCTTGAGTTCCCAGGCTCCACACAGCCCAGGGCAGCAAACTCCAAGTCACTAAAATGGCCTTCTGATACTACTTTTTATAAATCATTGACACGGTTCTAACTAATCTTCATTGCAAACGTAAAAAATAATCTGTTTTAATCACAATAGTTGGATCTATTTTTAAACATTTTGTTGTTGTTTATCATGATCTAATTCACCCTGTTTGTTCTTATCAAATGTCCCTTCCAAATATTAACAAATGCTAAGACTACAGTGAGATGTGGCCCTATGGATTTTAATGCACATATTGGAAACACTGCAAACCAGGTTTGTAAGTTCAAAAAGGAAAAATGGCCTTCTTTGGCAGAGACTATGTCAAGTGAGCTAAACACCAAAATACTGTTCAGTCTGAAAGAAAAACATATTTCCTACTGCAGTTAGGAGATACATGTTAAGGCTGTGTTATTCTAAATGGGATAAAAGGGTTTCAAAGAGAAAGACATTCCTTCCTCTTTTCTGTCAGTTTAAGTCTTGAATGATTCCAGTGAAGTGACTGAGGTTACTTAGTCTTTATATCTCTGTAACCGAAGGTCGCTTACCAATACATCTCCTGGATAGTTTAATTGACTGACACGTCTTCTACTATTTGGTTCAAAGTTTTTGTACCTCTGCTGTAGCCAAAAATATATTAATTGGGAACAAAACACCTCCAAATTGGTCAAAGTCCTTCCGTCCCAGAAAGCAATGAATAGCTATATCAATGATTCACCCTGTCCTTCCAATGAGTATTGATAATTATCTCCTTCCCAGCTCCCCAGATAGATACAGTGGATGGGATCTCCTGTGTTGATGAGTAAAGCCTTCCTATTTTAGACAACCTTGCTATACAAACCCTTTCATTAAATAATCAAAATCCACAGGTAATTTGTTTGCCTGTTTCCACCACTCCCATGAGAAAACTTTTCCAGAAGTCTACACCTGTATTGACTAAAGCCCTCCCCTAATTTTAAGCTTATATATTAGGGTCACAAATTGAAAGTACAAAATTAGGAAAAAATCAATAAAATCTCCAAAATAAAGCTGTACCCTTCTGTCTCAGGACATTATTAATGGGCGACTAAGTAAAATTATGTTCTGAGGAATGACTGCAGAAATGCCCCTTGCTCCAGCATTTATTTCCTACTTTGATGTTTTCCAAGCCACACTGACGTCATCTACCTGGAGTCCTGCCTAGACTGACGCATGCAGTTTCTACTGTCGTCAGTGAGAATTCCCATCGTGTATCAGGGCCTCTGTACAGCCTTGTAGTTCTGATACTGCCAGTATGGTGCAGTCAGGGTACCACTGGAAGTATGGGCACACTTCTCGTTGCCTGATATGTGCCAGAACTCTCTTCTGACTCTAGAGCTGGGATGTCTGGGGATGGGACTCAAAGAGGGGGCAAATCTCCAAACATCTGCACTGTAGATGACATGTTGATACCACTGGCAAGTTAATCTTAGAAGAGGAGGAATCTGGTATTGAACAAACTGAACAAATGTATTGGGGTGCTCCAAAACAACAGATAGCATTGGAACTTTCTCCAAGTAATAGCTAGCTATCACATAGCCAGTAATGCTCTTTTCTTATAAAATTCCTTAGATATATCTAGGCCTCACTGCAGAAATTCAAAGGCTTTGGTATGAACACCAGGATAAAAAATGGGAAGAAAAAAGTGCTGGTGTGGCCTTGCACTCCATTGTTTTCTACACACAGAAAAGTAGTATGGCTCTTTGAGGTGCTGGTAGGAAATGTATAAGCCTTGATCCATTTCAATCAATTAGATAAATGTACCTATCTCTGGCTATACCAACCAGAGTATACAAACCTTTCTGACATAGATCAGGGACATCAGTGACAAGGAACAAGATATACCATCCAGAAATCAGATATTTAATGGCCACTAATCCTATCATAATAGTTACAAAATAGTGTAATGATGACCCAGAGTAAACAAAATATATGAACAAAAATGGCAAAGAAAAAATGCAATTAGAGTCTTGGGCTTGATCCAACTCCCTTTTGCTGTGGGAGTTCTGATAGACTATTACCCCTATGTAATTAGAGGTTTAGGCTTAATCCAGTTCCCATTTCCTTCGTGGGAATTAGGATAGGCCCCTATGCCCTAATTTTCTGCTGTCTTGGCCCTTGCATACTCAGCTCTGTATAAGCACCTGTTTCACCATGGTGGTACTCTGTATCATATTAGGGAATGACATTTCAAGACTCAGGCAAGAAAATAGCGCAAAATAGAGCATCAAAACCTCATTTTGCATGGGCCTAAATTATTGAATGAAGCAATAAAAAATCAAGTCTTTAATTTTATTCAAGGTGCTGGAGACTGAAATACTTTTATTTCTGTTGCCATTTTAAAAAATTCCTGGTTCTTTGGAAAACTATGTGAAATGCTCCCACTTCAGGAAGGTTACTTCACTTAACAAATTAAGTAGACAGAAAAACTGATGAATATAATCTCTCACCAGACACCTCAAAGTGCCTGTAAAACACTTACTAGGGATTCAATTTCCAAACTTGGCATCAGAAATCTAAAGGTTTGTATTTCTAAGCATAAGGCAAAAACAATCAAAAAAACCCTCTCAAAACCAGTCTTGGCCATATTCTGCACTCCCCTAAGAAAAAAAGGCCAGCTTTCTCACAGTGTTGTAATTTTGTTTGGGTTTTCTGGGGGGTTTTGTTGTTGTTGTTTTTGTTAGATTGGTTGGTTTTTGGGGATGTTTTTGTGAATGAGAGAAAATAGAATCAGTTTTGTGCAAGAATATGGACATTATTCTCTTGATAAATTAAAATATCTTTCATGTTGGCAATCATTACTAACCCTGATGTTGTCATAAGCACTCTGTGGTCAGCATTCTGTACACTAAGAATATGTTAAATATCTGCAAACTAGTAAAAGCAAACTTCCCTTGTCTACAGTCTTCTGCACAGAGTTATTCACCTCTCCGGGTCAGACCAAAGCAGGTTAACCATGACTTCATGAATGCATGCATACATATATTATGGGCAAGCACAGGTCCTGACTAGTACATGTAGAACTCAAATGAACTCAAATATGTGCCTTGACAAACACAGCTAAATGGATATGGTTATGACTTACACTGCCTTGGAAGAACTGGTAAAATGGATTGTATGTATGTCCAGACAGACACACAGAAAAATAAATGCAAAACACTTCATCGACATGCAGACACACATGGAGAGGACACACAGTTACACTCAGACAGCATATACAGATGCAGAAGGCATCTGCATCCTGGCTACATAACCCCCCATTACTTACTGTCTCTCTGCCCAAATCAGCCTGGAAATTTATTTGAGCTTGAACATCTTTTTTTTCATAGAAAGACCATGTATACATGTTTCAAAGCTACTGACTACAATAAATGCATGCACACTTTAGTGTGTACATGCCAGCACTCACACATATTCCAGAGAGAAATCCCTATTTTCCAGAAAAAAAATCAGCTATTTTCCCCTGTCAGGCTCTTTCACTTTATAAGCTGCTGATGTCTTTCAGCAGTAAGTGGGAAGGGAGAAGCAAAAATATCAGCTATTAAATAATAACTACTTGGATTACATTTATAAAGATCATTTATCCCCACTTTACTTCTTAAAGTTTTATTTCAAAGTACGGCTTTCCATCTACAGCCTTGTCATGAAAGATCTGACTTGGAAATCTAAGCATGGAAGAGCAGAAATAATGAATCCTTTGGTTAGTACACATAAATTTGAGCTAAAGGAACTGTGCTGATGCCTTTCCTCTTGTTACTGATTCAGTGCCATACATGCATATATCTCAATACAGGTAAAAATATTAAAAAACATTGGTTCCTGAGAAGCTAATATTCTAATTTAGACTAATCCCAAACATACCTTAGGGAGCATGAAGAAAAGGAAGGAATAAAGTAGGGATGCTTGAGCAGTGCAAGGGTTTTCTACAGAAGACAGCCAGTGGTTGCTGTTTGGTTCCACATAGTCCTCGCCATTTTATTTTATCATCCTTTTCAATCTGTTATCATGGACATTTCACTGGTAGATGTCCTCTGAAAGGACTTGCAGAAGAAATCTGTCCTGAGGAATCTGCAGGAAAAGACAGTACCTGAATAGCAACATTAACTGAGGGTTGGTGCAATGATTTTGAGAACAGAGGCATCCGGGAGTCAGTACAGAGATGAGGAGAACGAAAGGAGAGGACAAAGCAAGGAAAACAAGTTAGAGGAGCTAAGCTAAATTCTTTAGAAAGCAAGACTTATGGTGAAGATTGAGGTTAACAATGCCCCTTCTCCTCACGATGGCATAGAGGTCACATCAACATATCTTTCTCCGCAAGACACTGGAACACTTATTGAAGGTCTCCTATGAAAAGACTTCATAATAGAAGACTGGTACCACTGGGGAGGTTATAAGCATTGCAGACCTTCTTATAATTACTCGTCAACTCCACAACTGTTGTGGATGCTATTGGACAACCACAGTTAGTCTCACTGTAGTAGGACCGTACAGTCCCACAAGAACTGGCTGCCTCTGCTCCAAAGGCAAACTGAAGGATAAGCCCAGATAGAGAAAGAGCTTGACAGGTGTAGTTACAGCACTCAGTTTTGACAATAGATATGAACTCAGGGCTCACCATGTGTTATTGACAAAGCCACATCATAGAACTCTTTCAAAGTTTCTTATTTATTAAACAAGGAAAAAATTTTAGGTTTTTGTTGGAGCCTTTTTCTTAGATTTTTTTTCTTTTTTCTCCCATTTAAATGGGATTATTCCTCAATTAACCTTGTTAAAATGTTTGGGGATCTCCAAGCTAGCAACACTACATAAGTAACAAGAAACAGTCAGCAGGTGCTATAGTATTTAAAAAGATAAATGCCCACACACATTTCACTGTCTAGCTCACAGTTTACACTAGTAAATCTGTGTATGGGCTGGTACTCAGAGCTGTCAGTCAGTATCATTAGTCAGTATAGATATATACTGTTCTATCTTAGTCAATATAGATGTATATTGTCCTCTCAGATGTATAAGTCAAGTTTCTTCTAACTCCCTTTATCATCGGTTATTAAAACCTGGTGCTTAAAGGAAATTACTTGTGAAAGCAGAAAAGTTTTAGGGATGTCAATGATAAATCAACATTTTAATTGTATGTATGGATATTAAAAGTACATATACATGTGTAAATAAAAACTTAGTGGATCATACTGACTGTCAATGAAGAAGGTTGTTGATAGTTTTTTAAATTTTAATAGAGCTTTTAAATATTAGCATTTTCGAGCAGGATGCACTTGTGAGATTTACTCTCTGATATGCCCTTGGCCAGAATTATCCTTACACATATTGTGCAGTTCACACACATTATGCAGTGTGCTATAAGCTGATTATTTTCTTGGCTGCAGCCCACCCTCTAAGCCTGGGCATTTCAGTGTAGAAGGAATTCCTGTACATATGTCATTTTCAAAGCACCGCGAGATCCTTTGGGTTGAATGTACATTGATAGCTGTACAAAAAAGGAGATATAAATAATAGAAGTGTTATACTTCTGTAGCATTTGATTGGCTAAAAAGTGCTAATCTCAGAGAATTTAGTCTTCTTGAGCTGTAAAATAATTGCATGTACGTATGTGTAGTAGTACATGCTACAACACTTCCATAGTGTAAGTTTTGCTGTTGGAACTCCCTCGCAAAATTTCTAGGTAAAATTATAAAGAAGATATATGGTGGAACGGATTGTAAAGCATAATTCTCATACTGCTTGGTTTGGGGAGTCTTTGAAATACCCTGGAGAAAACAGGGAGACATCTGTGTAGGATGTTGTTCTTGGGAAGGGTTCAACACAATCCTAGGGAATCACTGAAGATGCAAAGAGTTTTTCAGTCTTGGTCATTGCATTTAAAAAACAGATGAGCTAAGCAAGTCAAGGAATTACATTTCTGTTAAAACTGAAATCTTTCTAAGGTCCCTGAATTGTAGTTATATATTTTTGATGCTTCTTGAAGATATGTACATGCTCCAAATTTCAATCCTATTAACTTAGCAGTAAGGAAATTTGCATCAATATCTTCCTGTCTAGGTAATTTAATTCCCCTTTTAAAAATAAATTCAAATTAGCAACAATAAAAGAAAACACAAAAACTCCATTGAACTCAAGTAGTTACCATAAACAACTACCCCAAACCAATCAGACACTGTGCAAAGTCATTGTTTGTTGAGGAAAGAAATCCTGAGAAAGGGGACCAGCCCCTGTTCTCACAAAAACCTATACTGTAATTCCCATTGGCTGAAAGGAGAATGGGGGCAGAAGAAGGGGGGCACTTGATAACAGGACAAGGTATACTAACACATGCCGTGTAGGGAGAAGGGCTACGACAAAACGTGGAACATTTCAGGCCAGCAGCACTGACGGTACCAGAGTTGCTGGGAATGCTTTATTCAGTCTCATCACTGAACACTTTGAAAAAGAAGACGCTGAATTGAGTCGTGACAGGCTTAAAGACACATGACTGCCTCCAAGCACAAATTTCTTAACAATTTCAGTAATCATTTTGTAATAAGTTTTGTCACTCTTTTCAGTCTCTCTGACTTTCAGGTCATCATCTGCCTTCTGCATTGCAGTACAGGTCACCAATCTACAACAAACAAAACTCATTTTCTAGTACTTGTTAGTTTTCATTTTTTTAATTACTGTGTACTAGAAAAGCCCTGATTTTGTTTTGGATAGCAAATCATTCAGAGGAAAGCTGAAATCCAAAAATACAAACAAAAACATTGTATATTTCAGGAAGAAGTTCAATGAAATATCTCTACTTCAGTTGGTTTATTTCTAAAGAAAATCTTAAGCCAGAAACAATTAATTTGCCCTTTTAACTATTATTTCTATAGCCAGACAGATGCAACTGAGAAATTATTTGTGAGGTACCTATTGCAAAATGTGTTTTTTGCCATATTTCCATTTTACTGGTCTTGAATGTGAAGGGTTTCAAAATTCTTCGTACTTTTTAGCTGTATAAAATATAAAACCAAAATCTGTCGTGTCACAAATTGCTTTTGGAATACTGTGATAGATGGGTAGACAACATAAAGTAATTTTAATGCTGTACCATCAAATTATAACGGAGGGATACTGTTTTGACTATGCTAAGGTAGTCATTGTATATTTGAGAACCAGGAGAAGTTTTAGTGAAATATGAAACTATTTTATTAATATAGTGCTTTAGAAACTCAGTCTTAATTAGACAATTGTAAAAAATAAACAACTGTGTCAGGAAATTATATTACCCCCCCAACCCAGAAAAGGAACACATGAAGAGCTCCGTGTCTATACATGATGGGATCTGTTGTCCAGTGACTACTTAAATGAGGCTGAAATTGCACAAATAACCTTGTAAGTAAGACATTTGAAGTAGCTATGCCAGCTAAGCTACCAATCTGAAATCAGTCCATGCACATATGGACCACAGGTTGCAAGCACTATTCATGTATCCTGCATGAAATGAATCTGTCAGTCTCAATTCATGTCCCATGTTTACATCACAAAAATATACCCTTAAAAATGACCTTTCTTGTTGGGAGTTTCAGCAAAGACATAAAAGGAAGAAGAAGACACAGGAAACAAACCTCCTTTGAACCTCTAAAGCATGTCACAGATGAGCAGCATGGGAGAACTGATTCTCAGGGCCAACGAGAAAAGAATGTTGCCGGAATGGGCCCTCGTAAATCTTGTAACTGCAGCAGATCATAAATCACAAGCTATAAACTGTTCTGGATCTACCTGTGGTCTGCAGAGGAGTTTAAACTAATGACTGCCAATAACTGCATTTTCAAATGTGTACTAGGATCCCTAATGCTCATGCGTAACAGCCTTCAGAAGTGAGTTTTGGTTCAAAGTTCAAATTGCAATCCATTTTTTTTTAACATATCCAAGCAGAAAAATATGAAATTTTGTTTTAAAAAAGCCATCTAGCTGCAAATTTCAGATTGGGACCAAGCCACTCATATAGATTTGGGGTTTTACTCAAATTGTGTCACAACTCTGGGGTTACGTTTCTGCTGTTTGGGGAACTGGGGGGTCTGCACATCTAGGCAGACCTCTTCCAATAAGAAATATCAGAAGTTCAGAAATATCAGAGGGCGTCTAAATATTTGTAAGTAGAGTCATGTGTTTTGGGCTGTTAGCTGACAAGATATTTCCCGCAATGCATTTAAGTGATTTATCTTCTTTTTTTTTCAAAATGTCAATGAGCAGATATATTTTTCACAAATTATTGAATGAGTAATTGCCAGCATACTTCTGCCCATGAGATTGCTCACAAGCTACTCACTAAAATGACTGTTTTATGTATTTTAGGAATTCACCACTCATAGATTAGTATTTATAGGGGGTTGTTGGTCACCCAAATCACCTGACATCTGTTTTTTACCCTTGGCTGGTAAACTTACAACTCATCAAAGGCTTCCCTAAGAGCCGCACACAGACTTCCAGTTCAGGCATTCATATGGATACAGAAATGCATCATTGCATGTGACAGTTTTTCCACAGAATATCATCTAATGAATGTTTGTGGAAAGTGAAGGAATTGCCTCAATTACCATCAAAACAAATAGTTATATTCAAACAAAAGTTCACATTTTTTTTCAACAGTCATCAGTCTTTATGTACTAACCTCCATTGACAGAATACATTTCCAGATTTTACAGATGAATAGAACATTTGTTAAAACTACTCTAAAATTCTTAGTTTAGAACATAATAATTCCAGTGCTGTAAATGCAGGACTCCTTCTATCCACAGAAACCCTATATATACAGCATAAGAAATAACCATGAATATTCCTTAATACCATTTGAAGTGTATCAGAATTTGGTTCCATCTGCCTTGTGCATGCCCCCCTTCAAGGATGTGTTTGTTAATCTTAAAACGTTGTGAACTCAATGCTATACCTTCTAACTTTCCCACAGGTTTCCCATTGATTTAATCATATAGTGACATCCACACTAGTGGAGGATCCTCCATAAAAACATAGCACAGCTTTCTGAATAGTTCCCAAACAACAAAATCCAGTTCATTTGCTAACTCATTGAAATAAGCAGACTAGCTCCCATGAGTTAAGCAAACAGCATTTGTCCCACAGAATATTTCACTCAACTATCAGTCGAACAGAAAGCCTCAGAATAGCAAAAATACCTAAGATATTTTGTTTATTTATCCAAGATAGCTCTAGGAATACACTCCCTTGAGAATGTAGACAAAACTTTAACAGACTACAATGAATCTCCATGGTCCTGTACCATCACTGATTTGCCCAGGACATATCAGCATTTAATTAAAATATTGTCTCTTATTTCAGATTTTGACCTGTAGATTTGTAAAATATTATTAAAAAGAAATTTAAAGTCTCCTCAGTTAACAAAATAATCACCAGAAGGAAACCTCTTCCCCTCGGCTAACAGTGTGCCTCCTAGACCACGGCTGACAAATGGTCTGACTCAGTGAGCAGAAGCCCAGTTAACATGCCTGGCCAAATTCAACCAGAGCTTGCATCAGGCTCCAGAGGATGTTTCAGAATGAAGATGTACCTTGAAAGATTATACTGGAACAAAATAATTCTGGTGATCTTCTGAAGAGCATACAAGGGATCAAAATAATCTGAATGCTCAAATCAAGAACTTTTGACCGAGTGCATCCTTTCAGTAGGACCTCCATTACAGGGTCTCTGTGGATCGTGGCAGCAAACTACAAGTTTGTAAAAAAATACCTGAGAAGGTATTAAGTGATTTATTAGCTACCTTCCATACCTTGGGGCTTTAGCAAGGGTTTTATAATAGATAATGTCCTTTGTGGTGGCATTAGAGTTTCTGGCACAGGGACTATGGTGAATGTGGCACAGGAATAAAAACAGCAATGCCTTTCTGGCCTTACCGGTCACTCTCCCAGTGCACATCCTTGCTGCCCTACTACATTACAAAAGAAGCTGACATTTATTAATTAAATCAAATAATATTTATAGAATCCCTTTCCCTATCCTTGGGGAAATACAAGTTCAAACACAATCAAATACAATCACAACAGCAAACTATTAAACAGATGAAAATAATAAGCCATTCCAGCCTTCATCAGAGTAAAATCTCCTGGTTTGAGTGAGAAGACAAAGGGATTGACAAAGAGAAGGAACTGAAGCCATTGCAAAAATAATCAACCCTTCCATCTTCTTACTGTGGCAAAGGCACCCGCAATTCATCTGCAAGACTGCTGTCTACACCTTCTCGGAAACATTAAATGATGCCAGGGACACAACTGTTGGCATCTCCTCTCCAGTTTCTCGAAGATCCCTGGCATGGCTGAAGCCAGGACCAACCAGCACTCTCAAACAGCTCCTGGGTGAGGGCTGAAAGCTACCATGAGCCAGGGACTGTTCTCAAGAGACATTTAGCATATGGCTGTCCTGTCTTGGGAGATCAAGACAGCTTAGTAGTATGGATACTGGATGTTTTGTGCCAGTTGACCTCAGTGCCAGAGAATGGTCCAGGATGCATATAATTTGCTAGCATGGACACAGCCAGTGACGTGAGCCTTCAAGATACATGGTGCCAGGTCTAAAGTGTCTCTCAGTGAGCTGCCAGTTTCCTTTTCTTTAAGGATTTTAAAGCTATATCCCTAGGGTTTGAAAGAATGCAGGGAGATAGGTGCATACTCTGTGGCAACTTTAATCTCCTAGATGGCTTTTGAAAATAACTGTATTCTAGTAGTTCCTTTCTCTGCCAATCTGATAACATCAGCACAGCTCCCAGACTGCAAATGTTTCATGGCCTGGCACCACGAGCAACCCAAACCCTGTGTATACAACTAGTAAAGACAGTGACACAGTTCTAGGGAAGCTGGGGATGGGGTGGTGAAAGAGAGTTTCAGAAAATGTGTTTCAGAAAATGCGTGGCCCTTGTTGGTGGCCAGAAGTGCTCCAAGTTTTACAATTTCCCACCATTACTCTAGCAGGCTTCTTTCCCCTCCTCAATAAACCCTTGATGCTGAGAAGAGCTTTTGTCCCTAGAAGGCCTAACAAAACTGAGGTGGCTGGAGGCCATTGCTGAGTGACTTTGGGTACTCTGTTTCTGCGGCACTGACAAAGCCAGGGAAAAAAAGATGTAGAAAGGCAGATAGGATTGAGATGAGCTATGTACCACTGGGATTCCTAATTGTCACTGCAAAGGAATCATTAATAAACAATATATACATTTAAGATATAATTTCCATCCACAGGAGCAAAAAAGCATCCAGACAGGACAACAGGAAGTATTTTTCAAGGCTGACATTTCTCTGGTTTTACCCAAGAACAGAACCTCTGTAAGAGCAAGTAGGTGTGAAAGCATAGAAAATCAGAAGCAAGGCACAAGCCTTCCCTTGCTATGGGCACAGGCCACCATAGCCAAGTAAGTGTCCAGTTTCTGAATTTCTAAAACAGTATATGGAAAATACGAAGTTAGACTTATTTTAATTCATTCATGATAAAACATGTACAAATAACTGTGCCCATCTGTAGGCACCTTATTTGAATGTTTGCATGAGATCAAGAAATACATACTATGCTTTATTACTAACTAAACTGTTTTACACATATATATCCAGATGGGTTCCTGTTCCTTATGGCTTGTAATTTGCAACTGTATTTGATAGAAGAAGATGGAAGAGAAGGCAACAATTCATGGTGAAAAGACAAAAAAGTCTCTGCAAGTAACCATGTTGGTCAAAAGAGTGACACTTTGCTGCTCTGTTAGGGGGGACATAGAAAGAAGTGTTATCCATGAACAGTTACCAAAAGTACGGTTTTCATGTCCCCTTATGGAGAGTTATGGGATACATCAGATCTCCTGCCCAGGAAAGTACCTCTGTATTATAAAGGCTTAGTCATAACACACTGTAAATATTTATTCTAAAGCAAAGATGCCAGTTGAGTTAGTTGTAACCAGACTAGCGATTTCTGTAATATTTAACCACCGATGACCCTGCTTTGGGTTTTTGGAATATCTTTTGTTCCTGTGATGCTGCTACTTTTTTCAAGGTGGGCAAAACTCTGCAGTGGGATCAACGTGATTATGGGAGACGTACTCAACAACAAGCAGGGGACCAGGAAGGAAACTGCAAGCCAAAGCAGCAAGTATGACTACCAAATCTAGTAGAGACTGACTAGGGAGTGAGATAAGGTCTGACAAAGATGGCAACCACACAAACTCCATGACGGACACCACCATGTCACGCAGCATAAAACTAGCAGGCAGCAAGTATGATTTCCATTACCTAGCATCCAAACCCGTGTCTAATCTAATGAATAACAAAAGCCTGTGCTAGGAGTTTTTAAGAAAGAACAGGAAAAGAAAAACAATGAGCTCATGCCTTCTGACCTTGCTTGTTTTTAGCTTGGTTTCCTATAGCAACAAGGCTTGTGATCATGGTGTGTGTGTGCATGTGTGCGTACGTGTGCGTGGACAAGACACACAGAAAGTGACCATAAGGGTGGTCAATAACTGCTGAATGCACTGGTAGTTTGTAGTCAGTCCTGGTACTTAAACACAGGTCTCAATGGTAACTGAGCTCCTGCAAGTTTTGTGGAAACAAGTGGCCAGCAAGACTTACAGAGACATGTAAACGTTCCAGGTTGGACAAAAAGGCTGCACTGTGACTGCGCGCCTTATTAGACACCAGAGAATCCACACAGGAGAGGGCAGCTATGAATGGCCTAACTGCAGGAAAAGCATCCCTCAGAATTTACAGCAAGGCATGAAACAATGCCAGGAAACCAGTTTTGTCAACTCTGGTGCTACTGTACGTAAGACATTCAGGCAACATTCCTTTTCCTATTTTTCCTAGTGAAAGGTAACAGGGACATCCCCATTGCTGGTCTTCAGGAATCTGATCCTGATTAACAACAGGGAGACAACTTTCAATTTGGAATCTTTTTAAAGACTGTGGAATGTCAATAGCCTCATAAATAAAATGTCTTGCAGGACAAGTAAGAATCAAAGATTTGATGACTGCCTTCTAAAACAAAGGGCCAAGAAACATCATAGGCAGCCTAGCTGGGTCCTCTAAAGACATCTGAGAAAAAAACAAGTGTTGACTCTTGTTGGTATTGTTAAGTGTCTGCCAGATAAATGACAGTTAATTTCTGGTCACTGTGGTTTGGGAAGACCCACCAGAGCCTTTCCACTTATCCTTGTACACAGCTTTCTGACACAACAGGCTGCCTTCTTTCTTATGCTCAAGAATTCTAAAAAATGGAGAGAGACCAAATCACTATTCCGGACAGGACCCTTCAGAAACTATCAGAAACCAGGATACTCAGATGGTATCACCAAGCTACACTCATAAAAGAAGTGAAGGAGAATAAATGTGTGTATGCCAATCTCCCCAAATTGATAACTAGCTGCCTAGGATCAGTCTACCCAAAACTGTGCCTGCTTGTTGAAGCCTCCATTTTGCTGAAATATCTTTAATGTAGATACTACATACCATTTGAAAAAGAGATGTCTGTCCAGGTTTATACTGGAAAGCTGGGGGACCCTGGAGAAGGATCTGGAAGTCCTGCTTACTAATGCTCTATTTGAATCACAGAACCTAGCAATTCGTTTGGGCTAGTCATATTTACAGGACAGAGGAGCAAAGCCATTACATAGCAGTTTGAAGAGGGAATGATGGCCAGTATTTCTGTCACTCATTTTAGCAGACAGTCTTTTGTAGCAGGAAGTTCTATATATGAGTAGATTCCCTCTTCCCTGTTAAAGCCAAAATTGCCATTTGTCATTGCTATGTACAGTTCAATAGCTATCGTGTTTAACTCCAAAGAGACTGCTCTCCATGCCTGATGAAATCATCTCTCTATACATTGGCAGATCAATTTGGGATCCTCTGATGTGGAAGTCACTCCAGAGTCATCTGAAAATAGTCTTTTTGGTTTGGTTCCAAGTCAGATGTGAGATGTTAAAATCTTCCCTCTCGATGCCATCAGGCAATATATGAGTATATCTGAGCGCAGAATTTGACTTTCATAGTTTTTCTTAATTTCATTACTGTAAAACCAGTATTCTTTTTAAAAACTTAATTACCATTTCCCAGGTAGATGTATTTGTCATATTTGTAAACATGGCTTCTAAAACATTTATTTGTCTTGCTTCCTTATTTACCGTTGACTATATCCACAGATCCCTTTTCTCTCATTGCACAGGCTTCTGACTACGTGATAAATATTCTCCAAGTTGTGAAATACTCTTTTTATACACCTCTTTCCTTCTGCTTTTACACCATACCCCTCACCTCTAAAACTGATATGGATCCCATTAAATTAAGTAGGAGCAGTATCAAGAACCAGGCAAGTAGCTTTTTTTTAGGTGGTTTTTAATTTGTGGCTGCAGTTTGGAAAGGGTGTGGTGAAGGGGGAAAAAAGGCCTAACTAACCAAAACAAATTTCTTAGTGAAAAAACACAGCAGTTGTAACAACTTTTATATAAAACCCAAAAGGCTGTTAATCTGATAGCATCTTTTAAAAGCCTTTTGATCCCCCACAAATTTTAGGAAATGATTCCTGCTTTTGCAAATTTTTCAACCAGGTATCATCAGATGGGAAGATTGTTAGATGTTTGAATGTTACCTAAAATTTAACTAAATCAGGACCAAAAGTTTCAACAATCACAATGATTAGATTTGATTAAGATATCAGGTATTTAGGTTAATTTTATCTTATGGTATCAAATGAGGCAAACAGCTTCATTTGTGTCAGGTGTTCCAGAGTCCGTTTCATTAAATATACTGTCATATTTCTTGATGATCCTGGCAGGCATGTGTAATTAAAAATAAAACTTGGTATCTGTAGCCCTTCCCTATCATCTCCCTCCATCCAAGTATCTGCAGGTCCCAAGCCTGCAAACATGTACTTGTTTGAGGAGCCCTGCTGGATTAGACTACTCACAAAATTAGACTTACTCATACGTACAGAAGTGTTTATAGCCTCAGACCTGAACCCCCAAGCTTGCAAGAAAGACTAACCCAAATACTGACTGCTCAAAACAAGACAATTTCAGTATAGAGTATTTAGTGTTTTGGGTAATGAAAGTAAAGTTACAGAGGGGAAATTCTCATTTGAAAGGCAAGATATTTCTTAGGAAAATATTAGTAATATATGTAGAAAGAGAGGATTAGAATCCTACAGAAATGAAAACCTGTTTCATATACTGTCCAGAAGAAACAACCAGTAAAATATCAAATAAAAAGCAATAATTGGGATGGTCAACAATAAGTGACAAGTAAATAAACTGTTAATCAGTAGTTTAAATGGAGGGGAAAACAAAAATCCAGCCTTTGTTCTCAACAGCAAAACATTTTTATATTTTTAATTTCAAAATTAAAGAGAAAAATATGACTGTTACCGTGGAGTAAATACCAAAAGAGGATTAATGTTTATTTTTAATATTCATATTTACTTAATAACATGTATAGTAACAGATGAGACTGATAAAATGGCAGTATGCTGCTCTGACAGTTGTTTTTTTTTCTGATCCAAGCTTGTTTAACATTTAGTTTCCACTACTACCACAATGGAATTATTTTCCTTCCTATTTGGAGCTACAGTCATATAAAAAAATCATCCTAAACCTGCTTTTTTAGTTGTAAATGTGCAGAAGAACTTTTGTTTGCACATGACTGAGCCAAAACCTGCTTCCTTTCTGTATCTGAATTGTCCCTATGAAGCCAATGGGCTAGGTCCTGCTTACATGTCACAGCAGCAGATTCATGGGACGGGGCAATATAGATTTGACTGTTACCTAAACATGCAATTAGTTTTTGTTTTATTAGCTGTAGCAGTCATTATGCACTTTATATATCAATAGCCCCCTGATCAGCTGTAGCAAGAACAACAGAGTAGAGGTTTAATTTTTTTTTTTGTTTGTTTATTCTCAGCGTCATTATAAATTTGAATTATTTTTTTTCCAAAGAATGCAAAGGAATAATACTCCTGGATGCAAAGGAATAATACTCCAGCTAATTTTTAATGCAAGTTTCTGCTCTGGTCACTCAGATAAATCCTTTCATTTACTGGAAATAAGACTGTGGTAAATGTATAAAAAGTGAGTTACATCTGGCCTTGACACACATGGGCTCGGAAACTGTATCATGCCTAACAGACATACTTATCTTTCAGCCCCCCACAAAGCATTCTCTTGCTTCCATGTTGGACCCTTGAATAAGCAAATACAAAGTAAAACTTTCATTACAGCTTACTCATACTAGGCAAATGTGCTTCTAAAGCAACTACTTAAAAACATCTTCAAGGTCTCCATTACAACGCTACCTAACTTTAGAATAAATAAAAAAAAGCTGTTAAAATATTCCTTCAAATAAGAAGTCAAGCCTGCATTCATCATGCAGCCAGAACTTCCAATTTCAAAAAGAGCCCCCTAGTACTTTTGATATCTTTTTGATGTTTAACTTTTTTTTTTACCATACAGTTTGCTTCATTTTTGCTCATCCTCACTAGACAAATTAGCTCAACCCTTGACACAGCAGGCACTGAGGCTGGCTGCTGGCTCAGCTGACCAGTATTGGCCACCACAGCTCCAAGGGACTTCACACATGTTACACACGTGCCTGTTTACAAGACTAAAACCCTCTAAAATTAAAAACTGTCTGGGACAAAAGATCAGGCCCAAATACATTCCATTTTTCTTTTGACCCAGATTTTCTAACAGGCTGAGCTACCTTTGTGGCAGGGCAGTGGGTAGGCCAGCAGAGCACTCTCTGGTGCCAGAGCTGCAGGTGGCCCCAGCAGGATGGTGCATGTCCCCTCTCCTGCCCACTCACCCAGTCTGACACACTGCCACAGCCTCACATGGACTAAGAGAGTGGGGGACTGACTGCACATATGGGTTTCACCCTAGGCTGATGCTTATAGCCTCAGACCTGAACCCCCAAGCTTGCAAGAAAGACTAACCCAAATACTGACTGCTCAAAACAAGACAATTTCAGTATAGAGTATTTAGTGTTTTGGGTAATGAAAGTAAAGTTACAGAGGGGAAATTCTCATTTGAAAGGCCAAATGCTCACATTTCATCATGCTCTATTAGCACAATTTGCATTATTCAGAATGCCCTTAGATCCAAAATCTTCTATTCACTCTACTGACTTTCTGTTATTCAAATTCCATACTGTTAAGGGCTGCTAGAAATAACAGAAAGCAAGCTGACTTGTTTCCTTCTTGACACCTTTTCCCAAAACTCCATTAGACCTAACTGTGGTTACCTTTTGGATACCAGAAAGCAGTACTTCATTTATTCTTAAAGCTGATAAAGAAATAAGTGCTGTATAGTTTGGGGACCGTCTATAATGTTAGAAAACAGTGGCCTGAAATTTCAAACCTGCTTGTCTGAGGTTAGGCTCCTAAACTAGGCAGCAGTAAAGGCAAGCCAATACAAAAAAGCATTGTAAAGCAAAGAATAATTATTTAATGTAATGCCTACGTTACATACAGATACTACAGCCGCCTATGAAAGAAAACACTATTTTTAACTCTGTAATTAAGCAAGTGGACTTCCTTAAGAAAATTTGGATAGTGAAATTAGCAGGTATTGGCCCATATTTGCTTTACCACTATGAAGTGGGGAAAAAAATCTTGTCTGATGTGTTAGACACTTCAGATATGTGTTCTTAACTTCTCAGTCCTTGTGCCAGAGACATTACAGTCTGTTTCCAAATAAAAATCGTGACATGAAGTGATCACCAAAATAATTTTGACCTTCAAGGACAAATTAAAATGGAAAAAACCAGCAAAAATTCATCTGCCATTTTCCCCATTGAAGGTTAGATGATGGCTCTCTCCTAGATATAAAAAAAAGAAATACTTTTTCATAAAGAAGAGACCACTGCAACACAACTCTTCCCATGTACTACCTCACGGACATGTGCCTACCTAACACATGCACAAAGCCACAGCAAAACTACACAAAACACATGGGTTTTTTCTATATGACAATACATGAATAAAATTTACATAGCTACACACGCACACACACACAGAAATCCTGACAGCTGTTACCCTCAAACAAGGCTACTGAAGGGACTGATACAATTCCTACTCAGTTAAAAAAACAGCCCTTAATTTCAGTGGGATTTGGATCAGATTTGATTAAACTTGGTAAGGATTAGGTATGCACTTTATAGACAGGTATGTTCAAACACATTTTCAAAGCAACTCTTTGTGAAATCCCTCTCCAGCATAGCTGTTTCACTTTATGAGAGAACTATACTGCAGTTTCATGAACAAATTAAAATTCTATGATTCTAACCAAATCTCTTAAAAACAAATGACCTAAGGACAGATTAATTTGGTTCTATTTGTTATTTTAAGTTGCTATATTTTTCCTGTGTTTTTAATGCACATATGCCTACATACATGCACATATACCTAGTCCTCTGCATACAGAGTTCTACTCTACCAGTTCAAATCTATACAAGAAATTCCTCTGAAAGGAATGAGCCAAGAGACTTATTTAGTTAATAAGAGTGAAAAGCAATGACCATTATTTAATTGAGACCATGTTAGCTAAAATTTCATCTATAGAGTATGGGGAGTACAGGGGGACATGCATATGTGGTACCAGTGGGTTACATGGGTGTTAGACAATGTGGGGGCAGGGAGCGGACAGACTGTGGACTTTTATACATCAGAACACCCAAATTAATCTGAAAAGATAGAGATTAAATGCAATGTTACTTTATGCACAATGTTTTCTTCCATTTCAACCTCATCAAATTTTTCTGATTGTTTTTCTAAGATTGTTTTTCTTGCATGTAATATCTGCTTAAATTTGGGCAGCAATTAAAATACCTAAACTACATTCTACAGTATATAAATATATACCAACTGAAAAAAATAAACAAAAGGGATGAATATGCCTCAAAAAAGAGGTCAAATAACTTCAGAATAAGAAATTATCACTCTTGAACAAGGACTTTTTGTATACAAGTCTAAAGGAGTTTTACTAATGGCCTCACTGTAGAACTGACTCCATAATCTCACAGACCATATGGGAGAGTAAATGAAGGTGTTATGCAAAAAGATACAGTATAGCAGGTTACAAGAGTTTCTGCAATTGTGTTCATTTGGGAATCTTTAAACCTATTGGCATGACAGTACTTGGTAACATTTTGTTTACTGAGTGCTATAATGCAGGATCTCCATTCTCAATTTAAGAGCTGCATTATACATATATTTTTAAGCCCATTACATTGAGAAAGGCTTAGTATGACTATGAATAATCAGAGAAGGAAACAAGCAAGGTGGAAATGGTTTGTGTGATACAAGTTTGGAAGGTCTCTGTTCAGTTGCCAGGCAATAATTGTTAGTGTTATAAAAAAACCCAATTATTAAAATTTAAAAATTAAAAATAAAGAATAAAAGAAAATACCCCTACTCTTTTATTTTGACAATATAATCAGAAAGGACTTAGAAACCCAAATATTCCTCTCAGGCTTTGAATAGTCCCTCTGCCCTGGAGTAGATGTAGCATGGGGCAGTGAATTAATAAAGCCAGAATATCTCTTGCAAATAGGTTTACCGAGCATGGGAATAGATAGGCAATAACACAATGCCAAAACTACATCCTATGGAAACTGTTCAAACTGACAAAAAATAGACATTCAGAGACCAGGATCCTTCAGGGGGGCTGTAAGGTCTTTATCCCACTTCTGTAACTGGACAATTAAAAGTAAAGCAAAATTCAGAAAGAGCTTGATTTTCAACACAAGCAAGATATTTTTACCCATTGTGAAAAGGAAGAGAAAAAAAACCTCAGATGCAGTAGTGCAAAACAAAAGGCCTTTCCCTGCAAGCATCTGTGTCTCTTTGCAGCATTTACTGCTGTGAGAAGCCCTACTGTGGTCAGGCTAAGTCCTGTTAGAAGTTTGCTTGGAAGAGGAAAGCCCTTGCTGGATCAGGATGTAGTGACTTTTCTCAAGAAATAGCTTCTGGGTTTGCAACCTACATACCAAGCTTTGAATTGCAACAGACTGCTGGTGAATGCAAACAGCCAGAAAATATTTTCTTGACTAAATAGTTAAAATTGGTGTTAAAAAAACACCTGAGTGGAAATTGCAGAAATGCAGGTAGTCACTGGTCAATAAACATTATTTTTTAAAATGTCCTCGACGCCATAAACTGTGATATAAAAAAATAATCTGCCCTGTACTTCAGCATAATTAATACTGAATAGGCCTTTAAAAAGTTAGTAAATATTTATGAAATGAACTATAATTTTCTTAGTGTATATTAAAACCTCTGGATCAGTAAACCATCTTCATTTTTTTGCAAAACTTATATCTATCAAGAAAGGGATCACATTTTGCCTTTATTACTTCTACTATGGACCTGTATTTGAGGGTATGTCCACATACACATCTGTCCATGCACATACAAAGACTTATATATTCACAAGTACTGGGTAAGAAAAACTAAAGTAAAAAATGTACCTTGTATAATTGTTATAATAAGTTAAAATTTTTACATACATTTAAAACTATTATGTAAAAAATGTCATGGTTCCTGGTATTAATATTTTTTTTTTTTGAAGAGCAAAACCAGAAAGCACTTGGAAAAACTAAAAAAACAAACAAACAAGGGAAAATCCTGATTTCCCATTTTATAGGCTCTTTATTCTTGCATTTCATTCAGTTTGGCCAGTAAAAAAAACCCCAACAACCTTAAAGATCAATTGTTTATCTTCCTGTTCTAGACATATTGCCTCCTTGCTTTCATGTACTAACAAAAATCAGTTGCTTTTGGTTTTTGATGTTAACTATAAAGTTTTTTAATTTAATTTAAACCCAAAAGATGGTTGGGTTTTTTTTTTCTTTTCCTTTTCACAAACATACTTTAAATTTTTTTTTAAAGAAAAACATGTGACTTTAAAAATTCATTGCCATAGGTCCTTCAAGATTACTTTGAGGGTCCCTTTTCAACGTAATGCTCCTTATACTGCAAGCCTGATGAGCAGAGCTCCCAAATGTTTCAGCTGCATGACTTGGCACCCTGGTTTTTTAAGTCATGCTTTACACAAGTCCTTCAACCTCTTAATAAAGCCCAGAGACAAAGGTGTGGGAGGCCTGCCAGTATATGGACTCGAACAGTTCAGTGTAGAAATCAGTATTGTAAAGTTGGGGGTTTTCTCTTGCTCCTGTTTTTCTTAGTTTGGTTCAGTTAGGTTGGCCTTTTGCTACAACTGTGTGATAAAAACATATGCACATGAACATACACACACAGTTAACTACAAAACTCTACACAAAAATGTGTAATACATGTCAATAAATCCTATTTTTGTGTAACGGATTCTTCCTTTCCAGCCTTTCTTGCCTCAACTTGTCATAAAGCAGGGAGCATGTGCTCCCCTCTGTGCCTTGTAACTTCCATCATCGTCTGCAACATACTGCAGATGGATAATCCATTTCTAAACTGCCTGTAAAGTCCACATCAACCCTGTGCAGCACACACCACTCTAATTTACCTACAAAGCAATTAAGGTGAGGAACCCTAACATCAAACTCAGTACATGAGGGGAAGGATTCTCACACTTACATTGACAGGCCCTGATGCCTGTGCACTCTGCATCCATGATGAACATTGTAAATGCCAAGTACCCAAAAACAGTGACCAAGCCAGCTACTGATATGTCTGCTGACCTGGCTGCTTAGGCTCACTCCTCTGCCTTCTGCCATGACTCCCAATTTTCACCTCCTGTGTTCACCAGGAGCACTCCTCTTGTGTGCTTTGTAGGAAACAAGGTGGGAGGAGCAGTGTAGCAGGGGAATCAGCTGAGGGCCCTTTCCAGGAAAAGGTGTCCATGGAGGTGGGTGAAAATCTGGGAGACACAATGGAAGGAAAATAGAGAGACACTGTGCATGTGTCTGAGTCAGAACAAAGAAGAAGAAGGAACAATGAAATAAAAATAAGGGAAAACCAGGATTTTTTTTTTAAAAAAAGAGGGAGGATTGAAAGAGGAAAAATGAGGACTGTCTTGCCACGTTCCCGCCATGAGCTGCATTTAGTCATTTCTCTACCTCTGCCATATCATGCTTCCCCAGCAGATGTTCCTGTGAGGGTAGGGAGAGTGACTGAGAAGTGTTGCTTTGACGAGGGTGAGTCTGGGAACCAACAGTGGACAGGTCTTTTTAAAAAGCCTACCTGTCACTCTGCTAATTTCTTTTTTTGGCTTCATAAATCCTGATTTGGAAGGAAAAGAGAGTTATCAAATATATTGTCAGAAAACAACACCCCCCAAAGTCATGTCATCTGTCCCTCTCTTTCTACCTCCTTGAGAAGAAATCCAATTTCTTTTCCAGCCACGAATTGCGCCTGGCCTTACGCTTGGGACACATGGGCTGGAGACTCTCTGAGGAGCAAGAGGCCACAGGAGCATATCTATGACAAAGGCTGAGAACTGTGCCCAGGCAGGGAAGCTCTCACTGCACCATCCTTGCACTGGAGATGGACCAACAAACAGCAAATTAGCAATGAGTATATGTTGACATCAAAACTGGCAAACATTGGCACAGCCAGGAACTTCTAACAGGTATGTCAGGATTTTTCATATTCTCTTAACAGACAAATAGGTCTTCTCTTAAATCACTGGCCATTTTTATTGTGACAAAACAGAGCGTATGAACGCATGCTGAAAAAATAACTAAAATAATATAATTAAAGGTATTTAGAAAGGAAACCAGAAAGTGATAGAGACCTGGCATCAGCTTGTCACTAAGGACAAGGGCAGCTACACCAGACACACAGAATTTTATTGAGTCACCCAGCCAGACTTTTCGGAAAGGCATAAGGCATTGAGATGTTTCTGTGTTGGCTTTTGTGTCTTTCTTTGGGTATTTGCAGCTCAGGGTACTTCTGTTAAATTAACACTGCTGACTATGTATTCTATATATTGAGGTTAAATAATTGATAGTGTCATGGCTGCTGGACACTTCTCCCCAGCCCTTCTCCTAATTAATTGGCCTTTTTTGTCTTTACTCCTCTCCCAGGAAATGCTGATGTTTTTTCCGAAGCGGACACTATGTGCCATCCACTCAGTGCAAGATCTTCTAGGCCACTTCCTCCTTTCCCTCCTTCTTGCAGTGAGGGTGGACACTAGCACAGGCTGACTTACATCTGTACAGCTGGGACTGTGCTGTGATGAGTTGAACAACAGCACATGTTTTCCCAGTGCTTGTCCTCCCAATTCCTCTGTTGGAAAATAGCCTTATTTACTTCAGTAAAGCTAAAAACTCAAGGGTGTGGTGGGCCTTGATTCGGCAGTGCTTTCTGCCTCCCACACCTCTCCGGTAAAAACATTCACATGAGGGCAGATAATACAAAGAGAACAAAAATGGAAGAATCACATCCTTCAAAAAGGATGTAATTTCTCCATGGCAGTGTCCCACTACTTTCCATTTTTTTCCTTCAACCTTGCAGTCATTTTGAAAAGGCATCATTTAAAACAATCAAATTTTCAGAAGAAATTTTTTTTGCAACTCCCCTTTTCAGAGAGGTTTGCACACAAATTGAGAATTTTCAGATTTCCCAGGCAAATGAACCTTGTCCTCTCGGGCAGAAACCCATGATAGCTTACGTTATTTAGCTTGGCATTATCCCATGCTGTTTACTTATAGCTTGCTGAAAAAAAAGGATGATGGAACCTTTTCCAGGGCACACCCTGAATTTATTCTTAGTAAATTGTTTACTGTCTTCTTGGCCTAGAAACTCACAATTCTCTGAGCCCTTTTTAAAAACTACTTGCCCACTTTCAGCTGTGGGGGGAAGGTGACAATAACCTCTTCAGTACCTCCACTGGCGAACGAAGGGGGCGACTTCAGAAGACAGCCTGGCCACCTCCCAGGAGACAGAGCTGCTGCAATGGGAGAGCATGGATTTGTCAAATTCAGAGAATGAGCTTTGGGGATGAGGGAATCCTCTAATAAAATAAAGAGAAAATTAAATTCACCTCCCTTTTCCTCTCACATGTCTCCCATCTATGCCTGCCTGGAAGAGAACTACTTGGTGGCTAGACATTAGCACTAAAGACACCACAACTCATTGACAAACACAGGGGTCACATTTCTCCTCCAGCTCGACTCAAGGGAATCATCTCTTTTCTCCTGTGGAAGTTGATGCTGCATCCTGGTGACCAGCACAGGTACCACCAGTGCCTGAATGTGTGTCCTTGTCACCACACTTGTAGCTCAGCCTGTGACTACCTGCACACAGACAAGAACATGGGTCACAGGAAACACTTGAGCTGTGCTGGAATTTGGACTGTGGCCATGTGGAGTAGATGGCGTCTACAAACCCCAGAGAGGTTCTACAGAGACTAAAGCTGTATTAGAAACAAGACTCATGTCATGCTGCTACCGTCATGCATTTCTCCAAGTGCATGTAGAAAAAATCATAAAGCATCTTCTATCATCCTTCCAAACCCATCTGAACAACAGCATCAAATATTCTATAAAACACAGGTGTCACTTCTTAATTTAAGCGGAAACTTTGAGTTTCACAAGGACTAGTTTTGTAACTCTCTTCTACAAATTAATAAGCTTGACTATCCAGAATAAAAACAAAGTGCTAGAAAAAAATCCATTTTATATTCACATGCGTATGTATTTTTTGTGCATGTATTCAGCCAACCCTGTGCCTCTGTGTACTGTTCTGAACAGTACTTGGTCACTTACACAGAAAATTGAATGTATTTAAATAAGGTGCAGCTTCTCCCTGCTCCAAACAAAGTCCATGGACAATGCTGCTCTTTTCCGGTTATATTTACAAATGGAGATGGATTATATTTACAAACAGAAACAGCATAGTGTCATTTCAGACTAAGTTTGACTGCTGCAGTGCTCCTCTTTGAACTTTGGTAGGTCTACATCCTGTATTTTCCCCCAGACTACATATCACGTCTGCAGTACCATAAATCTGCCAACCTTTCGTACCATTTCTACTGCTAATTAGGCTTCATTGGGGTTTCACTCTCCCCCTCCCTACGTTAGATAAACGCAGTGTCAGCTAAGCATGCTGCAAGCACTACTAACTGTGTAACTGGTTATCAGGGCACTTCCACTTGGCATGCTAAACCAGTGATGATAACACTGGGAACATTTTGACAAAACACACTTCTGTAGACACTGCCAGTGAGTCAAAAAACCCTATTTAGTATTCCATAAGTAGTTCCCATAAAATATTTCAGAAAAAGAGAAATAATAACTTTTTGTCCTTTTTTTTGGCGGGGGGCGGGGGTGGAGAGGGGCAACAACATAACATCAACCAAATTAACCTGCCCTGTAGTAGAAAAGTTGAAAGATACTTATTTGCATTCATAGGAAAAGCCCCTTTAGACATATATTTGAAAACATCTAGTGTTTCAACACGGCTTGATAGTTACTGAAAGTTACACGAAAAACAACCACTACACAACTTGTCTGAAAATATAATAATACAAATAAAAGGTAATTTACATGAGTCCTTTATAAGAGCAATCTCTGTATCCAGAAATGAGATGGCAGCATACTACAGCTAATGCAAATATTATAGCCAAATATATTTGTGGTAACACATCTAAAAGAGAAAGAATGAGAACTGATGTGCAGATGATCTGTAAAAGATTCAAATACTAATAAAAACTGGGGGAGAAGGAGGGTAGAAGGAAGGTAGGGTAAGACTGTTAAATCTTTACTTCATGAGGCCCGTATTCACAAAGCAATTTTTTACAGATGGTTGGAGGTATTTCTTAGCCCTTAACTGACAGGAATACAGGAGGCTCAGAGGCCTTAAGCAGCAATTCTATTCATAGGCCCTTAGCCTTTATATAATTGTATTAAGTGCAGTAACAGACATAAATTAACATGCACTGACCCCCCGCTCCTAGCAATGTATGCCTTGACCTTTTAAGAAACCTCAAGAGTAGTACTAGTTCAGTATTTGATACACCCTGTTTTGGGGGAGATTAAATGCTGGTGTAGGGGTTGCATGTACTCGAGGCTCTAGCAGGCCTTACCTGTCCTTGGCTATGAGAAGCTGCTTTTCTTTCATATCTTAAAGTAAGCAGAGTTTGTCTACTATGGTGGCAAACGAGCTGATACCAGTAAAGCACTGCTGAGATTTATGGGTCCTAACGGAGTGTTTGACCTAAGTCAGGTGGCAGGTTAGGAGCTCCTAGCCTCTGAAGACACCTGCCCATAATGGCAGCCTTCTGAAGGAAGATATTTTTGTTGTTCTACAGCATATCGTCCACTGCAATTTGTGGGCAGATAACGTCGGTCAAGAAATTAGATCCCAAAATATAAAGACAAAAATGGACTTCTTGCAAAAAGCCTTCCTCTATGTATTTCATTTACTCATAAATTGAATTTAAAATTCAGAATATGAAAAATGAATTCAAAATTCAAAATATAAAAAGACTTTTCTGTAGTTACTTATCTATAAACTTTTCATTTTGTAACTGAAACATACTTCGTCTTTCTCTGAAATTGCCGCGTCTGGAAACAGAGCAGGGGACAACGGCTAAACATGACTGAAACAAGGATATGTTTTGTTGTTTTACTGGGAGAGGGTCCTTTTGCTTTTAAAACATGTGCTATCAATTAATTTGCCTCTTGATTTTCTACCTCACAACTATAGTGGTAGACAGTAATTTGTACTTGCTGTCTCAAGGATGGTGGATTAAAAAAAAAAGAAGAAAAAAGAAAGAAATCTACCAGACAAAAACTACGAGAACTGCAAACATCGGACAATGCATTTAACCATGAAGTGGAAGACTGTTAACTAGTGAATGAAGAAGGAAAGATGAGGGAAGTAAGGAGATTTTAGGCAATGCTCACTAACTTTTTTTCTTCCCCACCTTCTTAAGACGACAGGTTTCACTAGAAATCAACGTGACAGCCTGTTTATATGTAATTTGTATCAACTTTACATGGATTTGCCCCCCTGTTTCAATGCCCTGATCTCCCTTCCACCATCCTGGGCTTTCTCCCATGTGGGATGAGGTTGTTGCCGTGCCTGGGGGCAGCAGGTGCTGCCTGGGGCCCTGTCGGTGCTGGGGGTCCGGGGGCAGCTGTGGCCTAGTGCTGTGTTAGGCCAAGCCTGGCTGTAACCAGCACCGGGGGCTGAGGGAATGGCAGCAGCCAAGAACCTGGACGGTTCCCCGGCTTTCGGGAGGGCCCCGTGTGAGGAATCCCCGGGGGTGTGGGGAAAGCCCGTCGCTTCTCTCACCTGCCTGCGGCCCTCGCTGCTCCCGTGGCGCCTCCGGCCTCGACGGTGCGGCCGCACCTGCGGGGAAAGGCAGAGGGAGAGGAGGGTTAACCCCGCTGGAGAGGCTCCCGCCGGGGTCTCCGCTCCTCCCCGACTCAACCGGCTGCGGCTTGCCTTGAAGCATCGAGGGGAGCGGAGACTGGCTCACGGCCCTACCCGGACGTCCCTGTCACCCGTGGCGATATACACACACACATACACACACACAGAGTACCGGAGCAGAGCCTCTCCAGCTGCCTCAGGCCCAGACCCGGCACAGCACGTCGGGGGAGGCGAGGCCAGCCCGGGGCGCGCCTTGGCAGCGCCGGGCAAGAGCCCGACGGGAGGAGGAGAGGGCCGGGGCTTCCCCGGGGCAGCCCGGAGGGGCTGCCGGGGGTGGGGGCCCGGGCGGGTGCGGCCGGGGCGGGGA
>VXAD01005469.1:2621511-2633536 GCA_013399195.1 Dicrurus megarhynchus | reverse complement strand
GAGCGGGGGAGGTGGGGGGGTGTGGAGGGGAGAATCCAACAATTAATTTCCAGACAGGAGTTGGAAAAAAAATACTGCGGTGATGTCCAGGTTTTCTTCCACCCGCGCTCGCTTTTTATACAAGTGCAACCCTCTGTCTATTTCTGGAACGCGATCAAAACCCTGATGCTATTTTTAGCAGGTACTGGGGAAAAAAATCCACACACAAAGGCATTTTGCTGGAACGCTACGTCCAAAACATTAAATGTGCATTTAGTCTGTCCCCCCACAACACAACAACCCCCAACCACGCACCCCCATACCCCAGCTTCTTTCTGCAACACCATCTACATTTGCTTTAGGTGCATCATTGCAGAGAAAAAAAAAACCACAACAAAAACAAACAAAACCCACACCAAACGACCCAAACTGACCGCCATCCATGCTGTCCTATTGCACAAACCCCTAATCCACAGTTGTATTGAGTCTGTCTCTGTGCCTCTCTGCCTGTTGCCTTGCAAGCATTATTGTGTCTGTCTTCCTCCGGAGTCTTTATAAAGTGGGCTTTGGAAAAAACACAACCACCATGCACCAGTTTGCCATCATGCACAAATGTGGATTTCAGGGATGCTTGCTTTGCCGAGAGACAGAGATGGTTTCATGTACTGAACAGCACCCAGCACCAAGAAGGGTTGTTTTTAAAAAAAATTCTCCCCTCCCCACCCACTGCCTTTTCCCCCTTTAAAACAATCCTTTGTTTGGAGAATAAAGGATCTATAAATATATATATGAAAAAAAGGGGGTGTGTGTGTTTGCGTTCTAGTAATTCACTACGAGGGGGGACTGGGGAAAAAATAGAATCATTAGGGCTTGCAGGCTGCAAGGAGCCAGCCTGAGACTCCTTTGCAAGGCTGCGTCAGTTATCAGCTATTGACGTCACGTTCAGATTCTCCTCTTCAGAGGCTCTAGTTCATCATAAAAGATGTCTGTGCTTGGAGCTTTGTGCTTGCAGTAAGGCACTTCAATTCGAGGAAAAGAGTTAATTAGCAAGCCCCATATTTTGTGTAGTGCAGTTCTCTGTACAGTTGCACAAAAATCCTGAGGGGGCTTGGAGGAGGGGGGTATGGGCTGGGGACAGGGAGATATTTCTTAAAAACCACACACATATCCCATGCAGAAGCACAGGCAGGGAGAGCAATCTGCATAGCCAGACCTTGCAAGAACATTAGCCTCCCCCGCCCCCCCAGCCCCCTTCTCGTGGTTACCAATTTTAACAAAAAGCAATTTGGAAACATAAGCCTGTTTTCTGAATATTTGTAAGGCAAACAGCATGGGGGTTGGTGAATATATTTTAGCATCCTTACTTTCTCTCTTTCCCTCTTACCCCCCCCGCGTGGCCCCCCTCCCCATACCAACAACAACAGCAGCAGCAAGTCCCTCTACCACTTTACATTTGTATTTGGCTACTGTAGCAAAAGACAGATATTGATAAAACCAGGATTAATTCTGTATATTTGTCAGGCAAACAGCCCCGTCTCCTAGAATGACGCAAATAACAGATTCTATGGCTCTGGCTTTCTATATTCTGCACCCACGCACTCTGCTTGGTCTCCCACGGAATCAGCTACAGAGAGCAATGATCTAGATTATACAGAGAGAGGGGTGGGGGAAAGGGAGAGAATATCAAATGAAATTGCAATTAAAAATTATAATGCTGCTATTGTCTGTACACATATGGCTAAACCTGAGCTTGCACAGTGGTACACACAGACACACACTCGCCCCCCCAAGCCTCCCGCCTCAAACCCAGGCATCAATAGCAACCAGGCAAAAGAGAATTGTCTTGCTGACAAATGCAGGGTTTATCTGACCAAGGGGGGTATTTTCTTTAAGCACCACACCTTTCCCTGCTCTCATTAAGCAAAACACATCTCTGAAACGACCTCTCTTGCCACCAAGTGTGTGAAGAGGGGTCAATTAACAAACCCAGCCGAGGAGGGAGGGCACCAGGAGCCCTTCCCCAGAAGGGAAGCTAAGGACCCAGAAGGTCCCAGAGGACCTAGTGAGGACCTTGAAGAGCAGATCGCCTTCCCTGTCTCCCAGTCAAAGGGATGCAGCTCTTTCTTAAAATGCCTAAAAAAAGGCAAGTGCAAAGGGCTGCTGCTATTTTTAAACACATCCCTCATTTGTTGGAAAATGGCACTACAAGCATTAAACAACCTCCCCGCCCCGGGGACAGGCTCAGGCACACACACCAGCACCCGAGGGAAAGTCAAGGTTTATGGGACCATCTCTTCACCAGCTGAGAACATCCTACCATGCCCTACCCACCATCAGCCCTTTTCACACGTTGTTTGAAGAGAGAAGCAAAATACTGGGGCAATCAAGAAGCCAGTAAGTTATTTACTGTCTAATCTGTACACACACATTCCTTATTTATTAACTCACTTAATTATTACCAACTTCTTTTGCAGACAATGAATTTCCTAATGTCAATAAACTGCAATCAATGAGGTAAGGCTGTCTCCTCCTCTGTCTCTTAGCCAGACAATGCCATTGCAAACTATGGTACTGATAGAGCAGCACGCAGGGAGGGGACATCACACACCTGTATGAGATCACATCATAGGCACTGTCAGGCTTGGGGAGGCAGATTAGGCATTTTTAAATGACTACACACACTCTCTGGTAGAAGTGAGCAGATCCATTTTCATTCACACATCTCTGGCATGCCAGCCACAAATCCATCTTCCCAGGACTGGGAGAGATGTTGTGCTTCAGACCTAAGAGAAAAGTCCAACCTAAACCGTGTTTTCACCATATACACCTGAGAAGCTGACCTTTATAGCAGTAGCAGCCCAGAAGCCAGACAGGTGCAGAGAAATACCACTGTAGGGAGACTTTATACCAAGGACAGATCAAGACACCTCAAGAGCTCAGACAGAGCACCAGACACACAACATACCTTCTTTGAGGAGCTGCAGTGAAGCTCATCCTGGGTTAATAAAAACATTAGGCAACACAGGAGATTAAGGATGGAGGAGTGCACACCTAAACTATCTTCTGTCACGCAGACTCAAGAGCTTTCAGATAACCCATGGCCTACTGTGGAAGCAGGGGATGATCATCTACTCGACTTCCTCCCACACACATCCAAGAGCTTTGCATTTCTCTGTAGTGTTCACTTCTGCGCACGTGAACAGAGGAAAGCTGTTCAGCTTTAGTTTTTCTCTGTCACAGAGAAAATGGTATCAACCTGGTTGTGTACAAATGATGATCTCTGTGGCAGGTCAGGAGTGGGCATACCGGCAAGCCTTGCAGCTCCTGGACCTCAGGCCCTCTCCAGCCTTAAAGATGCCTGGAACTCCCTCCCTGCTTCACATCCTGAGCAGCTCTTTGCAGTCACATGTGTGGGTTACTTAGGTTTGGTTTTGGTTGTTTATGTTGGGGGATGGGGGGAAGTTGAGTTTTTTGGTGTTTTTTTTTTTCCCTAAGCTCTCTAATCTTAGTGAAAGAACTAGATCTTCCTACCAAAGGGTTTGACATGTTCTCATGGAAGCCGTAGTACCATCTTTCAGCCTCATTTTCAAAAAACCAGCCTGCTTTCCTTCTTTGCTCTTCCCTGCTTCTCCAGCCGAATGCATCATCTGCATCTCAGCAGAACTACCTCCTGTCTTCCCTGCCTGCTGCTAAAGGCTTGGTTGAAGTGAGGTCCAGTGCCCAGAGAATCTCTCTCAAGAAAAAAAATTAAAAATGGAAAGTATCCAAACTGAAAAGAATGTTTGGCAGGTGACCATGTACCAAACAGCAGTTCCCATTTCTCCTGATCATTGGAAGCACTAAAGAGAAAATCTGTCTTCTATCCCAACATTTTAGTTATTAGCTATCTCCTTGTTTTTGAACAATTAAGCCTCCCTACCAATGAAGTCTTAATGAAAGCAATGGATCCTGTATTTTTTCCTCCACTGTAAAGTGATACCTGACAGCGACTGAAGCAGCAGAGTCCCCACCAGCTGCAGGTACGTGGCCTTTCACCTACAGCTACTGAAGATGCCAAAGGGGCAGCCCAGTTTCTAACACATATACTCCACATATTGAACTGTCCTCACCTTTCAGACTCTGCCCTGATGGATAATGCCACAGACTGGGATACTACTATTATTATTACTAGTAAAACATTAGTGTGCACAAAATTGCTGCTCAAAACCAACTATGATCTGACACTTAAAAAGTAGTATGCTTTGAAAATAAAATTATTTTCGTGGTGTCCATAATTTGTTTGGGGTTTTGAGCCAGCAAATTCAAGGCACTACCTCCTTCTCATTCTGGCTTTGCTGTAGTTTGACAGTTACCTCCTCAGAGCCTTGGAGATCTGCTCACCTGTGAGCCATTCATTAACATAATTGCTATAAAATATTCTCCTAACCCAGTCTTACTCCCACTAACATTTTGAGTCTGTTCTTGGCCTAGTTCACCCAAGCAGCTGAAAGACATGTGATATGTTCCAAACATAAAGAGAACAGAAGATAAACAGAAACAGAGTGAAGTGCCACCAGGATACACTAGGATCTCACAAACCCCCCTCACCTTTTTGGATAAAATTCACCTTGTATCAGGTCAATCAACAACTTATGCTAGTTAACTCTTGTAACTGGAAAATATAGAACCCAGAAGGAAAGAGCAATCACATTGAAATGGAAATAAATTAGAGCAACATCTATTCAACAATTTGCTGTTTTTTATAGGTGGCAGAGTATATGCTAGTGAAAGGACTGAAGAAGGGCAATTGCTAGTTAAAGCAGAGGATTAGAATCTGAATATTCCTCTTCCAATCACAAATTTGCTACAACAAGTGTTGATTTGAAATTTCTCATGGAAAGGCTTTTTCCTTGAATAATTTTGAGGTTCTCCTCAAATTTCAGATGAAGTGCCAATCACTTTATGCTTGGCATATCTACTCATGAAATGAAGATAAGACAATACTCACTTACCTAAACAGGATGTTCTTGAAGATATCTATAGCATTGAGATAATCAATAAAAGTCATCAGTAAGAAGACAGCAATATTAAAAATAATCAGAGATCAGAGCATGCAAGGAAGCAACAGGAGGAAAGGAATGCTTTACCTCCAACATCAGAACGAGAAACTGCAGTACATTAGTAAAGAAAATCTCACCTGTGTCAGAAGATCAAGGACTTATTAAGACTTCGATTTATGGAACATTTTGAGAAGCTGGATGCATACACCAGGACACTGATAAAATAGACAACTTGTGCAAGTATCATCTCACGCAGATTGTATTAATAAACACTTTGAACAGTTTGGGGTTGAAATGTCAGTATATGTGGGTTGCTTTGTCATCATTAGCTTTTCTGTTTACATTAGAGATATGTATCATTGCTATAACATGTAAAAGGATAGAAACTGGATTTTCCTCCAATGGCTGCAAAATCAGGCCCTGGAGACATACTTCTGTGTAACAGGGATGAAAAGAAGAAAAGCATTAGCATAATGAAGCTGGTGGAAAAGTGTACTAAGGTCTCAATATTGAGGATGATATCAAAAGAAAATCATACCACTTCTTAATAAAAGTTAAACCTATGGAAGAAATACAATGAATAGGCATCATACTTCAGATACAAGGAGCATAACATTTGAGGAATCCTGCTACAAATTTGATGAGCCTTTACACTAAGATTCGTTTTTCATTATCTTTTAAAATGGAACTTGTCACGAATAAGACCCATGACCTTTAACATAATGTGTACACATATCTGGCAACCACCTTAAAGAAAGAGTTATAAACAAGACCAAAAAGATAAGACAACACTTCAAAGTAAATTATAAAGGAACTTGAACAGGTAGAAAATAAGGGAAGGCTGTGATGAAGAGATGCCAGAAATCTGTGTCAGTCTTCACCTCAAGCTAGCCAGTATTATAGTCAGTGGGAGGGAATGGGCTATGGAGTGGGGTGATATTGAAGTAATTTAGAAAGAATTTATTTACTGAGATAATAAAACATGAAGCCAAAGGATCCAATCAAAGAAAAAACCATCAGGTTCTCTCAAGGCAGAAGACAGTGGGGTGGGAAAAAGAAAATACATCCATTTAGCTTCATTTCATAGATGGTGAGGTGAAAGACAAAGTGAGATGCCTAAGGTCATGAGGACATGGCCTTGTGAGCTCTTATTCTGACATATGATGCTCCTGTAACACTGTTCTTTCCTAATTTGTTGCTTCTGTTTGTTCTTCCTTTTAATGTAGTTCAATGTGGCTATCAAAAATTACAACATAAAATTGCTACTCAGCCAGAAAATGTAATACATATTCAAATAAGGACAGGATGGTAATTTCATCAGTCACTTCTCTACTTACCTTTCAGGGTAACAAAAAGTCTCAAATTCACACTGTTCAGTAGTCTGGAATCCCTATCTATCTAGACCCCCAAATTCCAGAAATCCACATTCAGTAGAGCAGAAACATCTGGCAGTTTCAAATAACAGGAAGGAAAATCAAAACACAAATGGATCAAAAGATCTAGATCACATATGATTTTTTTGTCTGAACATCTATTTTTATTCTCAGATAACATTTATGCACTGTGTGCTAATAGCAAGTTCAACCCTATAAATGGCACCAAGATCCAAGCTGTTTCTGCTCGGATCCAAGCTGTGTTTTCTATGCACAGTTTACAAACTAAGCCACTGGTTTCCTGACTGTGACTGGCAAACCATCAGTGTGTACAGAACTTGTGGAAGTCCCAGGAGGACCAGCTGGGCAAGCACCAATGACTTTTACTTTTCCAGATGCTGAATCTTCTCAATAGAAACATGCTAGACTTCACATTCTTTTACTTTGCCAAATAAATGACTATGTCTATTAGTACATGATGTTATTTGGTCATGAATTGGGAGGAGGTAAGTCATGTGACTGGGCACAGGAGTGGAAACATCTACAAGTTTTTACTGTTAAGACATGCTTCAGTTCCCCTAGAGAAAGCTGTGACAGCTGCTGGACTAACAGCTATCACTGAGAAGACAAGACATGCCATGAAATTCACAAGAAAAAAGGACACACTTCATTACTTGGAAGGGTATAGGCCCTTTAGAAAGTCCTCAGAAACACCACTGCACTGCACACCTGATCAAAACACTACCACCAGCCAATATATGGCCAAATGCTTGTAGGGGAACTACTGTGGTTCTCTCTATTTTGTCCCCTCCAAAGCACAGGATGGGCAGCAGCTCTGGTCCTTGCTGTGGCTGTATGTATATCCTTTTCATGACATGAGATGTGTATTAATACTTACCCAGCTCATGATGTGAATTGGATGGAGAAGTATCATCCATAACTTACTGAGTATTAGTAGAATATCTGGAGATCCATGGATGAGCAACAGAGAAGTGCAGGCTATTATCATATTGCTATAAATGCTTGCTGCAGAGCCGGGGGATGAAACCCATATACTTCTGCAAATGCCTCACAGATCACTGTTTTGTGCTGCTTTTGCAGTAATTGCAATTATTATAGGACTATATGAACAGACATACAAAGTCTGAATTACATTATATGTAATGATTTTCCGAGTAGTTCAAGGTTTGCATATAAAAGCTATTCTGACAATGAGTATTTAGCTAAATTTAGAAATGTGTTAATTTTTGTTAATGTTAATATTGTATCAGTTGATTGCTCCTTACATTAGCAACACGTCACAAGTTAAACTTTCAAACGTGTGCCTCATTATCATATGCTGGCAATCTCAGATTAAGCTCCCATCCTACTGGATAATGTGTAAACCCAGAATCAAAAAGTAACCATGTGGAACATTCTAGTCAGGAGCCAACACCTGAAAACACAGGTTGGAGCCTTAAAATAAAGCTGGATACTTATTCAGGAGGAGAAAAAGTAAAAATAATGACAGATGATGTCATTGTTACCTACCCATCTGTGATGTGACTGGTACTGAACAAAAGACTGGACAAGACTCAGTACCTCCCCTATGAGGTAACAATTCAAATGGAAGGGCACAGAACAGAGTCCCATGAAAAACAGAGGAAAATTATTTGTGTCCCAGAATGGTTTAGTATTTTGGAATAGTTATATTTTGCAGAAATATTATTGTTACATTATAAATTCTATCATGGAGATAACCTATTATTTATATTATAAATTACATTATTTATATTATGAACTATATTGTGCAGATAATTTTGGTAGGATTACAGTAAGTGACAGACACAAGTTGATAGGCAGAAGATCTTGGGTAGTACAAAGAGAAGTGGAAAGCAAGCAAGCAGTAAGAGCAAGATGCATGGCCTCATACTCACAGTGGGAGTCAATGGGAAGCTGGTGGCTAAGGTTGAAAGGCAGGAGGAACTGAAGCTTCTGCACAGCAAGAATCTGCAAGAATGCATTGCAATAGAGCAAATATAAGGGCTGAGACAATGTTTAAATCCTATTTGTGATACTGGTGTTTCAAGGGGAAAAAATGTCATAGAATATCAAATATACTCCAATGAGTATGAGGATGAGTGGAGCCACTCATCTTGGCTGGATACTAGGTCTTCAATTGAGAAAGTAGAGGTGAACTAACTGGGCAGTGAGACTGCACATGGGTGTCGATGAATTTTAGAGTGTCTTTCAGAGAGGTCTGCAGTGAAGTTGAGAGAGGACAGTTCTTCTCCCAGACAGTTTGTGGACTTGTGTCCTCTTTCTCATTTTTCTATAAACTAAAAGGGAATCCAAGCAATAAACTGTTTTGCTCTACCTCACCAGCACTGACTTTTTGTCCAGTCCTTCTACAGAATGCACAGTTTAGTAGAAGAGAGAGTTTTGCTTCTTACGCCCAGAGTTTATAAGGTGGTGTCGGGTTGCCTCTCTGAAGGCTTTTCAGAAGTAAGTGGTACTTTCATTGCCCGTTTTCTGTGAAGAAGACTGTATCTAGATCTCCAGAAGTACTTTGCAATTCTTGGTAAGACCGTTTGGAGAAGTACTGTGAGAAGAAATACAGGATTTTCATCTGTATGGCTGTTCACCTGACATTGAATATGCTCTATGGTGACATAAACAACCACCATCTTAAATAAAAGCTACACTTTAGAATTAGTTTATGCAGCCTCCTTGAGATAAGTTGCATCACAGGGCATACTTTACCATGAGGAAACCAGGAGTAGCAGAAGACCATACAAATCAGGAGGAGTCTTAATAAGGAATGTCCTTCTGCACAAGCATCTAAACCAACATAAGCATTTTCAGGGTAAGATCGTGTGTTGATGCAGTCCTGTTCACTGTTGGACTAGGAGGAGATGGTAATACAGAGAAAGGACAGGGCAGAAAAAGAGGTAGAGATTAGCTCTTTCAACACAGAGAATCCTTCTAAACCTGACATGAAAAGACACAGCATCTGGAAAGCTGCAGGAAGGTAGATGAGCAGTGTGCAAGCTGGAGAATTCCCTCTATTGCACAAGCTATGCAAATGTAATTGTAGGCTAGAAAGTGCAGTGACTCATAGGTGAAGTGGATGTGAGAATATCTGGGTTAAAGAGAGCTCATACGGAGAAGACCATGTGTAGGACCTCAGAAGTTCCCAGAGAGGAGGAAGTCAAAGGAGTTAATGAAAACCCATTACCAAGACTCATCCTGCCACATACTGCTTTCTTGGAGTGGCAAGGGAGGCGCTCCTGAAGGTGTTTAAACCTGGTAACATTTCAAAACATTCAGATATCCAGACCAGTCAAAGATTCAGGGGTCGGGGTAAGGAGCAGAGAAAAGAAAAGATGAAGCACAAACTTCAGTAAACAAAGGTTGGGAACAACTTGGGGTTTGGGCAGAAAATTATAGAGGTTATTGAACCAAAAACCAGAGGCATTAATGCAGATTAGGAGGGCACAGGTTGGACCCAAAACAGCACACCGAGGTGATGCACTCCCGCTGCTGTAATGTTATGTGGAGGAAACAAGAGAGTAGCACTGCCCCATGGTGTTTCACCTTCTGCAGTCTCACTACTCAGATGACCCCAATGACGTATGCATCAAGATTCACAGGAATAAAACACAGGATTTCCATTTTTCCTCAGCTAGACAGGCAAATGACAGATGAGGGGTCAACAGATGGCAGTAGAGGTGATCCAAGGCCAAGCTAACTTGAGATCTCCGTATTTCTGTAAGGGAGGTGGACCAATGATGCAGCAGACATAAGAGAATTAAGTGTTGGATATGTTCAAGACCAGGCTGGCTAGGGCCTTGAACAATGTGGTCAAATGGATGGTGTCCCTGGGGGGTGGAACTAGATGATCTTTAAGGTCCCTTCCAACTCAAACCCTTCTATGACTCTATGATTAAGAAATGAGTGCTTTGTAACCATCAGCCCATTCTTGACAGATCTGTCCTTCATGACAAGGGGTGAAAATAGTGTATGCCTCCTAACCACCTCACTCACTTTTGACTTCCTGCACGACCTGCCACGGCTTTGACTTCCACTACCACCTCATCCTTCTGAGGCACTCGGTCATTACCCTGCAGTTGCATGTTGTGTCCCCTCTCAGGTCAGGCTGCTTCATTGCTCCACTGAGGGCCCTGAGATTCCTCAGGAGAAAAGGCACTGCCCAAGGTGTGACACATCACTCACATTGTGCCCTGCGTCTGTTGTCACAAGGTATTACTCTTCTAGTTACACAGAACTTGAGCAGGATCCTCTGAAGGGAAAAATGCTTTCCATTGGTTAGAACAGTTGGTCCCTACAGCTACTGTGGAAACCTTCTCCTCAGACAGTGAAGACCATCCAACTTTTTCCAATTAAAAAACCTGCTTGAAATTAGTAATAAATCAAACCCACTCTTCTCAGGCAAGACATCTCTTGACAACCATGTCAAGTGCTGCAGCAGTAAAGAAAACCAGGATGTTTTTCCTCGTGAAAAAACAGATGGCTGCAGCCTAGGTGGAGACTAAGAATCAGTAGCTGCTAAATCCCCATTTCTCTTGAGCTAACAGTATCTGCAATTTGCAAGCCACCGAGAATTAACCAAGAATCTTGGCATCTTGGCTTGCACATTGCAGAGCAGCAAAGTTTGCAACATGTAATTCTCTTTAGTTTCTCTATAGATCAGCTATCAGAAATTACTATGTATAAAGATTTCCCTCTACAGGTGGTTAGAGCTTGTAACAGCCTCTCACTTTCCTGCATCACTTTAATTAGTATTTTGCCTCACCAGTTACTTTGTTACTATTTTACCTATTTCCCCCCCCCTCCACCATGGACTTTCAGTCTATTCCCAGTGGTAGCAAATTCTCTATGCAAGAAATGTCAACTCCCTTTCATCCTCTTTAAGTTTCAACGCTGCTGACTTTGACCCTTTCTGCAATTAAAATTTCATTTGCAAGCTCGTTTCCCGAGTGACTTGACGCCTTCTTTCTCCCCCCACCCCAAAATGTGACAAAATGAAAGTTGCAGCCTCTACAAAAAGTGTGTGTGGGTCTTAAATGCATAGCTCCCTGCCTGCAGTTTGAGCTCGCAAACTAGCATGCTTTCCTGCAGGAACATCAAATGCACAGGACACACGACACGACAGCCTAGAGAACTCTTCACAAGGAGGGGGAATGCAACGCCGTCCAGTCTTTTCCAAGGCAGGCAGCCGAACAAATCAGAAAAGTCTACTTCTTGCAAAAACATCTAACAACTGAAATCAGAAAACTTTGCAAAAAGCCAAAGGAAAACACCTGCACACACACACACACACGCGCACGCACGCACACACGCACACACACGGAGAAACCTACCTTGCAAAATCTTCTTCACTTATTTTTGTATGCAAAGAAAAAGAATCAACAAAGCAAAACAATCCCCAAACAAAACAAAAATAAATAACTCCCTCCCCTCCAAAACAGCTTTCTCCTCTTCCCCACGCCTTAGCTGGATTTCTAGGGAATTTGGGGACGGGTAGGAAGAGCCGAGGGTGGAGGGGCTATATAAATAAACTACAGCGTTTCGAGCTGTGTATCGCGAAAGGCTGTGGGTTTCGCGTAATGTGTGCCTGCACTCTTCCAGGAG
>VXAD01005469.1:2601371-2621206 GCA_013399195.1 Dicrurus megarhynchus | reverse complement strand
AAGAAAAAAAAAAAAGGAGGGGGGAAGAGGGAGACCAAATTAGATTGCAAACCCTAGACCAGCCTCTCTCCCTCTCTTTCCTTTCTCTCTCCCTCTCCCCTCCTTTCCCTTTTCTGATCTAAAAATATCCCCCTTGCTTGAGCTGACTGCGGTATCTTTTGTGTTGCATCTTTCTGTTTTTAGCCTTTGCATGAGCCATTGAAGGGTGGCCCGCAAGAGATCAGAAGCACAAGATATTGATCTATCGATACCCTCTGGGGCCAAGAATTAATTTTAAATGAAAGAGCTGCACCTTGATTTTGGCAGTGGGTGGGTGGGCAGATGACAGGGGTTATTTTAGGATACCATTCACATTCTATGAAGCCGCAGCTTCCACTTTCTCCCTCTAGATTCATTTTAAAAATATCTTTCCTTCCTCACCCCACCTCTCTCACGTGGACCTGTGGGCAAGCACATGTCACCCCCATTCATACAAACACAATGCAACGGGGCAGCGGTAATTTGCAGAGATGGTACATTCACAAACAGCAACCCAGTCGCTTTAATGCAGGTTGATTTCACAGAAAGGACACCACAGCCCAGAGGAATTTGATTAGACTGGTGACTTAAATTTGCAAGCTGCTTATTTGGTTCCCTATTGTCTTCACCCTAAGTTAGCAAAACTGATTTAATCTCTCTCTCTTCCGTTTTTTTTTTAAGAAGAAGTAGGAGAAAAATTCCTTTTACACTGTAGATGGTAGACCTAAATCTTAGAACCAGTGGTAAAGGACAGTAAAAAACATTGATGGAGATCAGCTTTGGAGTGCTTTGCATCAAGGCACACACCCATGGCCAGATACAGCTATATCTAGCCATGACCTACACTTTGCAGAGCTGTACATATGTACCAAACAGCAGATCTAATCCTGCAACCTTCACAGTTCAGGAGAGTGTTTGAGGATTTTTTTTTTTTTTTGCATTGGTGAAAATATTCAGAAACAGAGGCACAGTGCTAGACAGTAATAATTTGCAAGATCAGGCCATAAATAGGGCTCTAGCCCTGCAAACATTTATTCACGTGCCAAGTGTTAAGACTGTGACTAATCTAATTTGAAATGAAGGGGATTACTCATAGTAGTAACATTAAACTCATGCATGTTTGCAGGATCAGGGCCTAAATGATTAATCACCACTGCAGCTAGGCACTTTTGGGTACACCATTTATTACTTACAATATTTCAGCACTGTATACACTCAGAACCATCCTGGAGAGTGTGCATTGCTCTACTGTAGTGAAGAATGAGCATCATATTCTGCTGAATGAGGAAGTATGCTACACACCCCAATATTCTTATGCTCAATCTGATTTTTGCAATACTGATGAGCCTCCCAGAGGCCCTGGCTAAAACCACTTGGGGCAAATTTGGAGTCATTTGAGCAAGAAGTTACAGATGTGCAGCCTGCCTGAGATGGGCATCTCACATGTCACTTTTTTCCATGTAATGGCCACATATATACTATGGCTGGAACTGTATCTGCAGACTACTGCTGACTCCAAGTTTAGCACTGGTGTGCACAGAGACTCCACTTTTAGTTCCGAGGGAGAAATAGAGAAAGACTGAAAGCATGGCCATTGTATGAATCATTCATTCATGCATTCATTCATCTTTGTATTACTACTGATATTATTATTATTACTACTACTATTATTGTTGTTGTCATCATCATCCTCATCATCATTTTGCAAAAGATGTTTTGGCCCTGTTCAGACTGGTCTGTTATTTGATATTCATTTCTGTGGGTACTCAGAACCAGTGATGACACTCTACTATAAAAGTGATTGACCTTTGACCCTAGGTCCCCACACGAGCTTGTGGCAAACTATCGAGTCAAAGAAAGTGAGTTGAGCATGAGAAGGAAGACGTGCTGAGGCAAGAAGGTTTCCAGGCAGCTTGCTGGTAAAATAACTAAGTGATCCATGTGGATCACGGGGTGCCATGGGGTGTTGGCTAAACCTGAGCAGCACCCGTGCACTGTGCAGGTGACTTATCTTGACAGCTTTTGGGAACAGTGATATACATGCTTCTCATGTTTTACAAGAGCTCCTTTTGTCCAAATCCCACTATCTCTGGTTTAAACCAACATTTGTGAGTTCTCTAAAATAAACAGTCCAATGTTGTTTTAGAAACATAAGTAGTCAGGAAAAATCTGTAATGACTTACTGAGGGAAGATAGAAGACAGTCAAAAACAACAGGATTAGGTTACCTGGAGCAAGGAAAGTGAATGCAGTCAAAGAAAAACAAGCAATTTGGTCATCTACTCCAATAAGTCACCCACAAAAAATACCTTTAGCACAGACTATCCTGGAGTTTCTAATTTTTTTACATTCTGGGGATAGTGGACAGAGGGAAGGCTTTGGGGCATGTGCACTGACTGAGGCAGGGTGGGTTGGGTGGATGCAGAAGCAAGAAGGGTCTGGAGGAAAGCACAGGAAGGATAGGATAGGATCCTGGAGGGGCAAAAAGAATTAGAGCGAGGGGATTAGAAGACAGCAGGAAAAAAAGCAAGATAGTAGAACTGGGGCCCTAGCTCAGAAGTGTGATGAAGGGCCTGGCGCAGAATGAAGACCAGGTAGGCAGTGAAGAGGACAAGTAAGAAACACCTTCCATTCCCCTCTGTGTAAGTGCAGTAGAGGGCAATTCTGCTGGGAACCAAGCCTGTCTCTGGCCAGAGCCACCTGTAGCTGTGCAGTGTTTTCCTTCATGTGACACTTTTGTTTGACCAAGAATGAGTTTCTGAATTTCCAGAGCCGTTAACTCCCTTCCCAATGCACCAGGAGCAGCCTGGGGCTGGTCCTTGGCTCTCGTCCCTTGTGCTGCCACTCTGCGCATGGTACACTCACACTTCACATGCTCTTGCCATGTTCTGACTTGCCCACAGATATGTCAAATAAGCTCCAGTGTGATGTGGGAAGGAGAAGGTAAAGCTGGGATGGACATGTGGGAGGAAACATGGGAGGAGAGCTGCAAACAGAGCTTCATGGAAAGGAAGGGGAAGGTGTCAGAAGATATGGAGGTACAAAGCATGGGTGCAACGGAGGGGATTTCAGAGGACCTGAAGCACTGTAGGAAGTAAAAAGAACCCAAAGGAATATGGTAGATGAAAGCAGTGAAAAGAAATGGGAGAAGCTGAGCAGTTCAGCTTTACAAACTTCAGAACCAACACCCATACCTCACATGGTTTTGGGGTGCTTTGTTTCAGGTCTCCTGCTTGTCATATGTGCTCCCTTCACATTCATCCTCTCCATCTTTCAAAGTGTAGTCAGTGGCTCCAGGCTACTGCACAGTCCTTCCCTAGCTCCTCTTTGGAGCTTCATGCTGGTACCTGCAAACACAGGAGCACAGAGGGAAGTAGTGTGCAAGATAGTGAACCAAATCTGGTGTGGGGATCTGGGCTCTTGACATGGAAAAGGTTACATTTTTCTAGGGGTATGTACGTTTGTGTAAACTGAAGAAAACTTGGTACGATTTGGTATCCCAAAACTTTGCTTAGAGGGAATTAAATTTCCTTCATTTCTTTTCAGGAAGTAGAGAAGCAGAGAGTGGGTGAAAGCAAGCAAGGAAACCAAAGAGACACAGATTTGTGTTGCACACATTGCTGTTTGCAATTCGACCTCAGCTCTGCCCTCTGGGTGCTGTGCCACAGCAGGGCCCTCACCTGCAATTGCATGCACACTGGAAATGAGTATGGAGGACTCCTGGACAGGGTCTAATGTCTCCCTTGCTGTGGCAAAACACAAGGCAAGGTCACACAAGCAAACAGGTCCAAGCTAGGCTTGGCTTCTGTTCGAGTGCTGAGCCTACATATATCACATAAAAAGATATATTGACTTTTCCCTTTCTATATGGATTCCTTCTGTGTAATGGCCTAGATCACCTCTCCCAGTGTCCAGGAGATCACCCCACTAGGCTGCCGACAATTCCTGCAGGCACGATGGCCAAACCTCTGCCAGTGAACCAAATAACCCACACTCCATCTCTCAACATAGACCTTGCAGTGTATCACGATATCAGCTTTCCCAAGCTACTCTGACAGACAATCAATACAGCTACAGTCAACACAGTTAATACACTCAGAATAGATGCAGATAAATGCTGGATTTCCAATTTGTTGTCTGTGATTCTAATAATAGCACACCCAAAGAGAGTGTCTCGGGTCTATTTATTAGGCTCCTCAGTTTTTGCCATGCCATTTCCAGGAGCTAATGCTAGCAGCTCACAGTTAGGTTTGTGTTGTGAAGGGATATTTCTTTTAGCATTTCATTGTTGACGTCTTAGGCATTGCAGTCCTATGACTATTGGAATTTTCTAGAAGAACAGGGAGTTACCACACCACCTGTGCAGCAACAAATGTTGTAAGCACTAAATAATAGTGAAAGAAGGCAGTTCAGTGCACACAGTGCTGTATGGTTCAGTATAAGAGAGCGTGCTGTACACAAGGAGATTGCAGTCTAAATGAGGAACTGTACAAAGAACAACTAGAAGAGAGGAAGAAGGGTGGACAGAGTAAGTTACCAAATTTCACTGTGGGTGGGACAGACACATCTTGCTATTTTCAGCTTTTATATCAAATTGGCATCCTGTATTTAAAGACTATTAGGAATTACTGTAGGAGCTTCAGTCATGGAAGAAGAACCAGGAGATTTTCAGTCTGGATAAGCTTCGTGGCACATGGCTTTAGGGGTATTAGAGGCCACAGGCTACAGAGAGCACATGAGCAAGTGGCTGTGTCTAGCCTCAAGTCAAAGGAGGGTGTCTTTTTTCCCATGTGCAGGAGGGTTGCCCTTCGAACTTGGTGTCCAAAGGGAAATTTCTGGTCTGCACAAAGTACAACGAGTCTGATGGATGGAGGATTTATCTGGAATTTAGCAAAAGCAAAAAGTACTTCCAAAGGCCTGACAAACTGGTAAGACAGTGAGAGGTGACTGTCCTGCATCCTGCCTAACCAAACAGGTCCCAAGGGCAAGCGAGGCTTCCCAAGGCTTTACCCATGCCACACACAAAATGTTGAATGGTGTGGTGTTGCTGCCAGCATCATGACATAGTTTCTGAAAGGAGACCCTTACCCTCAGCAGCCTTGGATATGATATCCCAGGATTTAGCATACTTTAGGGGGAGTTTGTTTCTGCTGATTTCTCCAACAAATGTTATCATACACACATGCCACTGTTGTGTCAGAGCATCTTACATGACAGAAAGCCCTTTGCAGGTTTATTTCTACCTCTGCTGCATGTACTCAAAATTTTCAAAGACGCCATCTTGGGAAACTCATTAAAGTCATAAATCTCTTTCTGACTACAGGTAAATATAGCCTGCTTCCCCTCTTCTTTTTTTTGTATAAAACCTTCCAGGACCTATGTCTTTCTTGTACCTGTGCAGAGGCAGAGAGGGAGACAGAGGGCAACACTACCTTCTGACCTGCATGGCGGGGGGTTTTCCCTTCCTTTTTAAAATGAGATGAAAGAGCTTGAAGACTGAATAATCGAAGTTAAACAATGGTGGCTGTAGGCGTGGTCCTCCCATGCCCGAGGAGGCATTCCTTGTGACACATCTGTTTGTCACTACGAACTAATCCAGTATCTCCCCTCTGCATGCTGTAGGGACAGCACTGGTACTTCTCCTTACTGTCTGGCTTTCCCTGTCCCCCTTCCCATCAAAGAAAGGAAAGGGAAGCATGACATAATCCAGGGAGCAGGGTAAGACTCACTGTCTGCAGCCCTGCCCCTTATTTCAGTGCAGTCTGTAATGACTGGTGAAGAGCCCTTGATTGTGCCGGCTGGTCACAGCTCACAGTGGGTGGAGGTCTGGCAGCATTGCCCAGACACTGGGAGGAGAAGCGTTGCAGAAGAAGGGCATGGGCTCACAGGGCAGACAGAATGAGTGTTGTCTCCCCCATCCTGATATCGCTTAGGACCATCCTGATCAATTCTCTTTTGTCAAATTCATCCTTGGCTGACCTCCATATCCTGGAAAGTTATAAACTGACTGCCAGCACATCTGGCTCCATTTTGGATTGAGAATATAGGACCCTAAAAAGCCAATAAACCAAATACTTACCATGAGATGCTCAGACAGAAAAGCTTCTGCTCATCTCATACATTCTTTTATCCATTTCATTGGGAAATTTGTTTGAAAGCAAGACTTTACAGTGGTCTTTAGCAGTTCTTAGTGCTTTAATTCATCAGAGTACTCACACACACCTGAGACTATAGAAGGGCTGGGCTAAATCATCCCCAGGGGTCCATGCTGCCTGTTCAGTGCTCAGCCCCTGTCTCTTCCTTCTACACTGGTTGCCGTTTGGTGAAACCCCCAAAGCCCCAACACAGTGCTGTAGGGTTAGGAAGAGACAGCAAAAGGTGGGGAATTTACCATGGTGAGGCTAGGTTAAGCCACACCAGGCTAGGAGATGGAGGTGGATGTTAAGTTTGCTTAGAAATAAATATTCTGCTTCTAAATATTGTTCCTAGCCATTAGTCTCCTCTACTGTCACCTAGTGAAGGAATTTTGGCAGCTAAGAACATTTGCTACAAAACCTTAAAAAACCCAACAAGGCATCCCCAGAGCCAGCTCGAACCTGTGACTGTCACTAAGATCTTCCTGGCTTTGGAACTGCTGCTGTCATTATTTTCAGCGGAATTTAGGAGCAGAATTAGGCTCTCTGACTCGCCCCTCACCAGAGCTCCCTGCTTCAGCAGGAAAGAGGCACAGAGAGGCCCCAGGTGCACTTTAGGCCCCCACCACTTCTCCCCATCTCTCTGTTTCTCTGGGCACAAGCCCCCCGGCCGAGCTCCCCCGTCACTACCCGTGTGTTCTCCAGCAGCATTAACTTATGCGCACACCATTCACCAATTGTTCAGCTTTTTTTGTCAATGAAGGCACATTTTATGAATTAGAAGAGCACATGCCCCCTTGTGGCTTGACTTCGTTCCCTGCTCCACACCGCCAACCCCCTCCGCACCCCGGCGGGGGGAATCGGGCACGGGGAAGCTTCGTTTGAACCTGCACAGAGGTTAAAAATAGCCCACGGCACCCAAAGAGATGGCCGGGGTGTTTGAAGGATGAGCTGGAACGACAGCATGCAAAGAAACACAGAAAAGAAAAATAATTAAAAAAAAAAAAAAAAAAGGAGAAAAAAAGGGGGAAAAAAAAGCAGTAGCTTGAGGAATAGAGGGATATATATTTCTACAGGGTTTTAAGAAGGGGTTAGCTAATTGAATCAAACTGAAAAGTAAGGCAGGTGACACATATGCAAAATGCAGTCCCCTGTTCATCCATGGAGCAGGTACAGCACAGCAAATGGCTTCTGCCTGACCTATATGGCTCAGACACTCGCTAGAGAGCGTGAGTGGAGCTGATTCTTCACAGCCTTTTCTCTCCTCACCCCTTCCAGTCCCTAGCACAGGATTTTCTGGGGTCCACTATGGTAGCAGTTTAATCACAAGAACCAGTTTTTACTGAGAAATGAAATGAATCCCATGACCTAATCCACAGAGGGACTCCTGAGAGGATCTGGGTACAACACTTTGATTTGGGAAATACAAGATTAAAGACCAGAGGAGAAGAAGCAACACTGACAGTGCACAACCCACCAATGGACCTCATTTACAATCAGGGTCACATCCTGCAGTTGTTATTCATGTCAAAACCCAAGGAGACAGAAGCCAGAACAAACCTCCAAATGGCATCACAGGTTGTGGGATTGCTGTCTCTGGGGTTGTGTCTTGGGTTAGGAGCTAGGTATGCCAGGGATCTGATTCCAGCTATCATACCACTCCTTTCCTAGGCAAGTCTATGTAAAATGAGGATTTAGTTCTCCACCTCCTGGGGGCTATGTGGCTGAATTATTGATGGCAGAAGGTGAAAAGCAATAAACAAGAAATCAACCAAATTGCTAGCATGAGGGAAGAACAGGTATTAATACAATTAGGAAAAATAAAATCTTTGTTTCTGCAAATGTGGGAAGGAGTGCTGTCTCATGGTTACTGGAGACAGGGAGAGGCAGGACTCCTGGACTGCAATGCCGGCATGTGTGTGGCAGCTTGTTAAGCTTGACTTAAGCACTCAGGGCAGTTTGGTCCTTACTTGCAGTTGCACATTCCTTGGTCAAGGATTTCCTTGTTATTTTGTGGGGAGCATCTAGCACTGTGGTGCCCATGGGTGGTATCATGAGGAGACAGGATGCTAGACATAAGCCACACAGACACACTTGTGCATGTGCATATTTGCAACCCTTTCCAGTGTAACTGTCTGTCTACATCATTAAAAACATTTTTGGGTTAGTGTCTTACCTTTATATCTGTACACCTTGATCATGATTAGGGCTTCTGAGAATGGACATAATAAAAGTTTAAAAATACAAACAATAGTGGGTGTTATGAGTGACCTTTGTTTCCTCTGCCTTAGACAGAAAGCCTTGTTTTTCAGTAAGCCTTACACAGTCTCATATAGCTTGTGGGATGTTTTAGTTCATGTGACTGTCAGTTTAAAATACTTGGGTGGAATATTTAACCTGAGCGCTTTCCACCTTCTTCTCTCGTTCTTTGCATGAACCAACATAGGTTTCTTCTACTGAGTGAGCAGAGTGTCTCTAATACAAGCAATGGCAGCTAAACCTGAAATTGCTGTGTATTCTCCTTCATAGGTCATGGTTCAAAATACTCATTCCAGCAAATGAAGCCCCTTCACACGTGGGGAGAGCTAAGGCATTAAACTAGATCCTCTCTCTTTCCTCCTCAGAAATGCAATAGAAAGCAGCTTGCTAACTTATCTTTTTTGGGGTCAGGGGCCAGCTCCTTTGGCTCCCAAAAAGAGAAGGGGACTCAACACTTGGTGAAAAAACTGTAACTGCCACTTGTTCACAGGAGCAAATTACCAGGACTGCATCCCACATTTCTCCAGTATGTTTTTCAAAGGTAAAACACACAAAATTCTACCCAGGAGAGGGGAAAGATGCTTTTGTCTTACTAGATTTGAAGCTCCTGTTAGAGACGTCTGGGGAGTTGGTCCAGTCAGCAAAGACATCCTAAGGATACAACATAGCCTGAAATATCTTTGGTTCTCTGTGCTACAAAGACATCAGTTCCAATACGTTCCTATGTCATGCCCAGTGAGCCCCCATCAAACTGATACATGTGAGCTGGGGGTACTCAGGGTTAACTCCAAAGGGCACTGGAAGCCCCCACCATCACTGGTTGTTTGCTGGGGAGAGATCCAGTCCTGCTGCTGTGGTATCACCACTCCCAAGCGTATTGCAGGGGTGCTCGTTCTTGCTCACCACGTTTGCTCTGGTGTGGACCAGGGACTTTGTCTCCTGTTTGGCTCATCTGGGATGGCTGACATGAGAGTCCTTGCCTACACATGCTGGGGAGGCTCTGAAGAGGAAAATTGCTCTCCCCTGCCCATGTCTTTGGCACACCTGGTGGTGCCTGAGAGGGTGAAGCTCTTCAGATCTTTGCATCGATGCAGCCTTAAACAGGGAGTGGGAGGAAGATGGCTGGTGATGGGCTGCAGAGCTCTTTGTACTGATGTTGTTTCTGCATGATAGAAATTATGAATCCAGGTGGTTCATTCCTTTTGGACCCAGCATTGGAAGAGCGGATGGTAAGAAAGCACCACATAAACCAGGCAAAGGTACAGGTACAGAGGATAAAACTGTCCAATCCATTACCCTAGTGTAAGGGGTCAGAGCAGTCAGATTGCCAGAATTACTTGAGCCCACTGCAGCCACAGCTGTATTTTGTATTTTACCTTCCCTTCTTTTCAGCTCCTTGCCACAGCGGGGATGTGACTGTTGGAGTCAGGCAGGGCAGGCAGCCTGCCGCGGCTTGGGAATGGAAGTGGGCAGGAGCACGAAGCGCCGGGGCCGGTGGTGGGGAAGTGGGCTGCGGCGAGGGGGCTGCGGCGGGGAGCATATGCTGCTCCTGTGCCGGGTAACTACATTTACCTTGGGGATGTCCGGGCTTGTAACGGGGTTGTTTGGAGTTATTCGCCCCCTAGCACGTAGGGCTTACGTGCCTGTGCCTAAAAATAGACTCGAGCTCTCCAGGCCCCCAGTGCCGGGAAGCAGGGCAGAGGCTGAGCTGCCCCAGCGCGATGGTGCCGCAGGGACGCGGAGGGGAGCGTGCCGCTGATGTAACCGCGTGTGTCCCGGCCAGGGCTGGGATGTGCGCTGGCTCCGTGCTGGCTCTGTGTGCGGAGCTCACGTGGAGCCACTCCCGCAAGGTGGTGGTGTGGGAGTGCGTGGGGGCATGAGGAGGCGGGGGGGCTGCCGGCGAGGCCACCCGGGCTCTGCCCCCGCGGAGGGAGCACGGGGCGGGGGTACGGCTAAGCTGCGCTGAATCCCCTTTAAAAATCTGCAGTTTGGTGCCTTACTGGGTTTTATTTCTCTCTCCTGTTCCTCTCTCGCCCTGGAGTTCTGTAGTAGCCCTGAATTAGCATGTCACGTGTATGGCATGTGGAAATGAATCAGGGGCATGTGAGGAGGAGGAGGACGCCTGTGTCTGTGTTTGCATCCAAGGATCTCCTCTCACTCTGTGTTTGCGTAGGTGTCTAGCTCCCTTCTCCCTCCTCCCATCCCTGCCTGCCTCTCTCTCCCTGCCTCCCTCTCATCCCTCCATCTGGCCAGCCCAGCTCTCCCTGCCAGCTCAAGCAATACCTCAAGCAGAAACTGCAGCTTTTTCCCTGCACCCCGTCAGAAAAATAGGGTGGCCCTAGGCTCTGGACACGTATTGGGGGGAGAGCATGCACACACACACGCTCCCAAATCAAGCTCTCTTTCTTGCTCTCCACCTTCCCTGGATTTTTGCTCCTTAGTCAGCACCTCAAGCCCTGCAGACTGCACCAAGGGCAAGCTTATTAATGCTAACAACAACAGAACACAGCCACAAACCGGGCCCCAGAGCTGCCTCTGTCAGTGGGTACATTGCCCTCACCCCGTTTTAGGGAACTGCCACCACACACGTCTGCATATAAAGCCAGGCATTAATCAAATCCACCCAGAAGCAGGGAAGGGAAAATGTCCCCAGTGGGGCACGGGAAGCAGGCAGGACCCCCGGGGAGAGGGGCCAGGCATGGTGAGGGGAGCAAAGGCTCAGTGACAGCTGAGGGAGCTGGGCAGGAGGCACTGAGACCCACTTGGGGAGTTGCCACACAAGTGCCATGGTTCTGCCTGTCTGCTCCAGCCAAGGTCAGAGCTTGGCACCCCAAAAAAGGGATGATGCCAGGGAAGGGTTGGGGAACACACTCTACACCCAGTCCCCTGGGTCAACAGGCCACAAAAGCCCAGAGTTCCCAATCCCAGTTATGACTCTTACTGGACATGCTGCCCCCTCCCCTTGGGACAAACTCCTCTTTTTTTAGACTCTCCTGCTGTACTGGGTGAGATGGGATGTTCCTGCATTCCCCCAAACCCACCTCCAAAAAAGGCAGGTCTCACTCTGACCAGCTCCCAAGTACTCCCTGATCCCAGGCAAATTATTTCATTCAAAGCCCCCATACTAACCAGGAAATAGCTACCTGACATGTCCCCCCTCAAATCTCTTCCAAAACAGCTTCTGTCCCTTGCCAAGCACTGGAGACAGCTCTCCTTGTCCACCTGCCCCCAGCTCCCCTCCACCTTGCATGCCATAGTCCCCCACTCTGCACACCTCCTCTGCTCTGCTCCCTGCGCCTCGTAGCCTCCCAGGCTTTCCCCTGCCCTCCTCCCCTTGCCCGGGGCCCTGCGCCCTGCCCTGTGGACTGCCTTCTCCCGTCCCCCCCGGGGGGCTGCTGCTGCTGCTGGCAAGGTGCAGCCTAGTGTGGCGAGAGGCTATAAATAGCTCCGTAAGCTCCGCTCTCACTGACACCGTTTGGACAGAGGATGGAAAAATAAACAAAGGAAACTCCAAGCACCAAGCAGCAGCTACATTCCTCATGCTAAATAATGTCAGATTTTCCTCCAAGGTATGTGGGTAATATACAGATCGGCACTGGGGGGTGGGGGGGAGCAGGAATCAAAACAAATTATACACACCCAGTGCATGTCAATATTTTGGTCCCTCTCATTCTGCCCTGTAGTAGTTAAGCACACGCAGATTGCCTATATTTAGAAAAGGGTATATTTTTAAATACTCCGAGGTGGAGATTGTTTCCATTAATAATGATGGAGCACATTGGAGGAGGCAGACCTGGCGAGGAGCTGTCGAATGTTGCTTTAGTGACATATAGAGGCCTGAGAGATAAAGGACAGGGCAGGAGCAGAACAAATATTTTGAAATCAAGCAGTGATTACCCTGAAGTTTGCAGTTGTGTTGCTATTTTTACACAGGGGGCTGTTTGCACCAGGAGATTGTTCACAGTTCCCTGGTGCAGAGACTCAGGCAGTGGAAGAGGAATTATATTATCAGGGGTTTATTTTATTTTGTGGTATTTTTCCTTTTTTCTTTTTTTTTTTTAATTGAGGACAGAACATACACTGCAGCAGAAAGGTTCAGCTCAGAATGGATGAAAGAAGGGATGGACAGGAAAAGAGTAGCATTTGTTGCCCAATTCTAGGATGCTAACTCAGCCTTGCTTAGGAAGGGCAATGTCTGCATTTTAACAAAATCCTTTTTTTCTTCCCCCCTCCATCCTGTCATTCTCAAAACAGCCTCTCCCAGTCTCAGTATTCTTACAAGGATATTAATAGTGAATTTTCATTTATATTATGGCAGGAAGTAAACAACGAAATAAGATCTGCACCGTAACATGTGAGGAGCTAGACATGCTGAGTATTAAGAGGCTGCCCAAGGAGCTTAGCATGTGAAAAGAGAAAGAGAAGAAAAAGGAAATAATAAAGACAAATGGAAAAAACTCTTTGCACTTACTTTATAGCTGGGTAAATAGAAGTTGAGTGACTCACCAAAGGCTACAGAGATAGTCTGTGGCATTGCTGGGACACAAAGCTGTTTTTTCCATCTTATGGCAACACCCTTCATATGATCAACAAGATGCTTCCATTTTTTTTTTAGCTACTTCACAGGTAGGGTGCTGAAAAGCAGAAATCCCAGTAATCTTCCTATTACTCTATCATGGAGGGACATGTACTAGTCAGAGCTGCCCTCCCCACCTGATGTCCAGCATGGTGGGGGGAAGCAGTCCCAGCAGCCTGCAAGGCCCTTCCATGTTGTGGTCATTCCTGTGCCCAGTCTGGATGTGGCTGTGGCGAGCGGGCACCGGGGGTTCGGGGTGGCAGCTGCCTGCAGTCACGGTGCTAATGCCTGGCCCTGGTGCTGCTAGGGCTGCCTGGGGGGGTGTCCCTGCTCCTGTCCCCTGCTGAGCTGAGTCAGCCCTAGCCCAAAGCTTCCTCGCTCCTTGGGAGGAGAAGCCAGAGGAGGCTCTAGCATAGCTGTTCAGATACCTCGTGCAGGGAGCTTTAGCTCTTCTCCCGGAGGGCTGTCCTGATAACACTGGGGAAATCCACTCCTTGAAGGGTGTCTCCCTGTCTCCCATCTCTACTTCCTGGTCGGGGCTCAGCCCCTCTCCCCAGCCATGCCACATGGGGAAGGTCATCTTCCTCTGTAGCCTCCTAGGAGGGAGCTGGCCTTCACCAGCTATGGCAGTTACCTAAGTTATCAGATCTGCACATGCAAATAAACCCCCAGTCTCCTGGGAAAACTCATTCAGGCACCAAATTTTCCCCAAACGTGCATGCAGCGGGAACAGATATGACCTGACAGGTAGGAAAGCACTGGGAGCAGCTGCTCCTCAGGCTTTCTCTTGCTTCTGTCATGGCCTGACCTGGGTAAGTCCTGCTCCCTTACCCAGCAGCACAGAGCAGGAGTAGCTGGGGTAGTCACAGGGTGAGACTAACCAGTGACTTGTAAATGCTTCTAAACTCAGAAAAAATGAAAGTTAGGTGATGGAAGATGCTGAAAAATTTGGGAATGTGGGAGAGCTCCCAACCAGAGTCATTTTTAACCTGCCCTGCACACACACATGCCACACTGCTGAGAAAGGACAAAGCCCTTCCCCAACTGGTCTTCACCAACACCAGGGTGAACCTCAAGCTGTCAGATCACTTAAGAGGATCATGGTGGTTTTTCAGCTTTGTTATTTTTTATCTTGGAGTGTTCAGCACACATATTTGAGCTCTTCCCTCACAACTTCCTTACAAACAGATATAGTTAAAGGCAACAAACTGAGCTGCCTCCTTTCTCCAGAGGGAGAGGGGTGGATAGAGGTGGGCATTTCTGGCTAAGCCTACTAGACTTGCTGAAAAAACTTCCCTTGAAATGTATGTGTGGAGTTCAAATCTATCTTCAGCTAAACCTTTGAATGAAAAATAAGTCGACAGCCTCATTCCGCCCATCTGATGCACAGGCGGCATACCCCACACACAGGAGCTTGGGATTTGGGGGAGAAGCAGTGGAGGGATTCCCGTTAAGGAAACCCCGCTCACTGTCTGCTCTGGTAAGATGCGGGGGAGGGCTCCTCTCCTTCTCAGCGATATGAACATGAGATCAGTTGCTTCATGGTTGCGTAATGCTCTCACTCATTTGGGAATTCATGTGTTACTCCATTTAAAGCCTCTAAGAAGAAACCCCTTCTTTCATGGATTAGGGGCTGAGGAGTGCCGTTGAGCAATGTCACCGGGCTTGTGTTCCCAACTGTCCGTCTTGTACCTCGTGGAAACTCCTCCCTCTTCTAGGTTTCCTCTCCAAGGGCAATGGTTGCTTCACCTGGGACTGGAGGTGGGAGTGAGTTAGCATGTGTGCTGTGTGACTGCCTCTGGGAACTGGAGGCCACAACATGAGAACTGAATGGATTTGACCTTTTAGTGCAATGTGGCTGCGATGTCAGCATGCCTGTAAAGAGTGACATAGCGTAGAAAACCAGCCATTTCTGGAAAACTCATTTTGCCCTTCCAACCTCCCTCTACTCTGCTCCTTGGCAACAGAGGGTGAGATGGACCCTGGTTTTAAACTAGGGTAGGTTACCAACTTCTGCAGTTGCGCTATAGCTGTATCGACACTATCACAGGTTTGGAAATACACTAATTTACTACAAGCTCTCTTCCCAAACCAAAATAGGCTCTTGCCTTCTCTTTATGTTTTGATTGTGATGGCTCATCAAGCTAAGGGTGGCACAGACTGCTCTCAGGGGGTTGTCACAGAGTGGCAGTGCTGGAGGGCACCTGTGTTGCTTTATCTAATCTATCCATTTAGCTGGAGCAGAGTCAGCTGTAACCAACGTCATTCCTGACAGATGCCAGTTCAACCTTTTTAAAGGCTTTGCCAATATCCATTACACCACAGAGGATCTCTCCGTGCTGCAGACAGCAAGTGCAATGGCTCAGCACTGGCCACACTCATGCCCCCAAACGGAGAACCTGGATGGGCCTGGCCAAGGTCCATGGTCACATCACATACAGTGGACTGGACTGTTAATCCTGGTAGGCAGCAACCAGCTTCCATGTTAGCCCGGAAACATTAAGCAAGTGTAGGTTGAACCTGCACTGCAGAGCTGTGAGTCTTGTGGGCAATACAACTATGAGAGAAGAGACACAGTACCTGCTACTCCTTCTTTTGGAAACTCTTGGAATGATGAAAATGAAATGGGGGTATAAAAAGAAATACAGCTATGGAAGACAGCTCCAAGGAAGACTTGCAATAGGAGGCTGAGGTATAGGATGACTCTTAGCCGAGCCCCAGGACTAGGATTTCTATTGGCCTCGATGACAATAAGCCTCTAGCTGACAATGCAGGCTGCTGTTATGCTCTGATATAGCTACAGGGACAGAGGCACCACGCCAGCTGGGTGTTTTATTCATATTTTGCTACTCTTATAAAGATAGACTCAAGTGACTCATATGTCACTGACCACATACTACACATTTAAAGTCATTGTCATGGATTTGATTTCTGGCAGTTAGGTTGTTTTTGTTTACTTTCTTCCTTTTTCTTTTTTTTTAAAGGTATTAATTCCTTTCCCTCTGCTCTCCTCAATTTAATTATGGCCATGTAATCTGGACATCTGTAAGGCTCTAGCATGAGGTCTCTGGCTATCAAGTTTCCATGTTCACAATTAGCAAATGGAGACAAGAAGAGCAGCACTGGAAGAAAGGGGTTTTAACTTAAGATGCTTAAGAGGATCTGTGATCCTGTTGTCTCATCACTGACAGGAGGGCCATGGGTGAGGAAGGTTTTAGGTTTCAAGTCCAAGATTCAGGACACTTAAACCAGTATGAAAATCAGACTTTGTTGGACTTTCTAGAGATAGACAAATGGTAAGGAATTAGGAGCACTAACGGGATTTTAAGCCACTCCCTGTAGCGTTCAAGAAACATTGTACAACACTGATGTCTGCTTGATCTTAACTGAGAAGTTCTCATTTCCTCTCAAATGTCACTGAATGGTGGCTTTTGAGCAACACAAATCTGAAATTACTGAAATTAATTTTTTTCACATTCTGATTATCAGCGAATGCTTTCTCCCTCTTTTCTCACCCATCTCATGCCATAATAGCCTCAGAGACATCTCACTTAAACTTTGCACTTGCTCCTAGACAGATTCTTGCAGAGGGCAAGGGCCTTTGACACAGTCAAGTGGAAGACAAGAGGCTTGGAAAAGTCCAGTTTGGCACCTACAGTGCTTCCCCTGGGACTTCTACGCTGCACTGATGTGTGGAGAGCACAAGAACATCAAACACTGATTAGCAACATCATCCAGAAACTTGCTGGCATGCTTTTGAGTTCAGTATTGGTCCACCATACTTTCCATGTTATGTATGAAAAGTTATGTCTCATACCACACTCCTGCAATGCTAACTAGGCATCTTCAACATAGGTTTATCTAATTTTAGGATGAACTCACAGGATAGATTCAGAATGGTACTATCCCAGAATTAAAAAAGTAGACATGGTGTTTTGGGAAAAGATTTCAATTAGGCGATTGGATAGAGCTCATGAACATTTTCCATTTCTAGAACACATGTGCAGACATGAGGAATTCCCTGCTCTGTATCCCTTCTTCCCCCCTTTCTTTTGAGGGACAATTTTTCTTTCTAAATTTTCTCAAAGTGCAGTAGAGTGTAAGCTAGCAAATATTTTACACTTGGCTTTTTCAGAGAAAACACCATACCTGTTAGGACATACCTGTCTCCAAGGATCTTGCCACCGTCACAGGATTTTCACTGCCATCTCAGATGCTATGGAGCCTCTTGCTCATGTCCTGAGCTGTGCCACAGTAATGGGGTGTCAGTGAAAGCAAGACCCAATCTCTACACATCTCCCATGCAGGCACCCCGAGATGCTGGTTGTCTCCAGTCAGACCTGAAAGTCAAAAAAGGAGAGAACTCAAAATTTGCAGACCATGGTGAGAAGGACAAGCATATTTAGGCAATGCTATGCTTTAATTGTCATAGCAGTGGAAAAATTCTTCTGCACCCACAACTGAGACCTTCTGTCGGCTGTATCCCTGCACAGGTGGTCTCATGGTGAGACTTTGAATTGCCCACAGATGCAGGGAAAAAACATTGGAATAAAAGCATGTGGTACATTGGGAAAAATATCAGACCTCACTGTGGTTAAACATGGGACAGATGCAGCACCTAAAGCAAATGATTTCTGTGTAATTCCCTCCTCAGTGATGATGCTCCATTATAGAAATGAAGGATAACGCAAATAGCCAAAAGCATGAATCCCCTGATTCAGCTTTCTAAATGGCAGTCTCCTCAAAAGTCAGGTCAGGGTCTGGAGACTTGCAGCCTACATGTCCCTCCACCCTGATGTGGTACCAAAGATGACAAGAAGATGGAGGATGCTGTTGCATGTTTGGTACTGCAGTGGTTTGGCACTGCAGGTTTGGGAAAAGGAGGAAACCTAGCTTGAAGGTTAAAGTCAAAACTGAGAATCCCACCTCCTAATTTGTGTTCCAGGAATTGTCTGTCAGGTGGCTTTACACAGACAATTGTGGCTCACTGCCCCTCTTTTTATAAGCAGGTTAGTGACACCAGCTGTCTCCTGGGGGTACCTGAGACTGAGTGAAGCAGTGGCTGCAAAGGGCTTTATAACCTCAGTTAAGGGGTGAGGGTAGCAAAATATTAACTGGCTGGTAGTAGACATGCAATAGATGCCCTTCTGCATATTTACTACAGGAAAGCAAAGGGCAAAATGACTCTGGGAGCTTCTCCTTGTCGTTTTCCTTTAGACTTCTGCTGCCTGTTTCTTGTTTCTGCTTCACAGGGGAAATTTTTTTGGATCTGTCATATAGGCAGAAAACTCCTGGACCAGGATTGTGAGGGTTTTTTGGGTGGGGACAACTGCAGGTAGGTACAAAACCTGTACATTTTAATCTCCCTATCTGTCTAGATTAAATACATTTATAGAACACAAAATGTGCTGCAAAGTAGAAGCTAGAAGGCTGGCTTTGTTGGGCAGGAGAGAGTTAATCCCTATGGGGTGCTCATGTACGTCAGAGCAGGTTCCTGTCTGTGCAGTGCTCAGCTAGGATTGAGAGCTTTTGTTCCTTGTTGTTTTTCATGATTTCTTTGCATTTAATAGTGTTTGGATTTTTTTAAAAAAATACATTTTAAAAAGCATTTCAAGCTGGAAAATGGGGGGCAGTCTGAGAACCCTGTAGACTGCAATCTCCTGTGTATCTTAAGATACTAAAGAACATCACAGACACAGGCAGATCAAGTGCCTACCATGGCCGTGGCTTCTATACTTCATTCAGCCTTTAGTGTGTGTGCCACACCCTGCGTGGGCAAGTTCCCAGTTCATCTCTCATCACCTGCCAGGGGGCTGAGCAGGGACTAAAAGGGACTCGGGGTGGGGATGCTTGCACCACTTCCCCAGCTCTGCCCCTCTAGGTCTCCAAAAGGCAGCTGTTATCTGTCCCAGAAGGATTGGTGACCAACAGGTGAGAAGACCCGATGCTTTGCTCCCAGGTTCCAAGTCAAGTCCAGCTCGAAGCCTGACTCTCCTGTTTGATTTTTGACTGAATTTAAAACAGTTTGGAAGAAAGCGGTGTCATTGTTCTCGGAGCATGAATCCAGCCCGAAAGGTTCGAAACTGACAGAGCCTGAGGTGCTTTGTGTTCTGAATTACAGACATTTCAGGACAGATGCAGTGCTGGTTAATGTCTCTGCCCGTTCCAGAGGCAGAAAAGGTGAGCAGGGAACTCCCTGCCAGTGGGCTGTCCCCTGGGCTCTGGGGAGACAGGCTGCTGTGAGAAGCTGGAGGGCACGCAGAGGTGAGACACTGAACTGGTAAAAAAAGCTGGGAAGGGTCATCTACAAAGCAACGATCGTGAGCTTCGTGAAACAGAAAAAGATTAGCCCAGCTGTGACTGAAGTTTTGGCCAAAACAACAACCCACAGTGAAAGGCGAGGGAATCACACACGGCAGCCCGAAGGGCGAATCGGCGTGAGGCTGCACAAAGGAGCATTCCGTGGGCTAAGAGGATCGCCCCGAGAAACCTTCCATGGGCAAAACCCTCCCCTTGCAGAATCTAGAGCTGAAGTGGGTAAACCCCTCAGAAATGCAGTGCTGGGCTCCACCTGCCCTCGGATCGCCGGTAACACCGCGCCGCCTCCTCCTTTCCACCCCCGGCACCCGCATCCCCCGGGTTTCAGACCGTGTGGGCGGGAGGGAAGATCCCCCCGCAGCCGCCAGGGCGCTGCGGTGCCCCCGGGGAAGCCGGGCCGCCCTCGGGGCCGTTCGCCGGGCGAGAGGCGGGGACGAGGCGGAGGTTTCCCCACAGCCAGGGCTGTCCCGGAGCCGGGGGTTCCAGCCGGGCTGCCGGGGGAAGTGCGGGCGGCCCCACGCGGGGGGGGGG
>VXAD01005469.1:2518150-2601240 GCA_013399195.1 Dicrurus megarhynchus | reverse complement strand
AGCGGCTTTTGTCCCTAACGGCGAAAAGGGCCGGATCCGACCCTCTGCGGACGGGGACAGATCCGGACATCTGCGGCATGGACACCCCCTTTCCCTCCCAGCGGGAAAAGCTCCTGCCCAGGGTGTGAGCTCAGCCCGAAGCTGGGAGTACCGGGGAATCAGCGTTACCCTCGACCCGTTCCTCAGTGTCCATTGCCAGCACACGTCCCACTGGCAAAGCCTGGCCGGGATGGGAACACAGGGGACAGACAGAGAGCTGCCATGAATCAGCAGTGAGCGGCTCAATACGAGGACGCTTTGGAGGGCAGGAAGGGGGCTCTTGGGTGTACCTAGGAGGCTCCAGCGCTGCAGGTGTGTAGGCACAAAACTGCACTACCAGGGAGCCACAGGGCCAAAGCCAGAACATGGAGAAAGGCAGAGCAAAAACCGGGCCCTGGGAAAGTGACTATGTCAATGGAGACCAAGACTGTGGTAGCAGAGGAGGAGAATGTGTAGCACGACTACAGCTCAACAAACCTGGTGTGCCCAGATTGGCAAAGAGCTGCAAGACCCTCACATCACACTGACTCCCCCCAGGAAGGTGCTGGGACAGTCTGTGGGATGGGATAGGAGAGGTGTACTGGGATAGGATAATCTTACCTGCTCTTAGTAGGACAGACCATCCATCCAAGTCCAAATACGTCCAGAGAGGAGGCAATACTAAGTTTGTCCTTGGCCACTTCTCATCTTTGCTTCAGCTGCTCGTTCATTAACTTGGAGGTAGAGAGAATAAGACATGACAGTGCTGGAGTGCTTCAGTATCAGTGACAGCACTTTTCCCAGCATGGAGAAAGGCAGAAGCACGGCAAGGGGGAGGGACGTGGTGGGCTTTGCCCCACAGCCACTGCTCACACCACTATCTGCTCCTCAGCCCCTCTGATGTTACCTCTATGTGGGGAACAGAAACACAGCTGGAGGGGGCTGTGAAAGGGAGCAGACAGCGAGGCTGGCTCTCAGCCCCCAGGTGCTCTTCCCTCTTCTTCCTCCCACTTTCCTCCAGCTGCTGGTGCTGCTCTTTCCTCCCACACAGCAGCTCTAAGAGGCTGGAGGAGACAGTAAGGAACAGGGGAAGCACTTACAAGCTGACAGATGCCACTGCCTGGTTTCTTTCCAGAGCCCCATCTTCCCTCGACCTTCACTGTCTCCTCCGTTTACTCTGAGCTGGCAGCAGTACTCGCAGAAGTGGCTGAGCTGCATGATATGGATGAAGTGGGCACAGAGAAATGTGGGTGCCTGGGAGCTAAAGCTGGCTACTGAAGCTCTGAGAAGTCATTTTGCTGCAAGCAAGGGAGGATTAACGTAAAAAAAAAGAGTAGAGCTCATGGATTGTCCCCCCAAAACCAAGCCATGCCATCCAGGATTCATTTTGCTGGAGATCTCGTGAGCAGTGTGCAAGCAAGGCTCTGAGATGGTAACCAAGGGTTGCTGGTGACACTTTGAAGTGAAAAAGTCACAGGGATGAATTAATTTCCATTTTATCTGCGGTGACCTTGCTGTTCATTCTAGAAATACCAACTTTTAAATGATTATTGTGAATTCATTCACACTTCATATTTCCCTCTCAAACTTCCTAGAGTCATGCTGACAGTATTAGAAAGTCTTGTTCTTCTTTTTCACCCACTTGAAGAGTTGTGTGCTGAACAAAGAAATCACAGTAACCTGGTATGCTAGGACATGCTATCCAGACTGAAAGAACTACAACTGCCATGCAGTCAGTCAAAAAGATAAAAAAAAAATGCTCAAGGTTGAGCCAACAAATAAAAAGATAGAAAATAAAAGCTCTGTCCCTGGATTCACACAGGTAATGTAATGGGCAGGCTCTACTCCTCTGCCCTGCACTGAGGAAGGTTGAAACTACAGGCAAATTGAAGGGGTTTGTCTTGCCTTCTCTTCTGAAGAGTTTCTAAAGGAACTCCCACCCATCTGGGTTTTTTTCCTTATTTTTGTCTCTTGCAGGTCCTCCAACTGAAGAAAGCAAGTCTTGCCTACACTAAAATACACCAAATTGTTTGTTCTTCTGGTCAAAATGTCTTTGAAACATTTTAGGAGAAAGTGTTTCATAAGAAACACTCTAGGCTTCTAAAGGCACAAAGTATCCTGTTTATGAAAAGGGACAGAGGGTTCTTTGTCAGGATACCAGAAGCAGTGCTGCACTGATCTGCTCCTGAGGAAAGGCTGTCACTCAGGTTGAAGCCACCCAGTTTTCTAAGAGATTTTAGTGATGCTCCTGCTCAGGCTGGTTATTGTGTACAGGTGTAGGGGGGATGTTGCTATAGATATTCCAAAGAAGGCCCATGTAAACCTACAGTGACAAGGATAAGAACCCTTGTAGAGCTCTTGCAACCTGATGTGCTGACTAAGCTGCTCCAAATAATTAAAGTTGCCCTATGATGACAGTCAGGAACTAATTAAGTAGGGTTTGGAAGATCATTCAATTCACCTCTCTCAGATCACTGAAAAAGACTGTGAAGCACTACTGTAATCAAGAGATAATGCACAGATTAAATAGATTTTAGACCCAATTCTCATTATGGCAGTCTAATAGTTAATAGAATTGGTTCAGTGACTGAGGTAGGGTACATCATGTACCTTTTGTTGTACAAATGTGTGCATCTACCCATGCTTAGGGACATACACACCCTGCCATCATGCCATCCACTTGCACAGAAAACTGCCCACAGGCAGACGGGTCCCCATGTCAACAAGACACAGAACTCACTGTTTGCAGGTCCCTGAGAAGGGGGTAAGAGTGAGTGGGCAGGAAGACGCATCTCTGTTTGTGAGGTGCATATTGGCCACCCTGGTGTTAACACCTCAGTTACCAGAATCACATCCTCACCTTTCTTTTCCAGCAGTAACTTCAATCGAGACTGAGAAGGCAGAAAAAAGCAGACTACAGATGCTGTACAGTCTTCGTATAAAAATCTCAAATTTGCTTTTAAGCAAGTATACTACCCTCTGAAAAGAAGTCAGTAGGCTAAAAGCCAAGCCAAGTCTGGTCAGGAAGCCATGTCTTAGATAAGCATGTCACAGAAAAGGTGAGGGAGAAAAGCTGTTCATGATCTTCTATAACACAAGAAGTAACAGGTTCAAAAAAACCAGATACTTCTTCACTGGAAACTGAACTCTGGAACTCCTGACCATAGGTGACCATGGGAGCTTCCATTCCAGTGCTCACAGGATGTTTCTGTGCTTATGCTTGTCCCTCGGCCAGGGAGGCCGAGCAGCTCTGGCCCTGCAAACTCCACGGACATACTCTGTGCAAGAATGCATGTCGATGCCAGGTGCCCCACTGCCTGCAATGATTTTGCAGCATTGCTTCATGGCTTCTCAGATGTTCTTCTTGTTTTCTGATGTCTCCAGACAACCAGAAGAAACCATCCACTCAGGCCACTGCTTTGTCCTTTTTACCTTGTCTAGTTCTGCCACCAAAAAGTCTCTGATGCTACAAAAAGCAGGACCCTTGGCTTCCTTGCTTCTTCTACCTGGCGCTTCCTCTCTCTCCTTCAAGAGTCTCACCACTAAAGCTTGGTTTCTTTTCCATTTTCCCAGAGAACACAGTTTCCTACATTAGCTCCTAGCATTGTAGTGGTGGGATAAGACTGGCTTCTCCACCCATTTATTTTGTTTGGATTGCATGTGCCCACAAGTTAGTGTCCCTTAACAACTTTTACATATCACTTCTTTGTTCCTCAGCATATGGATCACAAGACAGGGTACAGCAAAGCACACTCCTAAGACATAGTGGTAACTCACGTTATCATACTGCAATCCGTAACAGCTGTAGCTCTGGGAAATAATTTCTTTAAAAAAAGAAAAAAACAACAGTAGAATTAAACTATTAGAGAGAGAGGACAAGATTGGATTTAGATCAACAAGCAGAACAGGCAAAAATTTTCCATTAGATTGTACTAGAATGATGACCATTGATTTGTCAGAGTATTATTCTCAGAGACCTGTGGATGGCTTGGATTTTAAAACCAACATTGTGTCATCATGGAGGGACTGCGGCCAGAAGATTTAACTCAACAGCTGTCTCATCCCTGGCTAAGGCACCAGTAACCACTGAAATTCTTCTGTGGGTCAGTGCTTGGGGCTGTACACCCTTCAGAGCAGAGATTGGCTCTTCTGTGAAGTACCTGGCATGCCATAGGCACAAACAAGTATGCACAGCAATACTCTGTTAGACTAGGAATAACCCAATTCTGAAGGACTGAAAATGGAAGGAGAAGCCTGCAACCAGATTAAAGAAAAAAACTCAACAAATCAAAACACATGCATAAAGACAATCCCCCTAGATTACAAATATCACAAAGCTAACTTCTGCTCACCTATATTCAAAACCCTTCCTTCTGCGGCACTGTCGTTGCATCTCCTCTGGGACTATTGAACTTGAATACTATTATTTTTGCTCTGGAATCCAGAAGTAGGTCATTAGGTTTAAAAGGTTAAAAAAACAAACTACTTGCAAAAGTTTGAGGGAATGCTTTTTTAAGCAGTCATCCTTACCAAAACACTGCTCCTAATCAATCCTGAGTTTTCAATACTTAAAAATGAAAAATGCTTAAAGTACAAGAACCCTCTCCCTTAATTCAGATTGTCACTTTCTTAAATTTCTATGTGTGGAATATAGGTTGTATCACTCTTGTGCAGATTCCTAAAAAAAGGTAGTGAAAACAAACTGCCTTTAAACTCACTGCCTGTCCCTTTGTAGCAGTCATTTGCACATCTTTCTGTTGGCTCTCACAGATGACCAGTCATCAGACTTCAGCGAGATGACCACAAATTGATAGGAAATTTTCATACGCCTCAGCGTTCACAGACCCAAATTGCTTGTTTGAATAAATGCTGGCACACATTCAGCAAATAAAGAGTAAAAAAAAACCTCAACAAAACCAATCCCACAAGTGACAAAGCCTTCTCTTGGGGGACATTTCTTTTAAGAGACTCTCATTGACCCAAACATGGCCAGCTGGTCCTCCAAGAAATCAAGGCAACCTGCAACACTCCAGAAGAACACATCTAAGTAATGCTTGAGATGGGAGGATCACCTGAACCTGCCACACAACATCCAGTAGCTCTGGAGAAGAAGAGGGGCTTGTGGTGTTCTGAATACCCAGGCAAGTTCTTCTAAAGCATTTTCACTCTTTAAAATGCTGATACAGATTATTAAACTTGGCCTATTCCGTTTCCTAGGTTGTTTTTAATTTGGGTTGCTACTATTTGTATTCTCTGGCATTACAACTGTTTCTCACACAAATTCATAAACAGCAATAATGTCAGTTCCAACCACCCCCCCATATGTTCTAAAAAGACATCAGACAATGTGTGGGAGAGAGAGGTACAGCAAGGAGGGGAAATCTGTTGCCTGAAGTCATACAGGAGGACAGCAACAAGGGTAGGAACACTTCTGACCTGGGTTCAAATCTGGGGGTTCCTAAATTGGTACCCAGAAAAGTTGATGGCAGCTACTACAAATTGTAGGAAGTAAAAGCATCACAATATAGCAACAGAACTAATTAGCATCTTCAGCTATACCATACCATTCTCAGGGAGAGGTTATGGGTTTGTTGTTTGTTTTTAATCTTCTTCCTGTGAGAGGGAAAGAGGGAGGGTTATAGAGTGGGGAAAGAAGGTTGTAAGCAGCATCAGAAAACTTCTGATGGCCATTTTCTATCACAGGTGATGCAAGGTGTCCACAGGTGATCTCAGTCTCCACTGCATTTTAAAACTTCTTGTTTGAATAGGATCCTATGGTCACACTGGATGCCAACATGGTATTTCAGTGTTTCCTTATTTTGTATGGCATCAGTGCAGTCCTGAGCAGTACAACTAAGGCATCAACACTGAATCAAATCCAACCACTTTATAGACAGAACTGATTCTTTTCCTGTAGCATTTTCCCTCAAAAGCCCCTGGATGTCAGGAGCTTTAAAGGCTATCTGTGAGGATGCTGAGGATTTTAAGGATGCTATCTGTGAACAAATGGAGACTTTTTTCCCATTTGTACTTAATTTCTGGATATGCTCTGAAAACAACTGAGAAAACCCCCCCTTTTTTTTTTGGAGAAGAGAGGATTTTGCCATTTACCTATGGTTATGTCATCCCTAAACCAGACTACTTCGGTGATATGTTAAGCAGAGCCAGTCAATGTGAAATAAGTTACTAAGCCTCGTTATTAGAAATCATACTGGAGTTCAGTTTGTCAAAGGTATCTCAACAGTCAACGGAAAGGAACAGGCAGTTCGAACAGGCAATTTGTCACGCTCCACAACAGGGAGGGTAGGTCACCCTCTAAAGATAATAATCTTTTCCATTTATCAAAGACAGAGCCTAGACAACCACCTTAGCTTATTTTGAAATAACTTAAATGGAAGGAGATGCATGTACTCCCTAAATAGCTCACTTATCCTGGAGAAAATCACACCTTTGCTCTTAAAAATTCAGTGGTCTCCATTTCAGCATGTTGCCCCAACTTGTTTTTGTTCGTAAGATCAGCGTAATTAGTTGTAATTGACTAACATTTGAACACAGCCAAACCACTGAAACCCACCTCTTCTTGGCATTTATACAGGAAGGCTGAAGGCATGGAGACAGCAGTGTTCCATTAGCCTTCTCCAAGGGCAGAAGCCAGCATTCCCCAGCAGATTGATCAGTGGGTGAAATATTTAAGACACACACCATTGCTAGCTTTAGGTCAAGTTCACGTTCTCAAGTAGATCTTTTTACTTCCCTGCTTTAGTTGGATGTACTGCTTGTGCAGTACACATCCAGGAATTACCTAAAATTTCAGAAAATATATTTGAGAGGGAAGCATAGGCTATTTTAAAATTGGTTGTATGGCAGAGAGAGCACACAGCAGCCAAGTAGCAAATGAACATCTATACATACACATTTTATGGGACCAAGGCAGTACACACTTAAGTACTTACCCAAGATTCAGAAGAAAAACCCCATAGTCAAACTACTGCAGTTTTCAAGAATCATTTGTTAGGTGCAAATTCTCTGAAAGTGCAGAGATAGCAAGAACAGCAATGTCCTGCTACCTCCTTGGTGCCAATTTACAGTATGGCCACACACAAACTGTGTCTTCCTACCTTTTACATGATGTCTGTGTACAGCGCATCTTGCTGCATTTCTTAGAGAAATAAATTAGTAAACACTGCAGTAAGCAAGATGTAAGCTGGCATGAGTATTAATGACCAATTTCAAGTGCCCACCAATATTGCCTATGAGCATAATCCTTGGTGATCCAGAAAAGGTCTATTTTAATTCCATCTTTTGTCAAAGCCATGGATGACCATCTGTGCTTCACATATTGGTGCTTTAGGTTCTTAAGGACCAGCCTTATCCTTCACTTAAATCCCAGCATCTCCCCTCAGCAGTGAGACAGACGCAGTAGAAAAGAGATCAGCACATGGCAACCACTTGATTTAACCATGTGATATATTAGGAAACCAAGTTGTAAGGTACATCCTCTGTACCAAGCTAAGTTTCTGCATACTACATTTTAAAACTAGCACATGAAATGGAAGATTTACCAAATGTATTTAAGTGACTCCCAACTATTTATCAACCACTATAGAAGTGAAGCAGACCAGTTAACAAAACTGAATAAAAGCAGCCTCTCTGCACATTACTTAGTTCAATGAAAAGCCTTTGCTCTTTTTTCTAGCTCGAATGGAAGTTCTTTCCATTTACTTGCACCTGCCTTACTATTTTCCCCTCCCACAGCTCTATGTCAGAAATCTCTGTATTTCATTATCCCAGTCCATGATCATAGTGGTGGTCTATCAAACCTCTAACGAAGTGATCTTCCTCTTGGAGTTTATATATATAGATACAGCTACGCCTGTCTCCAGCCAACAACATTCAGCCTTCCAGTAGCCTTGGGAAGAGAATAAAATTTGACATGCTGTTGACTCTGTTGACAAGAATTTAACACATTCACCCATTTTTAATAAAAATCTACCCAACAGTGGCACTTGCTCATACCTCTGTCAGACTTCCTAGATAAATGGAAATTACTTGCAATAAAACAGAGGTAAACTTTGCATTAGAAGTGCTCATCTTCAGTCATATATAAAAATATTCAGGGATCCTTTTATGAAGTAGTAAGTTCCAGTATTATAAAAATTACACCAATGTCATAGTTTCTACCACTGCCATACTTACTCTTAATTTGCATCAATGAGACAGGAAAAATACTGGGTGAGAAAAAACACCCAGTAAGTTCATAAGCATTGTTAGTTCTTTAAAAAGAATCACTAAGAAGCATGTTTAACACTAGAAGCTGCATAGTTACATGACAGCGGAGTTAGTTAACTTTCCCTTATCTCCTTCTTCCAAAAACAGAGTCAGACACAAGCGGTGCAAGGAATTTTCCAAGGGTACACACAAAATCACTGGCTGATCAGGAGTGTTAAAGGCTGTCCCAGCTCCCAGCTCAGTCTGCTCCCAAGGAAAGGCTGTAGCTCCTCCAGACTAACCTGGACTCTTGCAAGTGGCGCACGACACACACAGTACAGGAGAAGCTGTGAGTTGTTCATAAACAATTTATTTCAAATATGTGCCCTTTTTGATTCTGGAGAATCATGTCCTCCACCAACCAAAGACAGAATTGATTTGGAAATCTTCCACCTGACTTTTTTGCTGTTGAAACATTGACACCATGTCCCTCCTCCTCCTTGGCAGCTGAAAGTATGGCTCAGGGTGAGCATAAACTTGCACCTTATTCCAAAACGGCTAGAAATACAGTGAACAAAGAATTAGTAAATCAACCACTCAGGGGGGAAGAGGGCTATGAATACACAGACAAATATAAAACATCTTATTCGGATTTTTACCAATTTTTTTTTTTTTCCGCAAGTAAGATTAAAAACCACTTTGACTTCAGGGTCCTGCTGTTCCCTCTTCCTCATTCCCCAACAGAAACGAACAATTCCAAAAATGCTTCATGTTTCTCATGTTTTTTAATAAATACTTAAAAGTCTGTTCCTCTCCTTCCAAAAAAGCAGGTAACGTGGTATGGAGTGAACAAGACTGGACAAAGCATGAGTTTCACATGGATGAACTGCTGATTATCTCTTCTTACTATTTGGTACAGGTGTGTGCTTTGCATTTCCAGTGGCTTAGATTATAAGACATGAAGCAAGTTATTTTGGATGCCGATGCCAATCTGAGCATTACGGAAAAACTAACAGTGCCTAGGTCCTGTTACAGGTGGTCATGGACTCATGGAAGTTTCTTGGTTTAATATTTACACGGATGTTTTAAAATTATGGTCTGTGAAATATATTTTCCAAAGATGCTCCTATATTTGACAAAAAAATAATAAAAGAACCCTTGATCCAAATCCCATCTCTTTTTAACAGTCTTGTTAAAAATTTCAATTCGTCAATTTATCTTAGCACACATAAGAGCAGAACAGAGAATAATGACATTTTTAAAAAAGAGAAAGATGCTGATCTCTAAGGAGACCGTCGCTCTTTTTTCAGAAGTAAATGACACTGAATGGTGCGGATTCGATTCTTTGCTGGGGCAAACTCCGGCTGAAGCTTTAGTGTTGACTCATACCATTTCATGGCCTTTTCAAACTCCTCCTGTGAAGAAGAAACCAGAGTGCAAAGAGTCAGATTCTAAAACCAGGAAACGCATTTTCTATGCCTTTCCCATCCCAATCAGTTGTGCAGTATGATATCCACAAAAGTAACGGAACCAATCCTTGTGATTAGGATGTTTTCCTTCTCCCGCAAATAAATGGGCTAATGACTCAATTCTGTATAATCCATGGAAAGGAGTCAAATTAATGCTGAGAATTATTGACCAATGTTCTTGTCTTTTCTTTTTAATAGTACATCTTTGTATTCTTGCTGTGAAAGTAACTTTTACAAACAGATTTCAGTCAGAATTTGAGTTGATCAAAGTTTTAAAATCATGGACAATGCAAAACCATCAACTTTTCTGAAAAGCTAACATTTTTAGAAACAACCTGAAATTATTTTTAAAGGATTACTCAATGTAAAAATTCAACAAAAATCCCCCCCAAAACTTAAAGAGCATACAATAGCTAGACAATTTCAATTGATAAGCTGGACTCCAGGTTGGTAGTTGGAAGCATTCATGTGGAAATAGCATCTATTTTTGTATAGCTGAAATCTCATTACCTATGCCACCCTGCTTTTTTATTAACTAGGAAAGCATGCCAACATCTGATAGTGTATTAGAGGAAAAACGAGAGGAGAAAAGGGTTTTCAGTCAGTTTCATCCCTTATTTTTTTCTCTTAAGTTCATTTTCTCAGTAACTTTAGTTATGCAGTAGAGATAATATTAATTTCTGGCTGTATCATAAAGACTAACTAGATCAAGGTGAGTTGTAAATCTTGATTTTTTAAAAAGGCGTATTTTAATAGTGTATATATAGACAGTATGAAGAAATTTGAGTTCAATCTGCAAATTATGTTGGGCATTGATAATCCAGGTATTGAAACGGAACTTCCCTTGTGTTTGTTCACCAGAACTGCGAATTGGGTTTTACTTACTATTCAAAGCTTAGCTCTTCAGGATAGAGACCAAATTTTTCATTAATTTTCCAGTATTATAAAAATATCCTGTGTTTAGATGGGTGAACAACCCAAATTACCAACTGTTTGCTACTGTCTTAACAAAGCTTCGCACACAGCATTCTTAAGCCAGTTTATAAAAATGTTGGCCTTAAAGTACTAAACGAGAGATAGGAGTAAAATAAGTAATAGAAGTTTTGTCTTTCTAAAGACATTCATTCTTGATGATCCTACCCCAGTTTCCTGAACGCTGCTCCTTCAAAATTATTTGTGAGAATAAGACCTTTATATGCACGTAAATAGTGTCCCAAAGACAGCCATAACCGGGCGACAGCACACTCACCATCGCTACATAGACATTTGCCAGTGTGAAATGATTAACCACGAAGTGCGGCGCTATTTCCACTGCCATGGTAGCCACAATGATGGCATCATTCCAGAGCTTGGCGTTGTGGAAGATGTTTGCTAGGCTTATTAGTGGTACATCCTGGAGGAGAAGAACAGGCAACAAACAGTTTCTTTCCATTGAAATTGTCTCAGGATTAGGAAGACAGATAGAAGACTCCACCACCGAGCCGCAGTCATCTGGTTCCTACCCGCTTCCCTCTCTTTTGATGTTGAGAGCAATGATCCAGACCTATTTTAATATAAAACTGCATTTGGGCCTGAGTTACAAACAAAAAAACCTCACGTCCACATCCACTCACAATAGTGATAAACATTACTCTTGGACAGAAAAACAACTCGAAAATTAACTCACTTGAGTGTATGTAAATTTAGTTTTCAGAAGCTCTCACACTACTTTTCTCCCCAAAGATGAGGTTCACTCTTCAGAGACAAAAGAAGCTGTTTTGTTTGAATACCCTCCTTCAGCTCTTGCATAAAAGGAAAGGGAATACGAACAAAGAGGACAGCACGGAAGTGAAAACATGGTCTAACCATTAGTGCAACAGATGCGTCATTTTTTGTCCTGCCTCTGCCACAGAAATCTTATTCTGATACTGAGTAATAGCTATAAATAAAATTTTCTCAGCTAGACACTGATGGTATGTTCTTTATTTCCTGGATTTCCAGACTGTGACCTTGTCTGACTGAAAAAACTGTAGAGCCCTGGCAGCCATAACAGACTCTCTGGGAGCTGGGCTTCACATCTTCAAAGCACAAAATACTGCTTAGTACCAAGGCCTTCAACAGGAAAAGAAAAAGTTCTGGATGTATGTGATCCCCGATTCCTCCACCTTCACATGTCAAGGAGTACCTTTGCTGGACAAATTATTAATGTTTGCAAAGCAGATATTATGGAAGTCAGAACCACAAGAGAAGTTCACAGGAAAATTAATTACCTTTTATGCATGAGAAAAGTCAAGAGAAAGTAGCCGAAGTGCATAAAAGCAAAGAGGAGGATAAACCAAAATACATTAAATAGCTTTTAATCCAGTGCTAACTCTGAGTAAAAGTTGCAGCTCTGTCTTTAAAAACAAGGTCCAGAGTTTTCTTTGGAGGCAGCTTCAATATGGAGGACAAAAACAAGGCACAAATTCAGAGAGTCATCCAGTCTCAAGTAACATTTTAACATACTTCTATAAAACAGCACTACTTCACCATAATCTTGCCAAACTGTAGTTTCCAATCCATAGTCTGACCCTTACAAATCACACAGCTAAGGACTCCTTTCCTGAGGAACTGATTACATAGAAAGACAGGAAAATAAGCAAAAACTTGATGTGTTAAGAGATTGGTTCCAACCTTGTTTTAAACAGATAACACAAAGAAAGAGAATTATAGGAAACATACAGAGGATGTGCAGGGAGGATGTGCATTTCTTAGTTGAAGCATTTTCTACTGTTAATGGCTAAATCCTCCTAATAATATCCTGGAAGTGTGAATTACTTTCTCTCCCAATTTTCAGAGAAAGCTTGAAGACCAAGATTTCAATGGAGTTTACATTTTTCCATGCGGCACCATTTGTTGCTCAGGTACCAAAGGAAAATCTGCTATGTTGAGTAAGGAGCCTATATTGCATTTATCAGTTTGCAAGGGAGAGCTGCTTGTTTAAGAACAGACATTACAATGCTCAGCACAGCACCTGGCAAGGTGAAGGGTATTGAGCACTTCAGCCAACTGGAACACTAAAGAGAAGACTGTGTCCAAACTACTGCCTTCTTTTTTGAGTAAAGAACTGCTGCACAAAGTCAAGGACTAGTGTCCAACTGAGATTCATAGCCCAAATACTTAAGATTTAAGCATTTAAGTAGTTCCTTTAGATAATCAGCCTCCCACCCTCTCTAAAAGCACAACCAGAAGACATACTCCCCTCTTTAAAAGTATAACCAGAAAATACACTCCCACATCCTAGGCTAGAGGACTTGTCCAGACAAAAGCTGACGAAGACTCAAAGCCCTAACTAACAGTAGGAAGCTCAAGCCCAGGATACCCAGAGAGGTGTCAAACCCACTGAACTGCAGGAAATTCCTCTGAACCTTTTCTGCAGTTATCTTTTTTTCTTAAGAGACAGTCCATGCTAAATAAATGGCGAAAATCTTGAGGTCTCACCTCAGTTAGCTAATATCTAATACACTATAGACACCTGACATACAGTGTTGGCCTTAACAATAGTCTGTGAAAGCTCTGCTGTGATAAGCAAGCCATTCTTTCATCTGAGTAGTGGGCACACGTGTACACACCTTCATGTGATGGGGTGCATAGTGCAATGCTTGCCGTAAACAATCAATTGCCTTCTTTCCTTGGCCTTTCACCCTCCAGTAAAGAGCTGCCATGCTAGAGAGGACCCATGAAGTCTGATTCTGGCAAAAGAAGAGCACAAACTCATGTCAACACCTGTAGTGAATAGTCTTCCTACTTTTCACTCTTTCAATTTACTTGATATACTGAGGTAGAGGGTTTTACACTTAAAAAGAGCAGTAAACTATTTCAAAGCAGCAAAAAGTTTCTGACAACATATATGCAACAGTCAGGTAAATGAGACTGCCAAATGAAACAAATTCCAAATGCAACAACATTTCCTCAGGAAAGGAATAGCAGTTAAATAGCTTTCAACAGCAACAACAGTTTCAGCAGCCACAATAGCTTCTAACCAGCTCTCTGATGCTGGAGCATCCAGATGTTCACACACATTACCCAACATGAAGGAAAAAAATTAGCTAAATTAGCTGATTGGACTTGTAGGCTCCCTGCAGTCACTGGAAAGAGAAAGGATGCCCTGGGATGCAGCTCAGTCCAGAAGCCTGAGAAAGCCCAGCCTCTAGCTGGCTGACTCCCATGCCCTGTGTTACAAAGGAAAATACTGAGAATTCTGTTTCTAGTCTCTGCACTAAATATTCAGCTAATTTGGATAAAGCTTGCTGTCTGCAGAGGAAACTAGCATGTAAGAGAAAAAGCTAGTAAACATCTAAAGTGAAAAGAAACTAAGTCTTGTAACGTAAGGATAAGAGTAATATCTTTGCTTTCAGGGGATGGAGAAAGCTATTTGGTTTTAATTTCAAAGCACAGTAAGTTCCTCAGACAGCTTTTGGTTGAATGGGCTAGGGGCACCAAACTGTTTTCACTGAGCCCTCTTTTCTGTAACAGTTTGGGATGTTCTCCCTACTATTTGTAAATACAGAACAGCAATCCCTGGCACCCCTGTTTGCTTTGTGGATCCTGTGAAAATTATGTCCCTAATCCTCTCATCCTAGAGGTCCTTAGTAGCCTTTAGCAAGGAAGCACGGATTTCTCTGGGGAGAACAGGAGTGCAGTTTGCATATGGTACCACACCTCTGCCTGAACACATCTGACACTTCAGGCCAACACTACACCAGCCAGAAGCAGCAGGCTGAAATAACAGGAAGCCCCTCTGTCTGAGTGCTGCATGCCAGGACTGTCACTGGAGAGGGAAGACATGGCTTAACTCAACTTCCCATAAGCTCCAAGTCAGTGTACCATAAAAAGAAAGGAGAGGGCTGAGAACTGTTGAAATAGTTTAATAAATCAATAATTAGCAATGCTGCTCACTACAGGGCAGGAAACACTGGGACATTTGACAAGCTTAAGTTTCAGTAGAGAGATACAGAAGACACTTGATAGTATAAGCACAGGATAGACCTCAACAAAATACCTGTGAGGGCATTACAGATGCTAAATAGACAAAAATCCCTAGTCCAAGTACTAATACATTCCTTGAGCAGGATTTCAGACAAACGATTCGAGACTGGATTGACCACTACGCCAGTCATGAGCAGTAAGCCCAGACTTCCCATTTTCTCCTTTGCACATACCTTTTCCAAAGCTTTGGCTATTCGAGTACCAACTTGTTCTAGTGACTGTGGTGAGTAGTGGTCTTTGCCAAGATTCTGTAGGACCTGTGGAAGAGGAAGTAAAAGTGCTTAGATGCTGGAACCTGGTAAGAGATGTCCCCTTGCTTGTTGACTGCGGTTTTGCCCAGCCTTTTACAAATGCTGTATCCTGTTTCAACCTAAACATCACTGTCTATCTTGAGTTGATACTATCTGTATAACACAGTGTTGTAACTCCATGGCACTGAATACTAAGAACACTAGAAATTCTAAGTATGCTGAGTTGGACTTTACTTTCACTAATTCATCCACGAAGAGCTATAAACACAAACACACTAATGGTGTTTTAGGATTTCCCTCAGGCCAGATTGTAGATGGCTGGGAAAACATTCTGGTAAAATTTCATGCTGTACTGTTCTTACAGTTTTATCCAGGCATTCACTCACTGAAAGTCACCTCTGGAGACAAGGCACTGAGCTAAATGCATCTTGACTCTGCCATGCTATGGCCATTTTTGTGTGACAGCCTTCAGCTCTGGCATACCTCTTTCAGTTGACTTTCTCCAGTGTAATGCAAGCTGGCCCGACTAGAGACACCTTGCAGGTGGTCCAAAGTATGCATACTGGCTGGGAGGTTTGGGTTACAAAGGGGCTCCATGGCTGGTTCCTGCAGCTGTGTGGCAAAATCAATGTGTTCTGTAATGCTACAAATGCCATAAAACAAGTCAAATTAGTTAAGAGAACACAACAGCCATTAGAAAGCTCTCTAGTGAAAGTAAACTGCCCAGAACCTGGCAGAATCTCATTTGAGTAGCTCAAGAAGCAAGAGGAAGTGGATCTTTCATCTGCACTTGCACTTCTCTTTGCAAGTCTAATTGATGAAATTCCACACGATGCTTTCAAACTTCTTAGAAATCCTGGCAGTTCTTTCTTACTAACACAAAATCTTCAGTTTACCCACACTGAAGACCACGTCTTGCTTTGTGTAAGTAACTTACACTCAGGGTTCATATCCACGATACTCACTCAATGTTTTTAGCGGAAACAGCAAGCCACGTGCTGGCTACAGTTGTAAGCTCTACCCTGCGGAGCTTCAGGCATTCATCAGGACTTGGCCAGCCAAGGCTACGGTAGTCACGCCTTTTTCCTTGAGAAAGTAAAACAAAAATAGAAGAAACTTTCTGGTAGGACAAAGACATTCTACTGCAGTACAATGATTCTTAAAATACTTAATACCAGTGGATACACCCCCTACATTATAAAAGTCACTGTCTTGCAGACACATTTCTTTAAGAACATTCCTGAACCTAAACGGACTGAATGGGACTGGTAGGATGCACAGACAGAACCAGATTGTGTGCAAGACAGATCAGGAGAAAAAGTTTCAAAACCTATTTCATCACACTTTTTCCAAAACTATAGATTAAGGAGAATTGCCACTCTTGTTTACAGATAATGTCTCTACTTAAATGTCCATAAACCAAGTTTGTGAGTCATCGTTAATGTTCTACAGCTACAGTTAAAAACTAATTGAAGTTAACTGGTCTATCTTTTGACAATTCCAGTCAAAAAATTCTGCCAATATTGTTCAATGAGTATTGTCTAAGACAGTCAGTGGCTTTTACTGTGTTCTTACACTCAATGTAGCAACATTCCTGAAACTATTTAACAATTACACTTTAGCTCTCCCATTCCGCAGAGAAGCAAAGCAAGGCAGGGAAAGGTTAAATAACTTGCTTTATGTTAACAAAAGGATCACTGAGAGAAACAAGAACCTGATCTTCACATCTGAACTAAAGCCTACCCGAAATCTTTCCCAGAAATTTGGTGGATACTGTATCAAGTCCTAGGAAAATAGCCTGCATTCTCCTCTCCTATCAGAAACATCCAAACTATTTGGAACATAAGAAAAATTCACTATAGTAGTAGAATTGCACAGTGGAAAGCCAAGTTTAACAACATGCCAGTCTATCAAACCAGCTATGTAGACAATATTTCAGTATTTATTTCTAGTTACATGAAATTTTGCCCATTTGGATGTAATTCCTATTTCTCATCCAAGTTATAGTAAACCACTTCATCATAATTTTGCAAATAACGAAGATGTCTGCAGTACCACGTGTTTTGTAAAGTATTGTGACATAAGGGAAATAAATTTTGAGATACAAAGGGAAATTTCAGAGGGAAATGATCAGTTCTCATCACCACCACTGTGAACTATCTGATTGCAAGTTCTTATTGGCATGAACAGCAAAGGACATCAAGAGGTATGGAAATGCTACAGAGACAGTTCAGTAGCCTGGGAAGGAGTGAAACACAGGACAGATACCCTCATTCCCCTGTTCTACCAAGAGCTCCCCAGGTGACCTTTGATTTGTTACTTAAATTTTGATGATTTAGTTCTTGCAAAGAGGATGCCGGCAGACCCTGCCTCACAGGAACACTGGGAAGATTACTTTATAATTGAGGGATGGTATGTAATAAAGCCACAAAAGTAACTCAGAGGGAAAGAAGATAAGGAAAGGACAGGTGTGTGCTCACAAATGATAGTCTGTTTTCATGTATTCCTTCCCCCCTGCAATATAAATATTTAATTCAATAACCTACATTTGTCAGTTGCTAAAAAAAGGAGCTTGTTAAAGATTTAATGTAAAAGCCTTCAAAATGTGAAATCACTTTCCAGGTCATCAAATCATCAAGGACTAAGATGCACTGTAGAACTTTGCTTACACATCAGTCCCACAATTTTAAGATTTTAGCGATGTTGAAAGGTAAGACAAAAAGTATGGGGCCCAATTGCTTGGGTTTTATTCTTTGCCACCATATTAACAGACTACTCTCCAATCCCGGTTACTCAACTAGCAAAAACTCCCATCTGCCTCTCAAAATCTCATCTGTTTTGGTGCAAAACTCTACTCTTCTGTAGCTCCAGTGTTCTGGAAGACAGTTTTTAAGTTTTCCCTTACAGACTAAACAATTCTAGCAGAACACTTAATGTTTATTTATTTACTTCATTTTTTAACTAATCTTTCAGCTCTTTCTCTTTGAGTTGTATGTCTTAAGTTTAGTCAGAAGTCAGTCCAAACTCTCATTCTGCATCCTGATAAACTAACGTCTCTGGCCATTCAGTTTATCAAGAGATCACCGAAGTCCCCTTTGCCTTTTACATCTTCTACTCACAATATCTACGTCTTTCATCCTCCACTCTCACCACCTCATCCCCAGAAGTTCTGGAAATTAACTTCATTCAATACATAAATTTAGGCTGCACTTCATCAAGAAGGTGCAGATGGAAGAGATTTCTTTATTTTTCCATGTACTCATCGAGAAGGGACATTTCACTACATGGTCTTTGTGGTGCTTATTTTCAGTAATAAACCAAGGTACTATAGGTTGCAAAGGAAACAAACCATAGTAATACAAAAGCTGCAAATTAATTGCTTTCTCTGGAAGCAGCAGGTTACCTATTGGTCCAGGAGAAGGTATCTTTGGTCCACTGATCTCTAGGGCAGTTTGGTAAAAGTTTTCAGTTTCTGCACTAGTCCCTTCTTCCACATTTTTCCCAACTGGCTCCTGGAGATCCAAGCTTTCAGCTTTCGGTTTCTTTAAACGTTTGACCTGAAAAGTGATCTACCAAAAGAACAGCATTAGCAAGGTTAACAGTAAGAAACACCATTACTATTACCAGCTCCAATGCACCACTTGTTTTAGCCCAAAGATGTTACAGCTATCTCTCTGTCTCTCTCCTTTCCTCCCCATCTCAGCCCATTCTCAAAGCCTGCCCCCTTTCAGTGCATCACACCATGCAAACAAAGCATACAACTTCTGATCTCCAAAGCAGGAGAAAATCATTTTAGCTGCTGGAGAACTGAAAGGCATTTTTCATTACATATTTTACTGGTAACATGAAGACAACAGGGATTTCTGTGTTTTCATGCCAACCAGAACTTTTGGTTAAAATCTTTTTTCATTTTTAACCATGAGTAAGAAGTTGGGTGATGGATTGAAATTACTTGTTTATTTCACACCAGCAATTAACAACTACATCTTTTAGGCCCATAGGGGAAGTTCATACATCTCTATCTCCCAGTGTTAAACCCCCTGAACTGTTCTCCTCTTTCCCTCCTCTACAACAGTTAGTTCAAGACTTAAGTAAACTCATTCAAACTTACCCATTCAGCTTCATCATCATCACCACAGTCCCCAAAACAGGAGCTGGCCAGTCCATCCTGAGATCCCTTCTTCAGGACCCGGATTCCCTGTAAATCCATCCGACGACCTTTTACCTCCAGTGCCCCTTCAAAAGCTTCCTGAGGCCAAGAATTTTCAAACTCATCCACCAAAGCCAGCATCTCTTCAGACATCTGATCATCTTCTAAACCCTCCACTCCTTCTGAACCGTTGCTTTCTACAGTGACTGTGTCTAAGAGGGAATACCATAAAAAACTTCAAAAATTATTTTCCCAGTGCTTTTACAAATTGTATAAAAAGCACCTTTTTTCTGTGACGTGACTTTTCCACTTGTACAACCCAAGTATCACCGACTACTCACTGCACACTGCAAGAAGAGAGAACTAGTCAATGCAGATTTCCCCACTGCAAATAAGCATCTGTATTATGCCTGGAGAAGAATAGCAAAGAGACTCAAACTAGTCTATGGGTTCCTTATTATTTTATGGACACAGAGCAGGAAACAGCTTCTTGGAGGAAAACAGAAAGCTCTTCTAAAAAATCTAGAAACCATTTAATTTGCTACAACTTATTTTGTAAGGTTGACTCACTTTCCAGTCTCAAGAAGGAGGGATCCCTTGCTGAACTCTGTGTAAGGACTTCTGGATCTTCTGTACCTCCCTCAGAGTGTCCTTCTGTCACTGCTGTAGCTGACTCATAGTGGTCATCAAAGTATTTCTCCTTGCCATAAATGCCATCTGGATTTTTCTCATGACAGTGGCCTGAAAGAGAGAAATTTACTGATACACCAAGAGAGAAAGCTCCTCCTGGATACAAGTGCAGAAGCTGTATTGTGGAAACTACCATCTTCTAGTTTTCTACATATGGATTAAAAGAATAATTCTACAAGGTATCAAAGACTTCATTTAATGATTAAAAAACTGATCTGCCCATTGACAAGGGAGATCATGTAAAACAGTTACAGGAAACTGTGTAATTAGGTATATATGTGAACTGCTAATGAAAGAGAAATCATCTGCTTTTCAAGGGAAGGGTTGCACAGGACATGAGATATTACTGTGTGCTGTCCAATGAACACTCCCAAGACATGTTTTAGTGACAATGTACCGTATGAGGGGGTTGCCTGCCATATGAACTTTCACTTAAGACACCATTGTGGTCACCATGCTTACGTGCAAGAGAAAAAGGGCCAAGGCAGACTGATCTGGGAATGCCAGACTCTGACCTTCTATGCCAACAACACATAGCTTGTTGGTATGACTAGCTCATTAAACAGACAGACGAAAGCTAAGAGCATTAATCTGTGCAAAAAACCAGAAGTTTATACAGCTGAAAATTTAACATCTCTAATTTTGTGCTCAGGTTACAAGTTCACATTCCACAAAATGCAAAGAGCTAAGAACAACGCTGAAAAAAACTAAATGTAGAGTCAGTAATGAGCAGAAACAAAAAAGCATACACTTGCAACAGTAGCCTTTGAGCATCCTTCAATGCCACATAAGCATTCAGACAGTTTAAAGGGTGGCCACCTGCATCTTTGTAACATTATTGATAATAAGTACATTTTAACTACAGATCTCAGATTTTCTTACACTGATTACTTCCCAGGGCCAGAGGTGTTGAGGGAGCACAGCTAATGACACGATTCTCCACGTGTGAGAGGCTGGGAACTGCCCCAAATCCCAAGGCGCAGCTACGGGGCTGAGACACGGACCAGGTGCTCCTGTCTCATCACACAGGAAGCCTGTCACCCCTGAGAAAAACATATTCCATGTACTCAGCTACTGCTCTCAAACCTCTCCTTCCTTTCCTTTAATCACTTGTGAGTGAAAATAGTACACATATACAAATGAATTAAGCGCACAGTGGAATAGAAGAAAAACTAAATGCAAGATTCTCAAGTACAATCCCCATTCCACTTTCCTGAATGCAAATTGTATTTCTCTATGCTTAAGGGAAGCATAATTTTTTTCAACTAGCAGCATAAAATAACAAAAATGTGAATAAAGTAGATCAGTGACCCTTTTCTACTTCACACAATGATCCCAACAAAAGAATAATTTTAGGTTTTACTCCTTTATCAGGCCAGTGGGACGAGAGGATGGTTCTAACTCTCATGTAAGGGTAACCTGTTCCACTGCTTCTCTGCAAAGTGAAACTACAGCTTTTAGCTTTCTGCTTCTCCATCTGGGAACACTCAGGTGGCATTTTTGGAGGAGAAACACACCAGTATTTCTCTGTGGGTGTGAGCGACCAAAATCAAACCCTTTGGGAAAACTATTTCTTGTCCTACCTTTTCTGTCTTCTGTAAGGAGACAAACAATGAGTAAATATATAAAACAGAAGGAGTTAACTTCACAAATTCTTCTAACATCTACCATACAGTTATACTCAGCCTTTTCTACTCTATCAGTCATTGATTCTTTGTTCAATCCCCTGCCCACCTCTCCCATTCTGCCAATAAAAAATTAATTGGTTTCATAAAAAAAAAAAACCCAAAAAACCACAAAAAAAAACCCCTAAAAAAACCAAACCAACAATAAAACCCCCAATCACTTCAATACATGGAGATCTTCATGTTTAGTTTATGAGAAATGGTGCACACAGAACTCTTATGCTATCCCCCCACCTGACATCAACCCAGCCTGATTTCAATGCAAGTCAGGTGCTTCTCAGTAATGTGATGACCACAATTCCCTTTGCTGAAGATCCACTCATCATTACTATACATGAAGAATCAAAGGGGCTCAAACCCAGACAACTATTTTTAATTGAAATCAAAATGTCAAAAAGAATTTAAAAAGCTGGAAAGTGCAAACAAAAAAAAAAAGATGGCACTTAAAATTCTACTTAACACCAACTCTGTTAATATTAATTTACAAACACTGGCAGCTAAAAACAGACTAGATGACTGTGCTGGCTTTCTTGGGATCTGAGAGCTGCTATATATAGAAACCTGAGTGACCTAATTTTTTCAAATTACTGCTTTCAGTTGTCTGATATTGCTGGAGACTACAATGCTAGTTGAAAAACCAATGGAAGCTGAAGATCTCTAGTGAGTGAGCCATGAGACTGGTGGCACTGAAACACTGCAAGTCAGAACTTCACAGCTTCTGTCAGCCAGAGGCCTGAAGCCCACCAGGGAAGTCCAGTGGGGAAGAGCGCAAGACCAGCAAGGGAACACAGCCCCAAACTCCAGGCACATCCTCTGTCTGTAGAACTTCCGTTGTATCACTGGAAAACTTCCAGCACCTTTGTTGTGTTAAGGACAAAAGTGACCACTGACCTACAAATGCTCAGCTATTTATTATTAATATTTCACATATGTTCTGGCTGTCTAAATCTGCACATGTGAATTTTAGGTGTAAAGTCCTGACACAGTGATATTACAGCTACAAAACTTGGAACTCTAAAATTTCTACATGGTACTTGGTAACTTCAGCTTACTCCATCCTGAAAATTTACTAGAGAAGGATCACTTTCTTGCTCATTTATTTTCTGACGGCAGATCCTATTGATCCTGTACAGCTAAGAAAACTCAGAGGGAAGTGGATCAGAGTCTGTCTCACCTTGTGTATTATGACACCTGGTTACCAAATTCCAGACAGTGAAACAAAAATCATAGTGATGGTACAAAACAAGCATCTGGGTCTTTATTTAAGTGATGCAAATAACACAAATAGTCTGTGCCAGGTTAATGTAGAAATCGGCAGGAAAAAACCACAGAGAAGTTCCTAATTTACAAAGGAAATCCTCTGGAGAAAAAAGCAAATACAAACTCTAAACTGAAGCATTGAGACTTTGGAGATTAAAAGCAGAACACAATATTGCATATTAAAGGACTCTATACCCATATTGTTCTAACTTGTAATTTTTTTGGCCAATGTGAACACACTTGTACAGCATTAGCACGAACCAAACTTTAAATATAGGAAAGATCTGTTCGATTATCCATCCCATTTAGTATCAACCACCTTCATGATTTTCAGCACCCTTCTCAAATGTCCACTGAAGCTGTGGTACCTACTGCAGTTGGTCAGGCTGAAAAACCCTAGAGAGAAAGTGAGGCTCAAGTTCTTTAGAACAGGGTGATTCCAAACTCTTACGATAAAATCCACTTAACATAAGGAGGGAAGCACCCAGAGCGTTGACATCTGTCACAAGGAAGGAGAAATACTAGGAGGGAGAAGTGATGCAGTAACTGAAGTTTAAGACTTGCTCCATCTATGAATGGGTAACAAATACTTATTCTGAACCATACTTAATGTTGCCACATTTCTCAGAAAAGTCACACTTGGAAACAATTATGAACTTTCCTTATGACATATGAACTTTTCTGGAACTATGTGTTTTGGTTTTTTTTTTTTGTCTAAGAGCAAATTTCTGCCAATTTAGATGACCCCAGATGCTCAGATTGAAAGCCACTTACCTAAGACAAGGAAAGAAACATAGGAAGCATGGAAAACTGGAAAGATGAACAAACAACATTCCCAGTGTATCACATGGAAGTGCTGCACCTTGAGTAAGGTCTTCAAAGTAATCAAACCTCACCATTAAATTAGGCATTGATTGTTCTAAAAATCTAAATTAATTGCCACTGTAGCTGTTTGTTTCTTGAGGTACATCTGGCAGAGAGAATGAGGCCTCAGTAAATATTTTCACTGATTCTTATATACCAACTAAAGACACATGATTTGGCGTCATCAACAGCATTAGAAATAAAAAGTAAAATTATCTCCAATCTTTGGTCAGCACAAAATTTTTACTGACATTTAGTTCTTTGTCAGTGCAGAGCCTGCAAAATATGGCATTCCTAACTCTAACATCCTAGTTTTATGATAATTATTGGTTCCTAACTTCTAATGTTATACAGACTAGTTCCCTTAAAATTTTTTCAGTACATATTTAGAAATTACAATGGCAGAATAATGCCTCAGAACTAAAAGTTAAGTCATTTGAAATTTAGGTACTGATCTTTTTTTTCCTACCATCTGGAGTAAACAGAGCTGCATTATCTCCTGAATTATTACAAGATTCAAAGACTGTTGCTGTAGTCAGTGATTTGCATGAGGTTAGGCAAAATGCACGTTATCTGGAGATATGTGTCACTTAAATGATTTGCCTCTTTATGGGTAAACACAGTCAAGAGAGAACTGTACTTAATACAGATGTAAGTCAGCCTAATACCTGAGCTGTCAAAGCAGAGACCAAACTGAAACCAAGCTGCTAACAGGAGTTATTAACTCCATACTTATTTTTTATGAACGCTTAAAACTAGTATTCCCCACAGTGAAATTCAGTAAAGATAGTTTTTCTTTTTCTTTTTGCAGTAGGAATGACATATCACTGAACTCAATGGAAATAAGTTTCAATCCCTGCAGCAGATGTACAGTCTCATCTAGAGACATGTCAGCAGCAGAGCATCAATAAAGAGTCTTCTTTTTACTTTTGCTAATCACTGCTTACACAGATGCAGAGACACGTAAGTCAGAGGGCGTGGTGTATTACCATTTCACATTTGAGAATGGGTAACAATGCTGCTCAGAGGTCACGTGAAAATTTCAGTGTGCTCACTACTTGAGTGACATTCTATATTTACATTTAGGCTAAAATATATTCATTACAGAAATTAAACTGAAACTCAGCACATCATCACCCATCACTTTTACAGAACCAGTTCTTGTTCAGTGCTTTGTGTCACAGGCAATATAATTTACCAGGATTTACAAAAATAATCTGGAATGAGAGAACTCACCTACCAGAACCTTTTGTGCATCTAAAACTACTGGGATCTCAGACATCAATATCTGGGCTAAATGAGCACCTTAAGAATGGTCTTACTTTCTGCACCACAGTGACTTGGTTGCAATCCAGGGCACTGCTGTTTGGGAGACCATGCTCTAGACAACATAAAAACATGAACTTTTGACTTTCATGGCAACGTTAACACTGGTGATTAACACACTGCATACTCTAATTACCTTGATCTTCCAAGGTGAACATGGTAATTTCCTAAAGATCTTCTGAGACATTAACAGCAACCATGTTATTCCAATCACATATGAACACATACTTGATTGCAAAGCATTTGCTAAGGGAAAAAAACGCAAGCCACTTATTTTGAGGTCAGTTTTAAAAGCAATAGAATGAGCAGTAACTAGAGAAGAGACCTATCTTTAGCAGCTATTACTGCTCTGCTTACCTTAATCATAAATGAACGTGGTTCTATCTATATTCTGCTTAAAATTAATGCAGTCCTTTTCTTTCAGTTTTCATGAAAAAAATACATATTTATACTTCAAAATGAATCCCATGACTGAGCTCTGAAAGCAGAAACTGCAGAACGCTTAGGACTGAACAGGATTGCCATCAAAAATGTTACAGAAAGGTCACAGGCCATAACTGCTGAACTGTACAACAGTGCTGTACTCCAGAAGCAATACCAAAGGAATTTGTTGCTTTCCACACACACAAGCATAAAAATAATTCAACTAAAGAATTCTCAGGTAATTTTTAGTGAAAAATGATCAGCAAAGTGATAGAGCAAGTAAGTAAAAGGAGAAGAAAACTAAGTTTTAGTTAGAATTACCTAGCTGCACAATACTGACCTGTGAATGTTTGCTAGGTCTGTATTTTGTCCAAGAGAAATACACCAGATCTACCACATATTGACTGTGCACTACAGGACCCAGGGAGGATACAAAGCAGGTGGGCAACCTATATCTGCAGAACATAAAACAGTTCACAGCCTTGTTGCTGACTTGAAAAGCAACCAGCCCAAGCAGTGGTCACAGCCTTGCTCTCTCTGAACCCAACAGTATCACTGCTGATTTCAACCATGCACGACTCAGCTCCAGAACAGTAACACCAGCAGACCTCCAGCCTTTTACAGTTGTAACACACTGGACAAACCACTAAAAAGACGTATCTGCTACCCACATATCATCATAACTTCTATTCTGGATAACAAAAGACAGATTGCAGTACGTTCCCTCTCTGATAAAGTTAAGTATCAGTGTGAGTATTGAAATAGAATGAGCAGTGTAGTGGCCAAATTTTAAACTATGTTTTTAGTGTGTTTTCTCCCTACACACAAACACTATTTGTTATTTTTTAGCTTTGTCCTTTAATATAAATCCTCCTTTGAAAAGCCAGAAGTTACAGGACAAAAATAAACATTTTCAAAGGACAGGACAAACTGCTGATCGAAAAAGTGAAGTATGGAAAACAAATAATGAAAAGCAAAATGAAGTATTTTAAAAGTTGATTTTCATAAATGCCTCCCTTTGAAAGCCAGTGGCCCTTCTTCAAAGATGATGCGAGGCATGCTCAAAATAGAATAGTCAGAAAATCACTACATAAAAAAGCTTCCATTTGATGCATAGCAAAAAACAGGATAATAATTTATGCCATCAAAATTTAGACTGAAGCACACAAAATGAAGCACACAAAAGTTCTTTCTCTTTTATTATGTATTCCAACAACAGTTTTCCAGTTAAGAGGTTTATATGGTAAAACTGTTCTTACTCACAGAAAGTTTTAAAATCTGATTTGTAGCCAAAAAGATGCCTCTAAATTGGCTTACCTATAGATTTAAAGGTTATCTATTTGTCTCATCACAGCAGTTCTGATTAAACCTTTCAAAACATACAAATGCCAACAATACATAACCAGATTCCTTGATCATATTGAGAGAAATACTTCACCACCACATAATAGACCAGTCCCTGATGAACAGATACAAAAATTCTCCTTACGAAATATAAAGAAGTGATAAATAAAACATGGAAAAAAATTAAAGGGGAAGAGAAACCTATTTAAAATAGAACATAATGCAGTTTAATAAGGGACATGCATGCAAAACATCCTGAAGAATTCAGTAGGCTACTCTATAACACAGTAGAAAATGTCAACCTTCCTCCCAGCAACAGGGAGCAGAAAATTGAAGACACTGACTACCTAAAGCCTTCACTCTCCTTCCTCTCCACCCACTAAAACAGGAGCTTACTTTTTTCACGATGCACAGCTAGAAGCAGAAACTTACTCTATGATGCTGGGAATAGGGCCTAAAACATAGAAACACCTAAATGTAACCCCTCCAATAATACTGTCAGTGAATAAAAGAAGACTAGAAAATGTCTCTTTCAGAGAACCCTCTTTCTATATATAGAGTAGGAAGGTAAGTAGCTCTCCAGTCTGAATTTCAGTCTGTGTCTCAATAGTAATGACTTTTTCTGCTTGTTTGTTTTGGGGAAAGAGAGAAAAAAAGCAAGAGAAATAAGCACATAAAAGTTCTGAAGACAAAGGCTTGTCCTCAGTGACTGCTCCTTGGGCCAGATTTTTTTACTGTAGATAAGAAAATAGTTACATATGAATTTCTTAACAATAAACATTCACCCACAGTAGATCACAATATAAGGCACACTGTGAAAATTAAATAACTAATATTTAGATCCCTGTACACAAAACAATTGTGAAATCTGTTTATGATTAAGCCAAAGAAAATTCTTAGTTTAGGTATCACTAGCATAAGCAAAGCCTACAGTGGCCTTCATTTTTTTTCCCCTTTCTAATCTTTTCTCTTTTCCACAAATCTATTATCCTAAACATCACATATTTTGTAGAATCTGTTAGATCTTAAGTATCTATGAACTCAAGTCTAAAAAGGATTTTAAGTAAAACAGTAACCTACTACTGAGAAATGGCACCATGTAGTTAAACTCTACAGGAGTCAACAACTCCACTATGGTTTACTGTTAGCTTCCCACTTCTCTGAATGCATGGGGTTGAAACTCCAAAGCCAAGGAAAGGCCTTCTGTGTGTGTCTTTTGATTACCACTCTGTCTGTAAGGTTTGCACCATACACTGGAATTCAAACAATATACCACAGGCACTCGATTCCATGTTTTTTATTTTGAGAAAATATTTTGATAAGCTATATTTACGTTTATCTGCATAACTCTTCACTAGGTTATACTGCTCAGCAAGAGCAGATTAATAATCAGACTTGATCCATGACAATTTATAGATTTGTTTGGAATAGATATCCATGCAACTACTCCTCCTAACTGGACATCAAAGCAGAGGTACTGACACAGTCAAACAGCAAACCAGTGTGTTAACTGGTTAGGTAGGCCCGTCCCTTACTAACCTAAGAGAGCTTTTAAGTGCATGGCATTTTGTCTGACATGGCACATCCTACACAAATCCATTAAAAAGCAGAACTGTTGCTGTAAATAGGATTAAAAAAAAAAATTCCAGGTGTTGATGGAATGATGATCAAGAACCAGATTAGTCTTTTCTTAAGTAAGGAATATCTGCAGAAGGTTATGTTTGACAAGAATACTGCCAACCACCCTAGATTAGAATTCAACAAGAAAACACTCTCCTCACACTGCCAGAACAGTACAAAGCCATAGAAATAGTTACTGCAGAAAGATTAGAAATTTTTGGAAGAATGTCCCTTCTCTCCAAAACGGCCACATTCAAGAAGCTTCAATCTCTTCCTCTAGGGAAATGCTGAACTGTCCTAGTTTCAGTCCCTAGTAGCCAGAACAGATGATAGATTTAAAGCTTTGAGGACAGTCAGAGCACAACACAAACTCACATGAACCAGACAACCAACCTTAAAAGGAAAAAACAAATCAATAAAGCAGACAGATCAGGGGTAGTCAAGTGCCTGGCACTCCATGGCTCAGCGTGCAGTGCTCATTTCAATCTGAGCACATAGCATTGCATGCTGCTTTGAGACAACCTCCACATGACTCATTACAGGCTGAGGCTACACATCATCACTTTACAAGTTCTCAGATTTAAGCCAAGTCAATACAACCTTCAAGGTCTTGGCCAGCTGCTAATGACACTAAACTACACATTGTCACTTTTCCCATATGTGGGGACCACATGCTCTTTTCTCTTCCAAACATGCTTTAACCAACTCATTAATTCAGTGTGTATAGCTCGACTATGAGTATGTTTGTGAAACTACCTCTCCCTGCAGATGTAGCTGGGCAATTACTCTTCCTCCTAAAAAAGCTGATGAACATATGTAGTTGTTGGAACTTTTTAAATAGGTCCAGCTCTAGGTGGTGCACCCAATTAAGGTTCAGTAAGAAATTTTAGCAGCTACATGTAACTAACTGCCACTGGCAAAGACAGCCTCTCAAACAGAGAGGAAGACACAGACAGTCACAAACTTCTCATTTTCTCTACATTCTCGTCACAAGAAAGCACCACACACATTGCAGAGAAATGTTAATACATCTGATAACTGAAGGTATCAAGTTTTGAAAAATTTAGTTGGAGAGAGAATCTTTTCCCTTCCAGCAACGCCTGACGTTTCTCCTCCTCCTACATGAACATGTAGCTATTGCTCAAGTAAAGGAAGGATCCAGGTAACGTATGAAGAAGAATCTTTTGCACTGTAAAGGAAGATAAAAATGGGAAATGTCACATTATATTTAGCTTAATACTGCACTGCTTTTTCTTCACACTGAATGGTTTTGCATCAGTAAACTCTCATTGAATTCTCCTACGGTTCTAAATTCCCTTCCACAGTGCAATTCTCATTTCCTCAGTTACTCCTGCAGCTGAGGCCATGATTTTCTCCTCTCTCCTCTGCTAGCCAATGGCCTTCTGATCTCAGGAAAAGACAGAATGGATACAGAACACTAAATATTGCAAGTATACCATTCTTAACAGAGCATGATGCAAAGTGAGACTGATGACTGTTGGGAGAAGCTGTCAGGAACACTGCCATGCAGGAAATAAGCAGGCCACGTACCTAAGAGAGCAAGACATACTTTGCATGATGAAAGAAGCTGCAGAACAAACTCACCCATTAGCATATTTAACACATGCAAAAGAGAATGACATTTGAGCAACAGAGATATACTTAAGGAAGCACGCATTGTTTACAGAAACCTTTAAATTCTTAATGGCTTTCCAGCAAGCAGCAGCTTGGAAGCAATGTGCATGAGTAGTGGGTGCACAGCCTTTGGATACTGGTGCAGCTAAAAATGCCACATTTAACGTAGTACCGCATTCTTTCATTTTTCAATTTAAGAATCTCAATCTATACATCTTTTATATAGCTTTGACAAGAAAAATACATGGAAAGGAAAGACAAGTTTCAAAGTGAGCTTGGCACAGTGGTATTAGGGCAAGGTCATTCACCTTCAACTTCCTTCAGCCACTCAAGACACACTAGACGAAGACTTTCCAGGGAAAGGTATGATTTATAAATCAGGCTCCAAGGACTGAAAAGTATCAAGAAGCCTGCATCTGGTCAACTATCTTCAAGATCACATCACTAATATTCTAAGATTACTGCAGCAAAAGTGGACTGTGGGAAGTGCTTCTTCCCTTACTGGCTAGTGGTGCAGAAACAGTAGCACAAGCCCAAAATAATTGGGTCACATTATTCTCACAGAGCACATTCTCACATGGATTTCTCCAAGATCTTCCACTCAGAAGCACACTGGACATTTCCTGCCACCCCCACTCCCCAGGGATGTTGGCTTCCACCAGAACAAAAAGCAGTCCTCATTCTCTGTATCTCCCACCTTCCTGCATTCTGCAAGATGTTTTCATTCTACAGAAGTACAATTTAAACTCCTCTTACTCCTTTAGCACTACAGAGCCCAAATATGGTGCATGGCACCCACCAGATCTTTCAGAAGAACTGTCACTGTATGATCTTCACTGCCAGAGATGCTTGGATGCTACAGGGAGAAATAATCCAGCTTGATTTTCAGATTCCAGGTGGAACTGGCGGGGTGAACAACAGGCACATGGGTGCACTCCTGTGCATGTACAGGGCAGCAACAGGCAATTGAGTATTTAATCTCAAAGGATAACAATGATTTTAGAACTGCCACTATTTCACACAGAACCCACCTTCTCCATGCTACTGCTAGATGACCAAGGCAAATTATTGCCATGATGTGTTTCTGAGAGCTCTGACAAGCTGTTCACATGCTTCATAGAATTCTGCTTGTTTAAAAACTGTACTGGTGTTGACTCTTCTGTTCATACAGATGAACTTTACCATAAGGCAAGAAAGACAGTAAAAGCAACAGAGAAACGAATGGTCACAGGTCCCACCCTTTTCACAAACTATCAAATAAATAAGAGTACTAATATATGTGGTATTCTCAATAAGCTTCAGGAGCACTCATGAATTCTGCCTTCTAATATGCAAATCAAGATGAGAAAAAGCTGAACTTTAAACATACAGAAGGGCTCAGTTCAGAATCCCCTGTAATTGGTATAGACCTGGCGTTTTGCTTCAGCTAAAACACGATTAAATTCTGAACTAAGCTCAATATCCTTTGTTCCAAGAGTAAACATCTTAGGGGATGTTTACTCCACTAATGTTAATGTAATACCATTAACACTGTAAGTGATAAGCATTCCTTGGACAAACAAAATACAGCAGCTTGAGAAGGAGGAAACTACTATTATGATAAAAATGTCTGAGAGGACCTCATGCTACAGGAAATGGAACCAAAATTCAGCAGCCTGTTGCTGGGACTTTCAAGTCAGTCATAACTGGTAGGGAATAACTGAGTTAAGTGAAAGGTGCATTTAAAAATGCAAAGTATTTCACATCCCTGTGTCTTAACACACTATTATGTAACGCTTTTGCTTAACGTTTGTATACCTCAAATCACTATAGGCACTTGAGGTGATTGCAGCTGTCAAACTAGAGTCAGAGGCTTAAACTGGGATGTTGATTTAAGGAAGTTATTTAATCTGTCATAAGCTTACTATTAAGAGTTTCAAGCAGAGATTCTCCTTTCAGGTCAACCTCTCCCCTTTAGGCCAATTTGCTTGAAGGTCTAAGCTTATTAACTTTAACTTACTTTAACTTGTAAGAACCTAAGTGCTGGGGGATAAAGGGAAATCCATACACATATAAGATGTAACACCTTTCCCGTGTTTTATTTTAAGGGCAAATAAAACAAACCAGGAATTTTGGTTTCATGTGGCACAGAGTACTGGTACCACAAGAGGGCACTAAATCCACACCTAAAGCGGATCCACATTACAGAACTCACTCAGAGGAAGAAGGATGAATTGCTTTCACAAACACTCCCTCTACATACAAGGATTCAGGTTTCCTGATGGCATGCACATACGTTCCTAATGAACCCACACTCCCTTGACTTTCCACAGAGCAACACAAAGCCTTTTGTAAAAGGCACTATCCTGCCAAGGATGAAAGACAGTGAGGCTTGAAGCTTGAACCAAGTCATGCTTCATGTTTTGAATAGCACCAGTCTATTAATAAGATTTCAAATTTTGGTCTTGTCTAAAAGAATGTGAAGTGCACAAGCTCATAACAAAATGGAACAGTGAGTCAGAGGTAGATGCTTAGTCAGATAAAAATGAGTACAAATGACTTCTGTTTGCCCAGACAAAAATTCTGTTTACACACAGAACGAAAAGTCTTATCCAACACCAATTAACAAAGCAGAATATTTCAGCGGCCAGCTGACCATCACACTAAAAATATGGTTCTCATATTCTGTAACCTTTTTAATAAGGCTTGGCAACATCTGAATGTTTACATCAGCCAGGGAAGTGCCACAGGAACAAACCCATAGTCGGACAGTCCTCTACAGACCTTAATACCTGATAAAAGCTACTTGCAATGTTTTAAGCCATAAAGTGTGCAAGACAAATCTCAGCAATGCATCATTCAGTATCAGACAAAAATTATGCTGGCTTTCTCTACTAGCTTAATAAGCAGCCCAAACACTTAATTTCTGCACCTCTGAGAGCTGACCCTGTTTTTCAGATTAAGCTTTTTACACTTGTTAACACACGCGTCTTGATCCTGTTATCTGTGTGTCAGACATGGCTGCTGAAGTTATCTGTCAAGCAACAGAAAGTTTCTTAACCTGCTTCAGGAACTGACTCACCAGTAACCTAACAGCTGATGTAGCAACACCCTTAACACTGCCAAGTCACCTCTGGAAGGATCACCACAGGGTAACACACTGGAAGAATGAAGTGTTCCAACTGTTTTGTCAGGTATTTGAGAATAAGGCACTATGTGGGCTCTTGCTGTATAGCATCTCATATCAGATGCAACTGACTGAACTCCTGCAGCTGTCTAAAATACTTGTCACAGGTGATAGGGCTGGAGTATCTTTGGACACTTCACACACATCCTCCATAAGAAAAAAACCCCACCAAAAACCCCTGCAGATTTAGAAATGCTTTTACAATGAAAACAAACTTTTATACAAGCTTGAATAGAGGAGGCAAAAGTCAAATAGAAAAGTGCTGGTCTGAGATTTTTAATTCTCATTCTTATGTGCATGAAGTGACTTGGATTTAAAACATAAATTATCTGTACCACAAGAAAGTTACTAAAAAGCAGTACCAGGCAGCAGTACAGACAGGAGCATAAAGGCAAGCATCCAACAAGTCAGCATTAGTGTGTCACACTTCCAAAGCCCTGTGATAATAGCAAATGCCCCAACATGCTTGAGAAAATGCCTATGTCACTTATTTGAAATAAACACAAAGCACATACTGTAATCAAAAATCAGGCCATGAATTCAGATTTTTGATCCCATATTCCATCTCATGCTAGCATATAATTCCCACTGACCATGTGCTGGATTCTGCCAATGGCTCACGGCAGCAGAGCAAGGAATTCCATGTCTTGCTACTTAGTTCAGTTTTCATGAACAGAGGCTTTTGACAGGCGAAGCAAAAACACAGCTATCACATGGGCCTACAACCCAAAGCACAGGAAGCCTACTGCTGTTACTTTCAGAAATACTGAAGGAATGCTCATCAAAACAAGGTATTAAACCAGAGAAACATCTGACATTCCAAGTTCTTGGTAAATTTTTCAGCAGAAGATATTGATCTCAAAGGATACAAATACTTTATGACATGCCATCAAGTGAATAATAACAATCTCTTCTCAACTGTTTTCTTCTGACTGAAGGAGCAACAGAAGAGTCCCAAAATTTCAGGATACTTTTAAGTGCAAAACATTATTTCTGAGTACACATTCTTGAAATCATTCTGGTTTTGGAGACTTAACCTCACTTTCACATAGTCTGTCAAGGTTCCTCTCGAGTCAGTTGAAGTTTACAGTGGGGGGGGAAAAAGTATTTCCCCAAACCTTACGCAAATAATATAGGTAAAGCTACCTTTCCATTTTTAAATTTTGAGTTTTGACTTAAACTACAAATCATCATCAAGGCTGAATTAACCAGTAAGTTTATTTTACACTCTGCACAAGAATGTACAAAGAATATTTACAGTATTTGTCAGGTTCGTATTTTCAGATTTCTTGCACTAAAACAAAAGACGTTGTAAAAGATATTATAAATAAAAATGAAAAATAAACATTAAGACAAGAAGAGTCCCAGGAAAAACCAAAACATATAAGTACAGAGTAAAATACTTAAATAATGGAATACTGAAATTTAATGAGCACATTAACAAACTAAGGCATATTCAACTCCCTCTGTATTTAGCAGCTTCACAGATTCCTTAATGAACAAAACCCAACCCCAATGTACCAGATGAATATATTCATGCTCACTTTGCTAACCTGTGGCCAAGCTGGAAAAAAAAGGAAAGACAAAACTTTTCTCATAAGCACTTTTGATACGGGTTTTCCCTCACATTCAAGAATCGCAAACTTCCTAAACAGCAGATGCTGTAACAGCTGACCTCAAAATGAACATCCTGGCTAAGGAACCAAAGCAGAAAGAAGCCAAGAATCAACCAAACCACATTATGCCAAGTTTAAGGAAGAAAAGCATATAAAACAACAGATGTCAAAGATAACTTTGGAGTTCATATACAACCATTGCTTGTTACTGTTTCTATTCAGTGAATGTACTTTTAAATTGCTTTCTACTTCAAAATGAGGTAGCTACGACTAAGGTTTGACTGGAATAACTTTAACCTTGTGAGTTACAGACTTCTTAAAGATCTTAATGAAAAGTAAACATACACTGATTTTTTTTTTCTAGAACAGTGTTAAGTATCTCTTGTGATGAAATGTGCAAGTTCCATTACTGCTTATAGTATCTACTAGGATTTTTCTAAAAAGGCCAATCTGAAGTTGAGATTCATTGTGAGGTACCAGCATAGGAGTTGACATTATGGACATCAGCAAGAGACCTGTCAGCTGGGCTGCTGCACCACTCACTACAGCCCACTTAGCCAAACAGCATTCATTTATTTCTCTGCACAGCTGATGGGCTCTCAATCAGAGCAAAATGCACAGGGCCATAAGAAGTAGTATTATTCTAATGGCATAGTCCTGGAATTTCACCTATGATGGCATCATCCATATTGTACCAGGAGATAGGATGGCCTCTAGTCTATGTTTAGACAGCACAGTTCTAGATGCTAAATCAGAGGAGGTTTCTCCATGTCTTTTCAGTGGAGAGGGAATTTAAAAAAACCCAAAACCTCAGAGGAAGTCCTGACAATGCTAAAAATCACAATCATTTCTCTGGTGATGTTTACACTTAAAAGTAAATAAAATATTCGGTGGAAAGGTACCTTAGTAACAATTTGAGAAAGAAGGGATTAGAAAATATATTAATTAATTGTCTTCAAGATTGCTCTTCAGTATCATATTAGCTATAATCAAGTACAGACAAAGCACTGAAAATATTCGGTGGGATTGAATAAAATCTCCAAAAGTATCCCATCACCAAAAGCCTTTTTTTTTTTTTTAAATATAAGTAGCCATTAATGACAAGAAATCATTCTATTAAAAATATTTAAAAATATTTTTTGGGGAGAGAGTGGATTCTAAGTAATTCTTACAGATTTTCTGAGTGTTAAGAGCAGTGATCACAGGTCCCATATAAATAATATAATGCTGACACCGGACAGTCTATTCCTTAAAGACTGAACTCAACAAAATGACAACCAAAGTACTGAACACACTGAAAGGATATGAATTAAAACTAAACTGCTCTTCATCAAATTCTTCAGCTTTAAGAAAACAAATCCATCTGACTGCAAGATCTGAAGGGATGTACAAAGGGGCTGTTGAGCAGCCTAGCAGTAGATGTGCACTTCCATAAATACTGAATCCAGCATTCCTCATTTACAAGTAAGAGGTATTGGTGTTGCTGCTAAGGTATTACTGGCAGTCAGGAAGTAATTTGCACTCAGTGGAAGCCCTATAGATATTTAAGAAGTCATCCTCAAGCAATTATTTAATGGACTGTAACTTCTCCATTAAAAGCAGTGTCTCAACCTTGATCCCTAAAGGTGGAAAGCACTGTAAAGCAAAAGGGTGGAAACTTGGAAAAAGAAAAGATACAACACCCAAGGCAAACAGACATTATTTGACTTGTGGTCCATCTTTCAGCAGTTGCTTACCACTGCACACAGAAGAGGTGATGTTGTACAGAAAAGGATAAAACTGCAAACAGCGAATCATCTTCAGGCTGCTTTCACACTCCAAGCACTTGGTTGTCAAATCCAGTGCCTGTCTGAAGGCCTGCAGAGCTCCACTAATGTTGTTCTGAGCCAGGTATGCATTTCCTAGGCTCAAAAAAGTCAGGGGCTGTAAAGAGAAAAGTGACACACTGCAGCATAAGTATGCTCACTGTTTAAGATTGAAGCCAACTAGGAAAAACCCTTGTCAAGTCACACTCTCCCAAGTTTGGTGAGAAAGAATTTAGAAAACTTCTTAAACAGGCACTGCCTATCCTTACAATGGAGAACTAACAGCTTGATGCATTGGTGCTAAATGAAAGCTGTTTTGCCATAGGGTTGTCTTAGGAATTCCATCTTTCTACAATAAACAAAACAGCTGTTAAATACACACTAACTGAAATGAAGCATTAAAAACTTACTTATAACCATCAGAAACATAATGCTTACTTCAGAGAATACCAAAGAACTGAAGTGAAATGCTCAAAGACAATTTAGAATCATTAAAAGTCCACAAAAAAGTAAAAATATTACAAGTGTTCTAGCAGGACAGATGCATTGCATTTGCCAAGAGTGTTCAGGCTTACCTTAGCAAAACTAGGTTACTCAAGACACCAGTGCCACACTAGCCTAGGGGTACACATTTATGCCTTTCAATTCTTTGTAAAACAATATTTTTGTCTACTGCTTTTGGCTAGTATCCCTAAAATATGTATTTTTTTGAAAAATGAAGATTATAAACACCTTTTTCACTGGGTAGAACTCAACAGGCACACAGTAAAGCATTCCATTTGCTGGTTGACTGAAAAGTCTTTCACTTGGACAAAGTAATTTGCAGCAATTAACAGTACAATGCTAGAATAATGACTACAGCATTGTAATTTAGCAGTAGTTTTTCCCACTGAAACGGTTTTTTATATTGATTATCTAAAAATGTGAAGACTGATCAGTAGCTGAAGATTTTTCCAACTCAGCTTGTGTTACTGAACAGCATTCAGAAAACGGTGCAAGCTGAGCAACAGGATTTTTTTTCTTTTTAACAGCTTTTGCTGATAGAGCACATCTTTTACTCCCAGTACCTGTAATTAATTTTAATTTGTATTTACTTTCCATTATACTCCAGGAAATACCATGCAAGTACAATGTCTCCTGCTAGTTTTTCTGGTACAATAGGTATTACAGGACTGAGTACACCTGAAAAAAACAGGAGCAAGCATTACTATAACGAGGCAGGATTTGCTAATATTTTTGAAGAAAAACCCTACTCACACGGCATGGTCCTAAGGACTCCTAGGTTCCTCCCCTCCAAGGCTCTGTTTTCAAGTGTTCTTCTTCTTAAGGCATATCACTCAAGCATAGTTCTTTCTGTAGTTGCTTTTCACACTCTTACCTGCCACCCAAATGGACCATATTCCTTCCCAACACTTGAAAATTTGTTTTTGAATGCTACATTGAACATGCTTTTTCTGTTTTTAGCTTTTTTATGTGCTAGGTGACTGGTGCCCTGGTAGGTTTAAGCTCTGTTAATCTAACTAGAGAGGCAGAAGCACAGGAAAGTCACTTGAACTTCTTACTGAAATGTAAGACCAAAATTACCTGCTAGAGAAAAGGTGTTCCCTGCTATGCCATTCCTTCCCCCTTCCTTTTCACAACTGTCCTGGCCAGTCCAGTAGTTCAAACAGTTTATACAGAAACTGTCTATCTGACATAGGTGACAACCTACAGAATGCTTATAATGTTGCTGTTCAGAAATAGAAAAACCTGGTTTGAATCTATGGATGGAAGTAAAGCCACCAAACAACTAGAACATGTTTTCCTCTATGTATATAGACAAAACCTAGGGACAAATAAAACAGTACAGATAAAAAGTCAAGCACCACAGAAAGATGTCTATACAATCAAAAATCTTGGTGACATATATGCTACTTTAAGGGTTTTAAGAATCAAGACACAAGGCTGACAGCTTGACAGATTTCTGTTTTAGGTCAAAATGTTGCCAAACACCAGGATTAAATTCCTTGAAGGCACTGCTAATAATACAGGTTTTGGGTGGCTAAAAGTCTGTCACTGATTTACAAGAACTTCTCTAAATGTTTCTACTCTCAGCAATCAGCATCACCCCCAGTGCAGTCAAGAGTTTATATGAAAATTAACATCTGTTGCAAGCTGGAAGATGAACTGCATGCAGAGTAAGCACAAGTAACACGTATTTAGAAAATGAGGGAAAGCATTCACTGCTGAGCAAACACAAACCTCATCATCTTACCTCAGAGGCATTGATGGCCAAAGCCTTCAGCAGGAGCCTGCTGGCATCCGAATGAAGACCATAATGAAACAAGAGGTTAGCAAGATTGACCAGGGGGATGTCCTGATACTCATGTGGAGCCAAATTATATGCTTTTTGCAAACAGGTGACAGCAAAGGTGCTATTTCCAACTGCACGCCAGTACAATCCAGCTTCATTAAGCACAAGCCATAGAGGATCTTCTGGCTATAGGAGAGTCAGGGAAAAGGATAAAAACACCCACAAAGAGGTGTCTCAGGAAGACAGAAATGCCTGCTCTTTAATAAGAAGCAAACAGAACTCAGTCTTGCACACTACATTGTTAACTAGATACAAATTAGATTTTGCTGTGACTACTAGCAGATTACTCAGTCTGCTCCATTCTACTCAAATGGACACGATTTACAGGCTGAACTGTAATTTAGTAGCAGCTGTTGCTCACACACTACTCATATATGAATGCTTTGTATCATGACCACAAAACCCCTTAAAATATACAAGCAATAATGGTTAGTTCACTACAGGAAGCAATGCTTGTGAGCCACTTCAGAGTCTGAAAATTATACAAACACATATCAATGTAAAACGCTAGAATTTGAAAGTCAGGCAGCTATTAAATTATAGTTAGATGTGCTTCCAGGTCCTGTGTTCAACATTACCTTTCCCTGGCAATTTAAGGTTTCAGAGTTGTTTTTTCTTAGATATAGTTACCTATTTGTCTTATGAAAGTTGACAACTGGCATGCATTAGATGCTGTTTAAAGATTGTAAAATAATAAGCAATAAGTGAGGGCAGGTGAAAGAATGGAGGAAGTGTCAAATACACCTTGAATGTTCCTTCCTCCTCTTTAACCTGTGACAGCAAAAACAAGCACGCACCCTAGAGAAGAAATAGCAAAATTTAAAAATACTGACAGGTTGACAGAGGTAGGTAAAACATCCACTTTCAGATGCACTTTGAAATTATTTAGAAACATGTTCTAGTTTTAAGTATTTTCATCATTCTGTGTTATCCAATTCTACAAAACATTTACAGTAAAAAAGCAACACCTGAAATGGATATTCAGTCCTACCTACATGCCTGAAGCCCAAATGCATGCCTGAGTAGGAAACATGCAGCTAGGATTAAGGAAGCAAACAGTAATACTGTGTTGAGTTAGTCAGTAAGATGATTTTTTTTCCCAGAGTTTAAAAAATCCCTCACACAGAAGGGTTCTATGGTTCTAGATGAACTAGAAGATATCAACATAATATACTATTCTTTGTTTGGAGTACCTTACATAATCTATGATTTCAAGAGTATTAATGACCCCTGTTTTGCAATGCACATACAAAACATTACTTGCATGTTCTTCACTCCTAACTCCTCACTGAATTACTCTCCATACACAGGTCTCAATGACCTCTCTAAATCCCCAGCAAGTTATTAGCACTTTGTCTTTCCCTATACAAAGATACTAACTGTGACATTCCTACTCTAAGTAGTTTATCATTAGCAGAATAGGTAAGACACAACACTGTTGTTTCATCAGCAGACAGAGAAGTTCAGGCTTTTGGCATGACAACAACAGAATACTACAGTTAAAACCAAAATACTCATGCACTGCACAGTAAGACATTAGACATGTTCTGAACAACATAATAATAGGAATCAACTCCTACTGCTAATTTTTCTTCTGGTTAAGACAGATGCACATAGTAAATGGTACTGATTTTAGACTAAAAAAGTATCTACATATAACACCTTGACACAACTTCTACAAGAAAGTTAAATTGAGAAATATCAGCTTGACATGTCAGAGTCAATGTCTCTCTCAATGCTTCCTGTCATTTGACTCTCAAAGGCCCCACGCAAGATGGAGGTGGCATTCCACAGGGTTTTATACAGAGGTACATTCTTTGCCCCAGAGTGCTAATTATCCTGACACAAGATTGACAGAGGGCTGGTTTGCCTTGGAGGGAGAGTAGGGGGAAAAGCAGGGTAGTGGGAAGGAGGAGGAAGAGCAAAATGCAGGCATGCAGGAAGGGGTGGCAGACGGAGGAGTAGTTCCAAGCTACTTCTCCCAATTAAGCAGATGGCTTCCAGAATTAGCTAATATACTGCCACTCCGCGTCCTTGCAAAAAGAACAAGCAACTACAGGCCTGTTTGGTCCACATTAAGCAAAATTAGATACTTCTCTATGTATTTCTGCTTTGCTTGTAAACATGGATTTTTAAGTTAGTTTCATCTCAGTTACAGGCAGCAAATAAACTCATTTCTAGCGTGTCACTGACTACTTTAGAAGTATAAAAGCAAATCTCAAGTAAGAATTCTGAATTCATCTCATGTGACAGATTGACATACCTTTTTCATGGCATGATCTAGAAACACTCCTGTCTTTGTCAGCGTAACCGTTTCATTGTTGATACGAGAACGCAAAACCTGGAACACAAAGATTTTTTTTTTCCCCCCAAACAACAGAATAAATTTTAGTCAAGATCTACATGGGCCATTCAACACTTGCCTCCTTAAATCTTCCCTTTAGCAAAGGGAAGAAAAGATATTGTACTAAAACCAGGATGTGAACACGTAACACTTAAAGCAACCAATCTCCAGAATGCAGTATGAAGGACTGATAGTAGACTTAAGTTACCAGCTTGGTAGAATGCAGTAGTTCTTGGAAACCCCAAGAAGATGAATCACATCAAGTGACTGTTAGATTTAAAAGAAAGATGTGATTTCAATGAGTAAATTAAATTTCCCATTTTGTGTGCTTTGGGTCAGCATGGAAAGAAGCCAACAAGTTAACCCTTTCTCCGTTCCTATTAGAAAGAACTCGCCCACAGTCTTTGGATGTACTGATTACCTTTAAATATCAGAATCTTTTATGATCTGAGTAACATTTTTAAGGCAATAAAGAGGAGGATTTTAAACCAGAAGAGAACCAACAAGGAAACATCTCTTACTTGTCTTGCTCGATCATCTGGCATCCTGAATTTCAAATCTAGATTAGTGTCTAGTTCCTTGACCAGTATATTTAGAGATTCATTGTTACGAGCATCAGTAATGGAAGAACAATCTGGTGCCTGTGCTTCTCCATGCTCAACAGTATCTCTTGGGATATTCAGTATTGGCTGGATTCTAGCAATAAGGAGAACCAAGACAAATTAACAGCATGTGCTGCATGTCATCATGTATAAATACAAGAATCTGCTAAGCCTCGTACTGCAGACTGCTACGAGACACGAGCTGCAAACACTAAGAACTCAAGGATCACCCCCCCTTTCCTTGAAAAGCAATTTATAAGGTCTTTATTTTCCCTTTTGAAGCACAGAGTAACAAGAAGAATGAAGAGTGCAGTAGAAACAACAAACAGAAGGTTCTCACATTATGCTAGTAAGGATTCTATGAAGTTTAGGACTAAACATATATGTGAGAAAAAAAAGTTGAAGTTTTCTACACTAAAACTTGATTTCAGAAACCTCAAGAGGTAGCCAAATTATGTATTAAGAACATTCTAAGCTGAACACTGTTTTTTTCCAGAGGAAACTACAGGATGTTTGTGGATGGGAACCTTTAACACAAGCTCAATACTACTATTATACTCACTAGGTAGAAGAAAACAGTTTTTTTACTACCACTACTACAATGTAAGTGACTAGGGTATTATAACATTGCATTGATCTATGTAAGTTAGCTACTGCAGTACAGACACATTTATTTTATCCTATATAATAACAAATATTACTGACTCTTCCATGACTAAGCTGATTTTCCACCTCTGTCCCAAAGGAATGAGCTGGAGTTTTCCACTCCTACTCCTTTTTCAGTGTTTTCTTCATCATTTTCTATCATCATAACTAAAGCTAAGAGGATGTATGTAATGCACAACAGTTAACTGTAGTTATTAAATAGATGCTCACCTCATTCTCTCTCTCAAGGTATTTTTTTTTTTTTGTTAATATACTCCACAAGGCATTCAGACTTTTTGTCTGAATTTTGTCAGGTTTTGTGCTTAAAACCTCATTCTGCCTGCATTTTATGTGTTCACCTTGTGCTAACAGTCAGGGAAGAATCACCATGAAATTCGATCTGGCTGTTACAGCAAAGACAACAATCAAGGAAAATGCCTTCCTTCTGGGGAAAAGCCAGAGAAAGAGGTTTGAACACCTCTCTGCTGTTGATTACTAATTGCATCCATCCTCTCCAAAAAGAAAATACTCATTAGGGCATTAGCGTGAAGATTTACAAATACAGCTTTTAAAAATCAACACTTGCCTGAGTCCCCTGTTTTCTGGAGGCAAGAAATAAGTTGGCAGTTCTTCTGGGTCAGGAATTTTGGGGAAAGATTTCATGCATTCTGATCGCTGAGGCCAAAGAATATGCTGTTTCTCCTATGGGGGAAAGGAATTATTATTTTCTCAACATTTTTAATATTCTAATGAACAAGGTAATAAACAGGATACTAAAGGGATAGTCTGAAGAAAAAAAAAACCCAGAGATCTTTAAAACTATTATTTTTCCATCTTTTTTTTAACATCAACAGTTTAAATTTCTATCTTTACTCAGCTGTACTGCTTTACTTGCAGCAGATGTTTACAGAACAACTCCCTCTGTGCTGTAGTAATTTCAAAGGATGGGAAACCATACAGAGAAACTAGAGATGCTTATATGTTGGAGAAATTCAGAATGCTACATTCTCCAGTGCTGCCACGCATCACAACTGTAGCCCAAATGTTAAGAAGGTTCACATAAACAAGGAGAGGATTCACTTTCATCCCTCCTCTTTGAAAGGGCAAAGCTCATCCTCTTCACTCACTCTGCTGGATTCCACACTCCACACTGAAACGACAGAATGAGCCACAGGAGAAGACTGCAAGGACTGGCTGTAAACACTTTGGTTTGCATGAAGATCCAAATTCATGGATGTCATACTAGAAGTGGAAGAGTCTTCACCAAACTAGAAACAACAGAAAGACAAAATTTAATAAATGAGATGGTACATTCCTTGTTGAATTTCTCCATGTTATTTCCCCCCACTCCTCTCTTATGTTAAGCCTCACTGATTAACTGAAATGTGGGTAGCAGAAAAAAAAAAACCCAGGAATTTAAGCCTCTTGATCCACTCAGACCATGCAAGAGTGATATTCATGTTGTAAATAAGTCAACAGTGAAAACACTAGTGCAAATCAAGAAAAAAATGCTAAAAGGTACCAAGCAAACATTTCTAATACACAACAAATAAAATCTACTTATCTAGATTGCACAGCTTGAGATCAAGTCAGAATTACTAAGACTCATAGCTTTCAGAATTATCTCAGTAATCTGAATTCGTAATTACTGTAATAGGAAAAACAATCAAGAAGACAACAGCAAAATTAAAAACAAATAATCCTATTTCTTAAACTAGTTAAGGGGGAACTTCAGAACACACTCAACATTGCAAAATAGCTGAAATCATAATCCTTATCTGCAGTTCTAACACAGCAGAGGTGTTGCTTAGGTGGCTGTCATTCTGGATTTTCAGTATTAGTATACACCTTGCTTCCAAAACTTCATAGTACTCTTGTATCAAATTTTCTTGGTGCAGTCATAGGAAACTAAGTCTTTGGACTAAAAAGAAGTTTTTGAATTCAAGTAATTCTCTTTTCTAAGTAAAAGAAAGCCTTTTAGAATAAACCCTCTGTATTTTTACAGTTCACAGTCTCAGCTTGTATTAATAGCAAAAGGAATTAGCATTAAAATACTTTACACTCTAGAAAAGAAAGAGACTAAGAATTTTCTCACTATAATTACCACACCCAAAATGTAGCCCTTTTGTCAACCCTGAAAAAATTGAAACTATTTTGCTAATAAAGCAAATGGGATGTAACTTAAAGCAGTGGTATCAATTCACAGACAAACCTGAACATATTCCACATTTTCAAAAATGTCTCCGCGGTGATAACGAACAGGCTGATCCCACTGACAGTGCAAGCTGTGCTGCTGGTTGCCCAGTCTGCAAATCTGATGGTTCCCTGCAAAGCACAAAATATTTTTTTATACTAAAAAAGTGTGGTTTCTGAGGAGACAAAGCACAGAGTCAATCTTCTCCGCCCCCAATTTGGTCAACCCTTTTTATTTACTTCATCAGCCCAGAGTAAACTGCAAAAGACTCAAAAAAAATTCCCTGTTCAAGAACATACTGCAATCTCTTGTTTTAATAAACAAGACGCAAGAGTCACTCAGGGCCATCTTAATATATGAAGAAGTTATATGCTGACACTTACCTAAATATGTGCAATATTTCATTGCTTTAATGAGCATGAACAGTAAAAAGCTGTACCTAATTGAGCTTCTTTTGCCATCTGTGTCTCGTGAATGATGTTTCTCAAGATTTGTTCCTCCTGGATGAGCTTGTACTTGTCTAAAACATCTTGTTGCCTAAGGTAATGGTCATGCTGCTTCTGATATTCCTTTAATTCATTTAATGTTCGCTGAAGTGATCTTAAAAATTAAACACAGAAGATTTACTTTGAATGCTTTCTAGAATAGCACCTTTTCCTACACTGTTGCACATTTTCAAATCTGTGTTTCTTAAAGTATTCTTATGCTTAATTCTATTGCATAATCAAAGAAACACAGAGATTTAAAACCAATTCTTCTTGAAATAGGAATAATTGCTGCAACACAACTACAGAAGTTTGATTGTATGCATTGCCACTGGGATACTTTAGTTACCTATGCTGGGCTTCCAATTTTTGCTCAAGTTTTTGCTGACACAGGACAGCATGCTTCCTTTTTACAGCTTGCTCAAACCCTGGTTTGGCCTGTAGAGCATGATCGTAACACAGGACTGAGTGGTTGTACTCTCCAAGCATCTGAAGAATGACCAAGAGAGAGAATTAGCCATTGTGCAGTAACATTTATTTAAAAATACTCCGTTTTTAAAGAAATCATTACCCTAAATTTTAACTTATGGTAACAAGCAGCCTGTTATTTCTGACACTCAAGCCACTATATCTATTAAAGAAAGGCTGCAGAAGAATTTTCCCAGAATTTATTTCAGTTTCCTTTGCTAAAAGACATACTTTTGAATAAAAGTATCTTGACAGAATCTTAAGCATTACACATGAGACACACATGGAGCACAAGACACACTGTAAGAGTAAAGCATTACAAGCCAACCCAAAAAGATTAATATTTAATTTTCTTCAAGTCTTGGAAAATAAAGATTGTATTTACTGCGTATATATTTCCTAAAGTGTAATAGCTGGTAAAGAAGTCACTGTAATCCAGAGCTGCATGAACCACAATAGCTGCATCTGCAGAGAAGTGAGCCCGGTGCAAAATATTTGCCAAATTTACCAGTGCAATGTCTTTATTTTGCCTAAAAGAATAGAAGAAAATAAAATGGAAAAAAATTAAAAACTAATGTTAAAGGAAGGTCAGACTGTGTAAGAATCATGCACAAGGATACATTAATTTGTCAGTCACACATTAAAATATATTGCTTGCTAGAAAAATGTCTCAACTCTTTATGTGCCTAGTATAGCACATAGAGACCAAGAACAAGTAACACGGATTATTCCTTAGTATACCACCTTAGAAACCAAAACCTGTTTACTAATTAGGATAACCAGAAAAGCAATTTGAGAAGAAATCTTTATTAGCAATTCTTACCTTGAAGAAAAATGAAGGGCACGCATGGCACATTCTACTACTTGGTATGGCTCATTCTTTATTCGCCAGTAAAAAGAAGCCATGTTATAGAGTACCCAGGAAGAAGAATTCTGTAGTAAAGAGAAACACTTGAACTGTACTAACTACTAACACATGAACTAAAAGGTTAATCAGGGCTTTAATTACCACAGGATGAAAAGCTGAGCACCAAAGTTGGTACTCAGGTGTGCTAAGTTATCCTCTTCTACTAGAAAGCTGTCATTTCTCAACAGTTGTCAATGGTTAGGAACACTGAACTAGCATATTAATGTACCAAAGAAACAGAATTTCTGCATTTCAGGCAGGTAAAAATACAAAATTGCATGAAATGAGAGGTGACTGTAGTTTAAGCATCAGCAGATTAGCTAGAGTCCAGTGAGGGTTCCTAGATTTTGCAGGAAGACATTCAACAAAAACATACACTCTTCAGTACTGTTGTTTCTTCTTTGCTCTTAAAGTACCTGTATTTTTTGCTTAAAAACTCTTACTACCTTGACAAATGAATGAATGTGGCTTGCCAGACAACATAACTATGTAACTCCTTAAAGATCAAAATAAGTATCTATTTACTGGCTTTGCTGATGCCTTCCCCTACCTCTACTTGCCTAGCAGAAAATGGTCTTAGCTTGCCTTTTGAAACTGACCTGTAAACCAAAAATACATGTGCAAAACTGGATCTGATTGCTTGTACAAGGTGTATCTAATCTTGTGAGACCTTTCCAGAACTCTTTTTTGTGCATCCAGCAGGATTACAGTTTCATACCTTCATGAGCCCGTCATAAATACGGTGACCTATTTCCTCTATACTTCTTCCCAGCCTCCGTGATAAGTATGTGAAGATTGGATCTTCTTTAGGTAACAGGGGTGCAGAAAGATTAACCCTTTCTTGGACACCCTAAAATAAAAATTGAATACAAGTATTTGCTGACACTTAAGAGTAGAGAAATATAAACAAAAGCATGACTCCCAGGAAAATGTACAGCTTGGTTATTTTACAATCTCATCTTCCTTTCAAGATCTCTGGGAACTGATAGAACAATTTCACCTCTGACAGATAATAATATATATTATTACAGAGAGGAAAACATTAGGAGCAGCCAAAAGCAGCCTCTGCTTGTGAGTTCTACAGGGGAAATATTCACTTCTGGCAGCACTGTGTATCTGGCAGCTACTGATTTCACGAATGACCATGGAAGCACTTAAGTCGTGGTTGTCAGGTTACATGCACACAATGGAAGCATCCCTACACTTCTTCTCTTTCTTCCTTCTCCAAGCACAAACATACTTCTTTCAAAAATACACCGGGACCCAGGAATGGAGCTAAAAAAACTTCACTTAGCGTTTTACTGTAAGAAAATCCTTATTTGTTGATGAAATGACTTGCAATAAAATAAATATCAAGATATAAGCACTTAAGCTGCATCTCAAATTTGCTCATATAATGCTGTTGACAAAACCAATTTTCCTACCACTCTTCCACTATAACTTTTCTAAAGCAGCTGAACTTTGTACTAGTAGGGAACAATTATCTCCTGCTCTGGGTTAGGGCTTGGCATTCAGATACCAAAGAGACAGTTAGGTATGTTAGGAGCTACCAACAAACCTGCAAACGATTTTCTGATCCTGAATCTTCATACATTTTAACAACCCTGTTCAGCACTCTCCAAATTTCTACTGAGACAATTCACAAGCTAGTAGTAGTTCCAATGAAAGCTACCAGTTTGCTAATGAAACGTGTTATGAAAACAAAATACTCTATTTTCCTAAAAATGTCCTCTAAAATAAGGCAAAAAAATAACAAAAGAGAAACTCTATACCTGATGGAACAGGTATAAACAAGTACTTTAATCAGGGCCCAATTGTACTTTTAAAATAGTGTGAAACAGTCTTGAAAGATTACAATACCTTTCAACCTTGATTGAGAACTGCCAGTAGGAGTTTTCTATTCCTCTTCCTAATGCAGAAAAAGACTGGCTTGCATTTGCTCACTTACCCGTAGGTGCTGAAAAGCATGAATACTGTATGGAAGATCTAGAACTTTCGTACAGTCTGGCTGCTGCAGGTCTGGAGGCACTGGGGACTTTGTGTCTATATAGTCTTCAGGGCTGAGGACATAACAACATAACACAGACTACAGATTTAAATTCCCCTGAAGTTCGTAAGAGACAGTATGGTAGCTGATACAGAGAGTACTCCGATTTATTCACTACAGAAATCCCCTGTTTGGGCACATTAGATCATTTCTGCTGTCTTCCCAGATTTGAGTTGTAGCAGGATGTCATGACTATAGGACAAAGTAAATAAATTTGTCTGCTTTAGCAAAAATATCAACATTTGGATAGCCTCCAAAATGTATCAGTATCAACCTAGCGAATCACTACTATGATTAATGATCTATCTGCCAGGCAAATGGCAATGTATGCAGACTCTTCAACTGAAACAAACAAACCAAACCCAAATATGGGTGATGGGAAGTCCAAATGAAGGTATATGAGGATAAAATTGATCTTTTCCCACTTCAAGTACTCATGTGATTATGACAAAAAAATAAAATGACTAAAACAAAACAGTCACTCCTGAAAATGAATTACCAATGGAGCTGAATGTCAAGTACACTGTCTGCTCATCCTTCACTTTCTAAACACAGGGGTCAAAATATGACCAGAAAGTTCAACAGACTGGTCACCAATGGAATTTCATTCAAATTTAAGTCAAGACAGTTTCCACTAAAATAAATATTTAGCTTAAAACACTGAAAGCACACTCAAGCAAATTCAACCCCCTTCTACATTATATATTTAACTTTAATTCACATGTCTGGTCATATCAGTACAGAGTAACAGTGACAGAACTGGGAACAGAAAGGAAAAGTTTCAGGTCAGGGCTAAGATAGACAGTTCAGGGGAAACAGCACATGTGTTGTACCCATTCACAACTAGTGGCAGATGTTGTTTCAATTTAATTCCACAGTAACACAAAATAAAACAACTGTCATCTAAAGAAAGTCAGTGGTAGTAATCTTTTACTTGTATTTAGAGGTACTGTTGATTTTTTAAAATTCAGTAAAAATCTTAGAATATAAAGCATCTATTTACCGGATATCTTTGCTCTCTAAGGTGATGTATGTGCCATCATACAGATCTAGGTCCCCCAGGGGCACCTTTGCTTTAATGCAGTCTGGATCTTCTTTATTATGCCTTTGTTCCAGCCCTGTGTCTCTGTCCTCATTTTCCTCTATATGAATCTTTTGAGCAACTAACTGTTTCTGTAGGAAAAAAAGGAAACAGAAGCATATACACCAATGAAAGCAAACTCTATAGTTGCTGTCCAACTTTTTCCTTAAAACAAAGTTAATCTGAAAACAATCTAAAAAATTCTCATAAAATTTTGGGAATATTTTCCTATCTTTTATAACATCTGCAGGACATTTCTGGATTTGGATGGCATATAAATACTTTCATTAGAGATAATACAACTCAAATGAGCCCATATTTTTCCTGTTGTGCCTAAGAAGTGGGCTAGTAACATTCCAGATCCATGGTAGGCCATTTAGGAAAAGAAGAAATGGTTGCTAAAAGTACATCATATTTTTCACATTTCTCATTCACTGTAAGACCGTGTGGAAATAGTAAGAGACATTGCAAATGAATCATCAACATCCTAACCATTCAGTGTGCTAAGTACAACTGAACTTTAGTGCATGTGAAAAGTACTGTACATGACTATGTGTGAAATAAGAAAACCTGCATTTTTAATTAAAGCCATACACATTTGATTACATGCTACTATGAAACAAAACAGATATATCCACTAGTAGCAACTTGTACCAGAACTTAAAAACAGCTAACTTCTGCTGAGAGTAATTTCTTTACCACGAGTTGGACATTAGTAACTTCCACACCCACAACCCATGCCCCAAAAAGCTTGCAAGTATTATTCTATAATAATATAGCTCAAATGTCCATTGCCACAAAAAAGAGTATACCCTGATGAGAAAGACTGGCTGAATACAGTCACACAAGGGGCAGTACAGCTTATTTTCCTTTCTCCAATACACCTAAAGGAATCTCTGGTGCTCATCTAGCTTTCCACTTAGTGAGTTATCCTAATCTGATAAAACCAAAGCTGGCACAAGAAAGGAGTGCATGGCCAGAAGGGCTGTGAGCTGTTTGCTTACCTAACCCCTATTATATTTAAACTTCAGTTTATCAGTTCAAAGTTCATTGAAGCCTTTTTCAAAAGGGTGGTCTCAGAGCCCTTCTCAATAATAAATGGCCTTGAAGAAAAACAGAGGTGATTTGCCCTGTGTTCTTCTGAAACCCAGTACAACAGAATCCAGTGACTTTACGTAAAAATATTAGGATTTATGGCTAACAACAGGGAATTGCACAACTGGAGACCAGTTAGGCAGACTTGGGGCAAAAAATTCTTGAGATCTGTAAAATTTTTCATTCCTTCATTGAAGGAGAACTTTATCAATAATAAATTCTTTTCCCCATCTAAAACTAACAGTATAAAGTCTATGTAAAAAAATCTGTATTTTCAGAAATTAGTTAGAACTTAAATGTTATGCTTTACCTCCAGTTCTTTGAGGTAGTTAACTGTTGTTTCTTGTCTCATTAGTATTACCAAATCATGTGGGTTTCTCAAGTTCATTGGTGAATCCACCTGCAAGACATTTTAACAATCATCATGTAAGACATTCTCCTAATTACAGTGATTTTAAAAGGAAGGCAGGTTCATTCAATTAAAGTTAGTCTGTTCAGAGGCTTTCTGTCCAGTCAACATTCATAGTATGTCCATTGTGAAAATCCATACTTCAAACAGCACTGTCATTGGGGAATTCAATTCAAACCATGCTTTAATTTTAAACCTATTTTAATTTAATCAGGCACACAACTTCTAAGCATAAGAGGCAAGTAAACTTCCACAACAAACATTACTAAGAGTACCTTCTACTGAAATACTAGATACCTTAAAGTGCAATCACAAAAACTTATTTTCTTTTATAAAATTTCTCCACCATGTCCCTCAAAAGGTAAATAGTAGTTCAGCTTCAACTCCTCTCTGCAACTAATTTAACACACTGGCCTACCATTAAGATCTACTGCCTTCAGGATTAATAAGTAAAGGAACAAAATCAAGAGGGAAGCAGGTGAAGACTGAAAACTCTGTTACAGAAGACCAAGCTTCCGTAGCTATGCACAGGAGTTCACAGCTCCATGAAGAGGGACATTAGAGGCAAGTCACAGAGAGAGCAGTTACACACCAGCCCCTAGCTGGGTGCAGTACACCACGGCATTCATCCCATGGCTGAAACATGCCAGCCTTGTCCTCGTGCCAAATTCTGCTCTCTCACTGGGCGGGGGAAAGTCCCTACAGTTGAGAAGGTGGTGTAGCAGCAGCTGAGCTGATGCAAAGGCTCACTTCTAGGCTTGCAGCCCTGTTTCCTCCCATAGGTCAGTGTGATAGCAGTACGCTGGCTGCACACCAGCTGTGGTGACCACCAGGACCTCTTGGAAGCTAACCTAAACTCAGGAGCTGAATATAACATAACTCCCTTGTTGTTTATCTGAACTAAATTAGTTCATGAAGGATTCAATGAGCATGAGAACAGAAACAAAGAAATAGACAGGAGTATGTGATGACAGGAAGAAAAGACAAGGTAACAAGGACAGCAAAATCTCACATTTTTAACATGACTGTTAGATGGTCTACATCAAGATGTTTTTCCTGGATCTGCTGTTTCTGTTCAAGCTTTCAGGACACAGAACTAGCTGCTGCATGCAGATGTGAGCACTTATTTGTATGCTAGCAGTGATACCTCTAAATGGGCTGTCCACCCCCATGACATCTGTGCAAATTTGGTGACATTACAATTTAATGGAAAAGTTTGCCATATATACATGTGCAGGGGAATCTCCTGCGTTCCAGCTCTTCCTTTTTTGTCACCTTTCCAAACAGCTTGGACACATTTCTGTGACACTGTCTCACTGCAGAGAACTGCATCTCCAGCGTATTTGCTGGTCATCCTAATGTGTCCTGTCAACAGATTAAGCCTTGGGCCATATTCCCTTGGCTGTGAGTCAGATAAGAAGCTCAAATCTACCTTCTTTGGACTACTGACTGTTAAGTCTACATTCGTTGTAAGATTCTTGACTGAGTAAGAATGTCCTCATTAAACACTTGTTCCTTTTACTAAACCCTAAGCATGGTTTTGGCTAAATTTGGCTAAGTATTCCTTTCCAAAGAAAAAGCTGCAGTGCTTCATTTAGTATGGAGACATTTTGATGGGTGGCTATCTATGCAGTCCAAACAGCTCTATATAACTCATTTTCTCCCTTAGCAAATTAATTCTCTTTTATCAACAGATGAATAGAAAATAATGGGTGCTACTGACATTAGTCCATTTTTACACTATGAATTTGGAGATTATGGATTCAACTGTTGCAAATAAAGGATGACCAAGTATCCACCATGATGCAGAGAAGCACAAAAAATACCATTTCAAAAAAAATCTCATGATTTTGTTAGTTGGAGTACTAAAGTCTACAGCATTTTATTCATAGTCATATTTCCTATTTCCTCCTATGGGCCCCTCACTTTGAACTGGTTGCACACAAAGCCAGAGTTATGCACCGAATGCAGCAGTTGTTTATGGCTCATTTGCTAGAGAAACTACCGTGGTATGTGCAAATGAATGAGAGATGAATTTGCAAAGTAAATAAGGGAAAGTTTCACTGTGTTTAAAGCACTTCATCACCCCTTCCAAAATAGCACTGTTGATCTGACATCTAAAGGCTGCTTGCATGATACTACACAGTCACTGAGGGCAAAGTCAACCATCAGCTCCACTTTTCAGTGACAAACAGCATCTGGGCAGCGATTTTTTGCAGAAAGTTTTGCCAATTAGAAAACCTTATTCTGAAAGATGAAGGATCTTGGCTTATCATTCATTCAGTAACAGAATGATACTCAGGGTTGGCTTCTGTTTTTAACTTTTGGTAAGACAGTCTCATGAGAGTTAGGTCTGAATTTAGTATTTGAGAATTTGGAGTGGTATGTTACCAAACCGGTGTGCATGGGTTGACAGTAAAGCAAAGCAGTAAGTATCACAGTCCCATCAACTATTATCTGGCAGCAGAAACCAAAGTGGCAACAACAAATAGCAGTATCACTGAATTAATCCATAAAGTTATGTCAATCCACCAGGAAATCATCCCAGTTAAGGACATTTTTCTTTAATCTTCAGATTTTCACTTCCACATCTGACTCAATTTGCCACCAACAAATAAGTACTTTTTAATAATAGCAAAATCCTTCAGCCTAGTGGAAAGTTAACCTTGCCAGTGTGTAAACACAAAGCTCCTTACACAGAACTTTAGTAGTTGTATTGGGTTTGCATGGCAAGGGGTGACTTCTGTGAGAAGCTGCCAGAAGCTTTTCTATGTCCGACAGAGGCAAATCCAGCCAGATCCAAGATGGATTCACTGCTGGCCAAGGCTGAGCCCATCAGTGACCGTGGTAGTGCTGCTGTAGTAACACATTTAAGAAGGGAAAAGAAGTTATTGCAGCCAGAAAAGAGAGAAGTGAGAATATGTGAGAGAAACAGCTCTGTAGATACCAAGGTCAGTGGAGAAGGAGCTCCAGGTGTCAGAGCAGAGATTTCCCTGCAGCCTGTTGTGATGACCACGATGAGGCAGGCTGTCCCCTGCAGCCCATCAGGGAGCAGAGACCCACGTGCAGCCTAGGGAGGACCTCACACTGAAGCAGGTGGATGCCCAAAGGAGGTTGTGAACCTGTTGAAGCCCACACTGGAGCAGGATTTTTGGCAGGACCTGTGGCTCTCCAGGGGACCCACACTGGAGCAGCCTGTTCCTGAAGGACGGCATCTTGTGGGACGGACTCCAAGCTGGAGCAGTTTGTAACAACCCATGGGAAGGAACCACACTGGAGAAGTTTCTGGAGGATTGTCTCCTGTAGAAGGGACATGACTCTGGAGCAAGGGAAGGAGTTCTTCCTTGGAGGAAGTTGTGGTAAAACCACTGTGTGATGAACTGACCACAGCCCCCATTCCCCATCCTCCTGTAACACCCGGGGGGGAAGATGTAGGGAATTAGGAATAAAGTTAAGTCCAGGAAGAAAAGAATGAGTTGGGGAAGGTATATTTAATATTTGCTTGTATTTCTCATTACCCTACTCTGATTTGATTTGTAATTAACTAATTTCCTCAGGTTGAGTCTGTTCTGCCTGTGGGGCTAACTGGTGAGTGATCTCTCCCTGTCCTTATCAAAACTCTTGAGCTTTCTCTTATATTTTCTCTCCCCTGTGCAGCTGAGGAGTGATAAAGCAGCTTTGGTGGGCACCTGGTAAGCTCTTCATTACCCACTTCTCTGTAGTGACAGACAGATGGCTTTCGAACTGAAACTTATTCATCCCAGATCCAGTCAGAAATACTGTCAAGACTTAGAGTTCATTATTTAGCTTTTTACAACATCCCTCCCTAGATCAAACACATTTTCTTCATAGTGCCAGCCATTTCTACAGCTGGAAAAAGAGAAGGCTGACGTACTCAGCTGTGAAGAGCACCAATACTGTGTTTGCCATTGAGGGCAGTAATGACACCTCACGAAGAATACAGTGACTAAACTGCAAACAAAGGTTTGCATCTGCATAACCTGCACAGCACAGACATGAGGAGCAGCAGTCGTAAAGATAAGTGGGAAGCAGGATGTGCTGAAATCAGGAAGACACACTTGAAGCCCTGCAGGGCTTGCCACATGGATGCTCACACTTCCCTCGTGCTGCTTGTGCTCAAGTTCCACCTAGCACCTTCCTGCTTTCCTGTGCAGCCACATGTCCAAACGAGGAAAATTATACCCTGAATAAAAACATAAAATATACCAGAACTTTCTTGTGAGCTGCTGCTTATTAAAATTCAAAGAGATGGCAACATACCCCAAAGATTTGGAAAAGCCCTCCGAGCTTCACTCACCTGTCAAATAATTCTTTAGTCAGAAATACAATAGTCCAAATGAAAGATATTTGACGGAAACCCGGAGACTGATCTGGATTATGTCCCTTCCTTCCCACAACAAGACTCTAGGTAGATTTCAGAGGATACTGATTTCACTCAGTCTCATGTCATGTTTGTGCTCTTACAAACACGTGCTGCCTTCACCCCTTCACACAAAGTCTGTTGTGCCTCATCACCTGATTTGGGAGTCAGATGAGTGAAAAATACACAGATATTGTGACTTAGATCATCTTTTTCAAAATGTAAGCAACTCTCCACAAGGCTCATCTGGGATGAAGCAGAACAGATGCCAACCTACACAGCAAGCACAGTGCTCATGGTGTGGAGAGTGGAGACTCCTGCACCAGAACAGATGCTTTGTCCAACTTACTCATTTTTAACTCAGTGTTTGGCTGATGGCAAAGCACCACATCCATTTACTCTTCCTCCAAAGTGCTGAAACTGGGACATTCAAGATGAAGCGCTTGAAATGCAAGAATTTGACTTCAATTCCAACACAGTAAACAGGGAAAAAAAAAAGTAGTGCTGAAAAGCTTTCTTTGAACCTTTGACAGCTACTGTAGTTACACTGCAGAAAGCCTGCCAGTAAAACACTTTTAGAATAAGTGTTCTCTGTTCAACTTTGCCCAAAGGTGAAAGTTTCTTTATAAAGCACAGTTCAAATTTATTCACTGTCACAAAGTACACCAAGAACCTGATTCAGCAAGAAACACACAGAATTTGTGTAACCAAAAAAGACATCGAGTTGAATCAAACCCTGAAGTTTTAGAGTCTCCTATGCTACCTGCATATATCAAAGTCTCTCAGCAATTAGACTTGGAGGTTTTGCCAAATCTTCCAGTACATTTTTCCCAACAATCCAGTTACACTGCACCAGGAAGTAAATTTTTTAAATGAGGGTTGATGAATGCCTCCGTCAACTATTTTTAAATAAGGCTTTTTTTAAAGTACTGTGGAAACCCCACTGTTAACTGAGGCACAGGCACATCAAAATCAGAACAGCTGCTAGTGCCTCTGCACATCCTAAAAGCATTACACTACATGCAGAAGGCAGATTATTAGAGAAAGAAGCTGGAAAACATACTGTATCAAATGACGGCATACAGAAAAATGGGCTCTCCATATTTGTTTTATAGGCAGTGGATGTTTTGTCACTGTACAAAATAAAGGCAATTCCCCCTCCAACAGGCTGGAACTTCTTGCAGTCTTGAGAGGAGCCAGGGATCTGAAAACTGGTGCTTGTCTTTTGGTATATTCTTGCTGTTTTAAGATACTTTACACTCCAACATGACGCTACACGGCATTTCTGAGGAAGCCACAAAAAAATCTGTACAGGTTTCAGTGCAAGACAAGCTACACAACTGGAAAATAAATTCTTTGACTCATCCAAATGATGAATAGGCAGTGTCAGAAGATACTTGTTCCAAGCGATGTCACTGAAAAATTCACACAGAAAAATTATGTTGAAATGAGTTTTTTAAAGTATTGAGCCATTTAAAAGCTTACTGCTGCAGAACCTGTTAGCAAACAGCACTAGATATTTTGCTATTATTAATACTAGCTGTGCTGTAGGGAAAACACAAATTTTAAACACTTGTAGCACTTCAGAAATAAAACCTAACAAAGTTGCAGTATTATTGAATAGCTATGCTCAACAGAGATCACACGAGCTATGAATATCATAGATAACAGATCTAAATACATCAAAGGAAAACAAGACTTTACGTGGAACACCATGTATCCAATGTGTTGCTGGTCATACTTAAGGGTATAAATTTCCAACTTGTATATTCTAGGTAAGGTTTATATTCTTCAGTAGCCATACGTTCAGTTGAATCAAAACCAGAGATGGAGAGATCATTCGGATATACATCTGTAATGAACAAGTACTTTTGTCATAAAGGCAGACTGGTTCTTGATGTCTGCTCACTGTCAAATCCAAAAAATTTCAAGTGTTCTAATGTTGAAAATACAGACAGCAAGACTAATAATTAGACTTACAAGATACCTAAAAAAGATTAAACCTGAGCAGTAATTTCTTCAGCAAATGAACAACAGAAAACCCATTATTTTTTTCTGTTAAACTTTGAGGGAAATTACTTTATCCAGCGGTGTATTTCTAAAGCAGGTATGAAATAACAGCGCATTTCAGAGTCTTGCTGACTTTGCTCTTCTGGGCTTTGGTGAGGTCTTCATGCAAATGTGTGCTTGGGCCATTTCCAAGGCTCCCTTCAGCTGTGAAGCTCACAATACCGGGAAGGCATTCCAGGCACCAAGCATAGCTTTCACCACAGAATAACCAGTTTTGAACAGTTGATTTGTATCATCTTTTCAGATTGTCCAACCCTTATTTTAAAGGTGACAGAAACAGGATGAGAGGCCAGGAAATCAAAGTGTGAGGATCCTAAGAGAAATGGGACCTGGGAACACACTGTGTCCAGAAGACAAAGGCTTTATGAAAACACGAGGAACTGAGGAATGAGCAGGACATGCCTACAGATGGTCAGAGCATTCTGGACTTACATTCTGAACCACCTCGGCATGTATTACCATGCTCAGCTAAATCCAGACACCTTTGCACTAAAGCTTTTCTGTCAGCAGTCAAAACCTGGCATAAGATTACCTGCTGGGCTGTGGCAGGTGGGAGGGCATGGCCACCCACAGCTGCATCTCAGCAGCCCTTTGGATCTGCCTCTTAGCTCCTCCACCTCAGATGCAAATCTCTGACTACTGAGTTGAGAACAGTGGAAGTTACTTCTCCACGACTGCTCCACTGAATGAAACATTTGCATTTCTGATGCCACATACAGGCTACCACAAGGCCTATTTTTATAAATCTGGATCTAGTTGTGATGTTCACAGCGACACAGAAATACATAGGCTGTGCTCCCCTGGGTGAGTGCTGGTGAAGTGCAGTTCTAAATCCCCACCTGGGACAAGGATGTTAAAGCAACTCAGCGTTCACTGTACAAAAACGTTCAGGTTCAAGAATTTCTTATACACTTATGTAAAGGCAGAAAACTTAGAGATTTCTTCTTAAACTACAATTTTTCATACCACATGAATGCCTATGGTCCTCTGGTTATCAAGAGAAAAGTTCTAAACCAGAATAAGTTCTCCTTTTCTTGAGGAAAAGCTGATCTCTGCCTCAGAACCATCCTGCTTCAGCTCATCATCCCAAGGATGGATAACATCTAATGAACTATAGAACACTCAAACCAACCAATCCAGGTGTCCTTGCACACCCTCATAAAGAGGCACTGACAACTGTTTTGGGGAAGGCATGCTACCACTTTACACACTTCAGTAAAAATGAACCATTTTTTTAGTGTGCGTTCTTTTGTTTCCTTGTTTTTGTTGTTTTTTTTTGTTTTGGTTTGGGTTAGTTTTTTTTGTTTAGCATACAATAGACTTGGAAGGTTAAGAAATTCAGTCTAGAAAGAGTTCATACAACCAAGCAAACTAACCTTTAGAGTAATAGCAATGCAAACATTCACCTGCCATTTTCAAAATAGGACTGAGTGACTGCTTAATGTATCACAGAAGATGCTTTTGTAAGCAGCAAACAGCTTTTTATTTGGCTGCACTAGAATCTCAGCTTTCCTTGGGTTTGGATGGCTGCTTTTCCTGTATTCTTGAACATATGGACTGCTGCTCTCATCTCAACCTGTCACCACACATGTGCACTCAGATGACAGAGTAATGCATTAACTAACTCTAAAACCATCCATGAATCAACTTGCCTTGCTGCTGCTTGAGGTACACTCGCACTCAAACCTGCAACCAAATGAACAACTGGCAGGTACTGTCTCCCCTCTCTACTGCACTAAGCCAGCATTAAGCACACCACAGCACTGCAGGAAATTCAGATGTCACATTCATTGAGCAGCTGGTTGTCTTAGTCCCGAACAAGCTAGCCAGCATTGTTCTTTCACTCTCCTCTCCAGATCATCTCTCATGAACTTCAAAACACATGACAACACATTAAAACTAAAACAACTTTTGCCGACTCAGATTCCTTGCCAGAGGCTCTTTGCTCCTGACAACACTTTTCCAATCGTGCTTTGGACCATCTGCCTGGGAAGTTTCTTTAGGTTTAATTACTCTGACTTAACATTTTCAGTGTTTATAGCAGTCCACATAAAGGCAGTCCTCTGACTCCCCACCAGCTTGCTCAGCTTTCATCACCTCCATCAAGGGATCTCTAGAAAGACCCTACCTCAGCTCTGGTATGTCAGGTCTCTGAGCCATGGTAGCAGTTGGTCCCCACCATTAAAGCCATGAATGACTACTGAGACTGTATCCTGCATTGCACTTCATCTGACAATTGTCTGTCCTCTCTTCACGCCAAGCTTCTCTCTTCTCTAGAAGTACACCAGTATTTCTGTAGAGCGACTAGCTTCCCTACTGGCAGACAAGCACTGTCTAAAATCAGTTACATATTAGCCTGAACTTTATACTGTGAGTTGTGAAATGAAATGGCTTATAAACATGTGCACTGAGCAGATATAATCTCATTAAAGAGAGACAATTACTCAGTCCCTGGCCTTGCAAGAGCACACATTTAAAGGCAGACTGAGACTAAAAGAACATGAAATGATCCAGAGAATGATGTCTTTGATCTGAAAACCAGCTACTAGAGCAACAGATACAGCCTGATCGCTTTTTCTTGATGGCTGCGACTTTGAAGTATTATATGCACTGCTAGTAATTTGTTTTGTCATTTAGAAATGCTCAGTAGAAACTTGAACAAGAGTGCCTACTTGGCAAATACTCCTGTTTACCAGACGAGATCTTGCTGATATACGGAAAATTGTTCAGTCTGTGTTAATTCTGCCACTGCTGCCAGGTTGTTGTACCACTAGGGACTCAAGTCTGAGCCAGGGTATACCTGTGGTCTTATGTCACAGAAAAGCCAATCTCACTTTTATATAGTCTCATATTAAATGCTTACACCCTTGCTGCACTGTAAGGAGAAACAGCTAGGAGAGATTTTAGGTCAATAATGTAAAATAATCTCACCTTTCTTCCCTCAGACACACTCCAGCAACTATATTTTGTATTTAGGTCAGGACCTGTGACTCCTGCTGTCAGCTCCTCATCCACAGTGTACTTAGGTAACAAGGAAAACAAAGCTCACAGTAGCAAATTCAAAGTTACAAGGAAGTCAGCTGTCACTGGTGCTCATCTGCATATCCACAGATAGTGGCTCATTTAGCAGTGGGAATGTCTGGATGTTACTGTCAATTAAGTTTTGCCTACATCTTAATTATACAGGCTTCATTCAGATAAACTGAGGTAGTCCAAGTGAAGACCAAGCCTGTACCTCTCTAAAAAGCTGGTAATCTTTGAAGATGTGTTTCAGAGTTTAAGAATGCTAACATTTCCAAAATTAAATAATATAAATGCTAATTAATACCACCACTCTTTGCCACCAGCAGCAATTTCCAGTCAAGAGACTGCTGTGCTGGATGCATTGCAACAAGCAGTGCAAGGTCCAGCAATGGCTGACCACCAGCAACATCCCTCAGGGATCAATACCAGTTGTAACTAACATGGCTCTTTACTACTGACAGCAATAAAAAACAACCACAAGCTTGGTGTCCTCTGCAAACGTGGGGTGGGGTGGCCATTGCAGGGCTGCAGCAAGGCAAGGTGATGGAGAATTGGGCTGACAACCCAAATAACTTCTCATGAAGTCAACAACAGCAACCACAAGCCCATAGGATGAAATAGCCCCACGCAGCAGGAAAGGCAGGGGTTGAATGAAAAACAACTTCCCAGAAACAGTGTTTGGGCTCTGGTGGGGAGAAAGCTGGTGGTGAGGCAGCAGCGTGCCCTTGCAGCTGAGGCAGCCAGCTGCACCCTGGGCTGCAGCAGCAAGGCTGGAGCCAACCGGGCAAGGGGCTTGATCGTGCCCCTCCACCAGGCACCCGTGTGAAGGCACCTGCTTCAGCTTTCTGTCCTCGCTTTGAGGGCCAGCAAAGCCCATTTGAGGTGGTGAGGGTCCCAGAGCACATAATATGCAGAGGTTCCCATTGCCAATGAATCCCAGAGTATCTCAAGTTGGAATGGACCCATGAGTTCTCATGGTATGTAACAACTTAATGAAGAATATTCTGAAAAATTAAAAAGCAGAGGGATGCTCTGCAGGGAAGTTTGAGGCTTTTGTCCTGGTAATAAGTTCTTGGTATTAGGAGAAGGAGAGCTTAAGTATTTTGGAGTACTGTGGATCTACCAATGAACTGATAAATCACTTATGAATCCTCCAAGTGCTGCCCAGATGCTGCTTGAACTTTGACACGTTTGGTGCTGTGATCACTTCACTGGGGAGCCTGTTCCAGCAACTGACCAGGCTCTCTGTGAAGAACCTTTTCTTTATGTCCAGTCTGAACTTTCCCTGGCACAGCTTCATTCCATTTCCTCGTGTCCTCTCACTAGTCACCAGAGAGAGGAGATCAGCACCTGCCCCTCCACTGCTTCACTTCAGGAAGCTGTAGGCTTGGATGAGGTCGCCTCAGAACTGAGCTGAATGAGCTGAGTGACCTCAGCTGTTTCTCGCAAGTCTTACCCTTGAGAGCTTCCATCCTCTTGGTCGCTCTCCTCTGGGAGGGCACACAGTCTAACAGTTCCATGCCCTTATCCTGAGGCACCCAAAACTGCACGCAGCACTCAAGGTGTGACTGCACCAGTGCAGTGCAGGGACAACAACCATTCCTGCCTGTTGCTGGACAGGTGGGGATTGTCTCTTACTTTTGCTGTTAACTGTTGAACCACTACTACATTCTGGCACTTAAAACAACATTGAAGTTCACAAAAAAACTTGTCCCCTGATTCTCCAAAATACAAGTAAGTGGAAAAAATGAAATTCAGAGGCGCCATGAGGAGTTGGCAATGGGAATAACCACAAATTTAAGCATCATTTTCATGAGAGCCAGGGAGATGACAGTAACAGATACCAAAATGCATCTAATTACAAAAAACTCACTGGACAATTTGCAGCACTATGTTCCAGGTACCGAAGAATCTGGCTCTTCATGTTCCAAGTAATAACATATTTTTAATTGGAATTTCCTTGCTGGAAATGGGTGAATTAATTTAGACCATGCAAATAGGAGAAGTTATTCCACAGATACTGTTTTATCAGCTCACCTACAGGCTTTGAGAACTTGACAGAGGGAACATAGGAATGCCCCCGCTTACAAAGCATTTGGAACTGTAATAGAAAAGCCTACTGCATAACAATGGTACAGTGGAAGCTTCTACCTGTACTATCAGTTAGCTGACATCATGAAATGCTATTCCTTAAAATCAGTAATGAATTTAGCTAATAAGATTTTTAAGCCATTTTATCTAATTGGATTTTTTTCCAAGTCACAACTGTTTTTCATGCAATAATCAAAATCAACACCTGACACAAATTTTATCATATACAAACAGTATACACACACACATGCTTCCAGACCATTATCATATACTTGCACCACTTCCCCACCACGTTAAGCAGGGAAAGGAGATGAGATAGCACTGGAAGTGTTGTCATTCATTAATTTATTATTAATGAGGCCGTTAGAGTGCCTGGATCCACCCAGACAGCCAAAGTGCCCGAGAACCATAAAGACAGCAGGAGTTAACTGCAGAGAAAACTCTGTTCCACCTGTCTGAGGACCTCAATGCATTTTGACAGGAAAACCCGACTAAAAATCCTCACAAATGGAAGGTGATAATGGACATTCATGTCTCCACTCTTGTGTACAGGAGGAAGGCCACACTGTTTGCTTCAGCGATCAACTCTTCCACTCCAGAGGGAAACGATGAGATCTGACACACAAGTGAATTTCTAGTGCTGCTCCATTTACAACAAAGAGGAAGGCAAGCAACTAAGAAAAAGCCTGAACATGAAATACAGATCGACTCTTTCAAGCGGCTTAGTAAAGCGGCACAGCCCACTATCAAAATAAGACATTTTGACTAAACCCAAGAGATTACTGCCGCACAGGGCGTGCGTGTGCTCCTGCACCGAGCACACACGCCACCGTTTCTCTTTCCTACTCCCAGCAGGAAGGAAAAGCGGCCGGGTCGGGTGCGGCTGGATGTGAAAAATCGCAAACTCACTGACATCTCGTCCCCCCGGCGAGGAGCCCGGGGGTGCCCGGGGCCGGCCCCGCGGGGGGGTCGCGGGACCGCTGCTTTCGCCACCAAAACCGGACCCGGCCGGAGGCTCCCCGGGGGCGGCCCCTAGGCAGGGAACCGCCGCTGCTCCAAACACGGTTCCAGCCGAAATCCATCCTCGGCTTGCCCCGGCCCACAGACCGCCCCTCCCCGTTGCCTCTCCCCGGGACGCCGGCGGATACAAGCCACGTCTCACGAGCGATGCCAGCGCGCCGCGGGAGACCCCCGTACCGGGGCCACGGGAGCAACCGGCACCGCCGCCCGGCTGCTGCAGCGGCTGCGGGAATAGGCAGGGCTTCGCAGCGAGCCGAGGAGCCCCGTGCCCCGCAGCTCGGGCCACACAGGGGCTACGGGTGAGCGGCGGCGCGGACAGGGGCTCTCCGTGCCTCCGCAGCCGGGTGGGCAGCGCCCCGCGTCCCCCGGGCCGCTCACCTGCTGCTGGATCTTCCCGTCCTCGGTGACCACCCAGTGGGTGGTGGCAGCGGCGGGCCGCGTCCCCGAGGCCAGCAGCGAGCACAGGGCCAGGGCCCAGCCGGAGAAGACCCATGCCCGCCCCAGCCCACCCCGCCCGGACGCTCCAGCCGCCGCCATCTTCCCCAATCCCGGCCTGCTCGCACCCCCCGGAAGCGGAACGGCCGCCACCGCCATTTTGGNCTGGAGCGTTCTCAGTCCCGGAGCAGTCCCGGAGCAGCCCCGGAGCAGCCCCGGGCCGAGGGGCAGCACAGCAGCGGGGCGCGGCCCTGGAGCACCGTTACAGCACCGCGCACAGACTGCCCCGCGCGGGGAGCCGGATCCGGCCCACGGCGCCTTCCCGCACCTGCGGCAGCCGCCGGTGACGGGGGAGCCGCTGCCCCGAGCACAAGACCGGCGTTAAACACCACCAAGCGCCGTGTGGTGACACGCTGAACGCTTCGATTTAAAAGAGGTAATTTTTGTCTGGGGCATACTAGAACATTTGCCACGACAGCTCGAGAGAATGACTGCACCCAGCGCAAACCAAGCCGTACCTGCAGCCATGTATACGGTTAATGCCAGCCCTCCCAGGAGCTGAGTGAAGAGAGCTCTAAAGGACACATCGCGCCTTTTCCCTTCTGATGCTTTTCAGTTACACAGCAAAACCTGGACTTTCCCTTTCCTGTTCTAGTTAACAGTCAATACCAATCCAGCAGTGAAAGCCTGTTTCCTCAGTCCCGAGAGAAATCTAAAACCTGGCACGTTCAAATTTTATTCTGTTCGATCTGCAGTCCTGCTTCTTGGGAACACCAAACTTCCCAGAGCCTATTAAACAGCAACATTCGCCCGCAACTCAAACTCATTAAGTAGAAACAAGAACAAGTGTACAAATGATGTGTCAGTGGTTCAAGGGATTTGGTTTCTATCAGCCTAGAGAAAATATCCGCACAAGTAGGATAGTTCCTTACTACTGCCAGAGTTTTCAAATCAGGCGTATTACACATTCCACAAAAAACCCCAGGCTACCCTTCCAAGTAGCTCTTGCTCTATCGTGTCAGGAAAATCCACAAACTCCAGAGGTTTATGTCCAAAAAGGAAACAGAGGAGTCCTGCAACTTTATTCGAATAAAGGGAGAGAGACCACCGCGGGCTTTTCTCTCTCGAGGTTTCGGAGGGCGCAGCCTCCTTTTATCCCAAACTCCCGGCTGCATGGTGCCCTCTTCCTTTCCCCATTGGCTGAGGTACAGGGAAGGTACAGCCGTCCCAAACCGCCTGCCACATTTCCCCCCCCCGTTAAATTTACTATTTTACCCCAAAGCTCAGAGGTTCAGGCTTGTGCAGACCCTTGTCTGTTTCAGGAGCCGAGCTGTCTGGGCTCTGCAACAAACCAGCTGCCCAGAGTCAGTAGAGACATTCAGACCCATTTCAAAGACGTTGACACCTGCACCTTCACCCATCAGATTGTTTGTAAAGACATCAGCTTTCCTCTCATAAGGTACTAACAAACTGTATCACGCTGTCAGCATCGACGAGGTTGAATAAGACAATGACTGACTCCTTTTCACTGAAGTCCCAAGTAAGATGTATAACATGCAGCTTTTGCTGAATATTTAAATTCCCCCTCAAAATTCTGTATTTGAGAGTTGAATTACTTAAAACTTGAAATAGTTAATGCAGTCTTATTATGATCCATTACTTAGTGGCAAGCAGCTTTCTGCATCTACAGCAATCTAAGGAGTAAGTCAACTACAACAAAAAGGTACCACAGAACCTCTTTTACTAAGGTGACACAATGCTGCAGAGTAACTGTGAAACAATGAGCCAAACAAAATTACAAAATGAATTTATTCCAAAGCTGTAAGGGAACATTTACAATTCAACAAGATGGTAAACAGGTGTTTCCACAAGAACTCACTGTGTTAAAATTAGATAGGAAACTGGGGAAAAATAATCTAACTACTTCTGAGGCCACAAGAACTTTGCACATCACCTCTGAAATACAGGAGTCACACAAAGAAAACTCGCTCAAAATTCAGTGAGAAAATAAGCTGCTAGTACCTAGCTACTAGTCTAAATACAAGCTATGTTTAGGCTTTGGGATTACATTATTAAATCCCCTCAAAATACCAATTATAGCTGCAAGTACAAAATGTCTCTTCTTTTTCCTTTTTTTTCCTCCCAATAGAAGCTTTTTACATATCTAATGCCTATTTTCAGGGTGACATTTTGACCTCACAAATTTCTCCTTGAAAGCTTTTAGCCAAGTTTCATGGTTTTAATGCCAAATCAGAGTTTAGCAGCTGGCATGTAATGAGAAATACAAGGTCAGCTCACATGTCCTGGAATGTCCAAAGTTTCCTACCTATTGTTCCAGAGTTAAGCAAAAATAGACTTTGAATTTAGCATCATCAACATTTCTAACTTTGACATAATTTTGGTATTCTGGCCTTCTGATTGTAGTGATAAATATCAAAGAGTGTTAATGAAAACACCTGAGTCAGATTCACAAGCAAATACAAATGGAATTAGGGTGGGGAGACATCACCTTCTGTGGATATTGCTGGACAAAAAAAAGGAGGATAAGAAGTATTATTCACTCTTCTAAAGCCTAAGGTATTTTACATCAACATGCTCTGGAACACTTAATTAAAATTATTTTCCTGTTTTGACTTCTTTTATTATATGCTAATTCCTTTACAATGTTGAATGACCTGAGAAGTTAAAATTTTGAGTGGTGAGAATAAAAAAAAGCATTGTGCTCTTACATTGTATTTTCTGGGTGCACACCAGTAAATAAAAATCTCAAGTTGCTATGGAAAAAAATAGCATGGAATTGTTAACTTTTCCACCTGAATTGAACTACATAGCTGGAATTTTTCAATGTTACCCAAAATACAATTTTATTTATATATTTTTAAATGCAACTATTGGTTAAAAAAAAGAACCAAAACACACACACAAAAAAAATCACAAAACAAGGGAAACCAACCAACCAACCAACCCACCCTCAAGTGCCAACTAATCCAGAAATCTGCAAAAAACAGAAAAGAGCCAGAAACTCCTATGGTCCAGCTCCAGCTTATGAAGCTTAATCACTGCATCAGTCTTTACCCATTCCTGAAATAATTAATCATTTATTGTTTTGGTTTTTTATGCTATTCATTTACTGAGATTTCACAGCATAACTATATGCACATATTCATATTAAACATTAAAAATTAATTTTCAAAACATCACTTTTGTATTACAATGCACAGAGAAGAGTAAGATGTGCAAACCAAAAAACGCCACGTTCTCCACATCTCTAAGTAAGAAGATTGCTTCATGCTACAAGCAAAACAGATTTCCAGCCATGTTGCAAACTTTAAAAAAACCAGCATGTATTTCATTCAATTCAATTAAAGAAAGTAAATCAAAGCAAATTTAACAATGGTACTCTTCTCCACATATTGCAAAATATGGTTACAGATGAGGAAAGGATTACTTCAGCTGCTAAGCTTATCTAACACATATCTCTGTTGTCATGCCTTTCCTGTCCATTACTTAATACATAAACTCAATTATATAGTTTCAGTTATGCAGTAGCTGACTTTTAGGTTAATATACAAACTGTCAAGATGCAGCTTTTGATGAAACATCTATGCTCTTTTCCAATTTTGAATTCTGAAGACACTTCATAAGTAAGAACCCAAAACTGCTGACTGTAAGCATCCAAAAATACAGTTGTAGTTTCACTATGGACAAGTTGTAGTCCGTTAGAAAAGTAGATCATACATACAAAGGTATAAAGAACATTTAAGTCAGTCTCAGTGGAAGGCAGTCCTTGAAGAAAACAATGCTCCAAGCAAACTTGCTGAGTAGCACTTTCACTTTAGCCCTTCAGGGGCATGGAAGATTTAGCAGTCTTCTCAGTAGATTCTTCCTCGGCTACGATTGCCACGTCCTCCCCAGCCTCTTCCTCGTCCACCCCGGAAACCACCTCTTTGCTCTGAAATAAGAGTTGCAACTTTTCAGGCAGGTTTTATGCTGTATACAGATCCAAACTGAATAGCAGGATCTGAAGGTATTGAAGGGTAACTTCAGTCTCTGAGGCTATGCCTGCTTATGGACCATGAGATTGCTGAGTTATGTTTTGATGGAAAATGGACTCCATTAACTGTAAAAGGAGGCCAGGAGAATGAGCCTGTCTAAATTAAGTGCAGTCTTTCTGCATACTAATACTGTGATACATAACTGTCCCTGTAATTTAGGACTATATTTGGGCCAATCCATCACCACAGAATTGAAAACTAGCTGCCTTGCTCTTCCTTCTGTTCAATAACACAATATTAATCTTGAGGTGTCAGTCTGACTTGCTAGTAGTGATTTTACAAACTGATGGAAAACCACAAGTTTGTCATCCTCTTTGTCCTTTTCTATCCTTAACATTAAGTTATCACCAGCATATTACTCTTTTTTCTGGGGCTGATATCTTTATTCAATTACAAATCTTAGCTAGAGATGGATACCACACAAACTATTTGTATACTGTAGAAAGTTTTTCCTTTCTCTTTGTTAAGAACAAATCTGATCACACCAAACAAATCCCCAACAACACAAATCCTAATAGTTTATATAGTTTCCTTGGATTGTTTGAAAATGTACCAAACCCTCATTCTCCTTTCATGATTTCTCTTCATGTACAGTCTTAAAATACAGGTTATACTAATCTACAGAGAGAACTGCATGCTTGTTTTAAAGGCTGCAGAAATCAGAAGCTGACTGACAAGGCTGAAGCATCTCACTAACAAGAAACAGTAGCAAGCAACAAAACGTATCTGGTCGAAAGCTTCCCAACCTTTAGACCTGCAGGATTACAAGCTTATCGTAAACGACACAAGTACATCACCTGAAGTCTAGAATAAGAAACTTGCAGATGATGTTTTCTCTTTGCTTTATGTATCTGCCAATGCTTCCTCTTAGTTTTTCAACCCATGGGTGTGGGTGACAATTTGTCATAGCAGACTCTACTTGCCAGAACTAGGACCAATGGGCCTACAGGGAAGACAGGAATGGGCTGCTGCCACTGCTGGGCCTACTCATCCAGTCTGCAACTGCTCTTGTGCTTCACCCAAAAATATGGCTTGCAGAAAAGCAGATTCAGTGTGACTGGGAGCACGAGGACATGCACAGTGAATCTGGCAATTCCCAGAACTTCTGGATCAGGTCTGCAACATTAGCAGTGGCTGTAATAGGAATGCAGCACAGGTCCAGTTGTATGACAGGAGGTGACCCAGCTCTGCCACTTGCTGCAACTGGCCTGTCCAATGGGAAAGTGGTGCACTGTGTGTCATAACAGAGAACACAATAGTTCAATTACTAACTCTAGGTATTAAAACACTACTAAACCTAACTTGCAAATGACTTGTAACTGGCAGGTAACACTCAAACACTGCAATAGACTAACAGCTAGGAAGAGACCATCACAAGAGAAATTTCAGGACAGTACAATTTGATCTTCCAAGAATGTGATAATTATTTGCCCCATCCCAAGACACAACTGTCACTAGACAAAGTTTTTCGAAGCTGTCCAACTTACCGTAAGAAAAACTACCCAGGTTACTGCTGTATTTTCCACTGGGAGGATTATATATTTGCCTGGCATCCCTTTTTGGTCCTGCTGAAGCTTTCTTTGGGGGTGAACTTGAGGTTGTATCTTCACTTGCTCTTTTTTGACTGACAGAAGAAAACAAAAACATACCATTATGCCCCTGTGGTGACAAGTCCGGTAATAATAGTTCAGCCACAAAGATTAACCACTGGAAGCCAGCAGCAGCCAATGATGATGCCCTGAATAATAATACCTCAAAAGAGAAGTAAACAAGTCTCCTGTTGATTCAGTCTTTAATATCCCTAAAGCAAGACTAAGATCATCTCTCTACAGCTGCAGGATGGGTGTTATTTTTCATGTGGAACTTTTAGCTCACGTGCTGTCTGTATTGTACAGACACAGCTCAGGAGGCTAGTTTTTACCGTTTACAAAATAAACCCCACTGTTTTCAAGAAGAACTCTTACCTTGCATCTGCCTTTTGCACAGGTTTCCAGGACAGTGTAACTGTACTTTTGTAAGAAGGAGGAATGTGGAAGAGATCCTATGGAGGCAAAATTGGGCAGTTTATTCTAGAGTTAAATTCCTGTTGATTTCTCTTCTAAATTTTAGCTGCTTATGGAGACTCCAGAATAACCACTACTTTCCAATAATTTTAAATCCTTTACTCCCATGGCAGAGAGAGAAGGCCGTCGCTTACTGCTTTATCCAGCTGCCTTTACTAGGAAATTCAAGTAAAATTTATATTAGCAGAATAGTGTCTTACACTGACCAAATACAGAATCATAGACTAGTTTGGTTTGGAAGAGATGTTTAAATACCATAGAGTTCAATGACCCTGCAATAAGCAGGGACATCTTCCACTTGATCAGGTTGCTCAGACCCCCATCCAATCCAACCCTGAATGTTTCAAGGAATGGGGCATTTACAGAGAAAGCACAGGCTTTCTCTCCTTCCCTGTGCACATCAAGCATCTTACAATGAACTACAGTGGCTCCTTGCAGGAAGACATCTGATATCCCTATGATGGTACAAGATAGGCTTCTGAGTATGGTGGGCCAAGTTTTTGGTTTATTGTGGTGAGTGAAAGTGAGAGTGAAGAAAGAGAGGAAAAGGGGGTTAGGAGAAATCAGAATGGTCTCATGGGTTCCAGATGAAAGTCTCTCTCTTGCAGCCCATCTCTTCTAGACTTTTTGGAGAAGCAGGTTCTGTATAGAAACTTGCTTTGCCTCCTCCCTCCTTTACATCTCCTTGCACTTCTTTGAACTATTCCTTACTCCTCACTGACACTGCAGGAAAGGGAAATGACAAGGAAATCCAGAGACCCCTAAAGAAGCAAGGTGGTCTTTTCCTGGGGGCAACTAGTGCTGCAAGAAAGGGTGTCCACACCCTATCTCAAGAGCAGTAACAGCAAAAGCTGAGCTGCTTGCAGGATCAGCAAGAACCACCTTTCTTCAGAAACAGTAAAGCAGCACCAACTCTGAGCTGGCTACCACCAACTAACACAATACACAATAGCACAATACAACTTGGTTCAAATCTATTCCTTTCTTCGGCAGAGGTTACTCTGCTGTGGGAATTTACTCCTTCATAATGTGAGGACTTACCTTGATTAAAACATTAATGTTATTGGTTATTTTCAAGGCAACCACTTTAATCTTGTTCTGTAAAAAAAAACCAGACACCGCTGAACATCTAGTAGCTTTATGCCAACCTCATTTCATGAAGTTATAACATTAAACTGACTGCTCTTCCTAGTGAATTGCTATAGTAACAGTGATAGTGAAAGGTGTGCACACTTCTGAGTTTTCATCACAGCTGCTTTTAAGGTTCTTGTAGTTTTACACTAACTAGTTGCTTTTATTGTTCCAGTGTAGTTCCCACTGGGTTTTTTTTTGCTCAACACATGACAATCTCCCCTTCAAAACAAAGCACAGAGTACAATTAAACCAAATACACGTGGCTGCAGAAAGCAGCTAACAGTCGAAACCAGAAGCTCACCTTCACTAGCAAAATGTAGCATAAGGTAAGGTGCACTTGCAATAACGTTAGTAGTATTATTCCCTTAATCTATTTGCATGCTTTAAACCGACTACAGCCTATTAATGTGTCAATGGTTCTTTAAGTAGGCTCAATTAGAAAATTTGAAACAATTCTTACCTCCTCTGTTTTCAAAGCTTCTCCTGTTTTTCCTTGAAGTGCCAGACGAAGCTGTCGAATATACACCTGCAACCCTCGAGCAAAATACTGTAGCCTAAAACATTTAAAAGCAATCCCTTAGTAACATTTACATAGTCCTACAGAAATAAAAGCATAAGCAAAGGAAAGGTGTAGTCTTGTTTCTTCCCCTTTAGAAAAAAAAGGTCAAAGTAAGCCTTCCATCAATCTGATTTGTGCTTCTTTAGCATCCAGACAATAATTCACACTTTCATAGAGTCAGAGAATCATAAAGGCTAGAAGAGACCTTCAGGATCATCTAGTCCAACTGTCACACCTAAACCATACCCCCAAGTGCCACATCCAGATGTCTGCTGAACACGTCCTGAGACAGTGATTCCACTACCTCCCTGGGCAACTTATTCCAGTGCCCAACCACTCCTTCAGTGAATTTTTTTTTTCTAATATCTAATCTGACCCTTTCCTGGTGCAACTCAAGGCCATTTCCTCATCCTTTCACTTGAGACATGGCAGAGGAGACTGATCCCCACCTCACTACAACCTTGAGTCAGGCAGTTGTAGAGGGCAATGAGGTTCCCCCTCAGCCTCCTTTTCTCCAGACTAAATGCCCCCTACTCCCTCAGCCACTCCTCATCAGACTTGTGCTCCAGACTCCTTCCCCAGCTCCATCGCCCTTCTCTGGACACAATCCAGCACCTCAGTGTCCTTTCTGAAGTGAAGGTCCCAAAACTGGATACAGCACTCGAGGTGAGGCCTCACCAGTGCTGAGTACAGGGGGACAATCACTGTCCTGGTCCTGCTGGCCACATTATTCTTGATACAGGCCTGGATGCCATTTGCCTTCTTGGCCATCTGGGCACACTGCTGGCTCAAACCCAGCTGGCTATCAACCAGCACCCCCAAGCCCCTTTCTGCTGATGAACTCTCAAGCCACTCCGCCCCAAGGCTGCAGTGCTACATGGGGTTGTTGTGACCGAGCTGCAGGACGCAACACTCCACCTTACTAAGTTTCATGCAGTTGTCCTCAGCCCATCGATTCAGCCTGTCCAAACCCCTCTGCAGAGCCTTCCTACCCTTCAGCTGATCAACACTCCCACATAACTTGGTGTTGCCCACAAACTTAATGAGGATGCAGCCAATCTCCTCATTCAAATAATTGATAAAGATGTTAAACAGGACAGGCCCGAGTACTGAGCCCTAGGGAACTCCACTAGCACTTTGTAACAGAACATTAACACTTGCCTCTAAATCATTACCTGATTTTAAAGTCTTTCAATTTCTCTGCATTCAGCTTGGCTGTGAGGAAGTCTGGAAGTTTGCGACCCAGCTGATGGAAGCTATACAGTAAACACTCCACATAACTGAATTGCAACTTGGGTTCTTCATTGCCAGCATTTTCCCCATTTTCTGCTTCCTCTGGAGGAAGGGGCATATACTCCTGAAGAACAGAAAGGAAAACAAATGCATGAGACGCCTCTATGCTGATTGACTGCTCTTTTGCAGTGTTTGAACTGGATGGTTTATCTGTGCTGACAATTTGAGAAGTATCCCCCATCTCTATACTAACGTGATGAACTACTGAATAATGTCCTGGTGCAGGAGGTTTGCCTACACTTCTGTGACTTGAGGCATCTGACTCAGAGGAAATACTATGGTGGCAGTACTACCACAGGAAGCAACAGTGTACTGCACCAATGCTTCCGAAATAGTGCTGAATTTGCTTAGAACTGCCAGTGCAGGTACAGCGTTTAATGAGCTCAACGGGAGTCTCTCATGATTATGAAATTTAAAAAGAAGAAGCACGCATGAGTGTACTGGATTAAAAGCATTATTCAGGTAACAGCGCTCTATCTACAAAGGCTTTAAATTGCAAAATTATGTTCAACCTTCTATCAGTGGACAGGACTATCTCTGAAATAGCCACTTTAGAAAAAGGATAAAGAGATGAATATATAAAAATAACTAGTTCTGATGAAAACTTAAATTTCTTAGTGTTTTACATGAATAAAAATTGAATTAGTCTTACCAGTAATTTATCAAACAGCTTCTTCAAATTTGATTCAAGCTTTTCCATATCACCACAAAATGAACTCATTTCAGCAAGAAGCTTCAAAACCTACACATAAGGACAGCCAGGTTTTTGTCTGTTAACTGGAAGTACACAACCTTAACATTCAACCTAAAATCAATTATCACATCACTATGGCTGGCACAGTAGAGGACAGCTATTACAACTAAAAACCTCCCAAACATCAGGAAGGAATACAAGGAAGAACATGCCTAATTTGTTTTTCCTGTCTCTAAAGAGAAACACAGGTTTGTGTGTCAAATCCCAACAAGCATTAGTCAACAAGTAAACAAAACTTCATCTCCCACATCTGCAGCACTGCTCACCTTCAAGTGAGAGCCACAGAGATCTAACTGAAACTGCAGCACTGATTAATGTAAACAAAATTACAAACATTAAGCCACTCCCTTAGGAGGCTAAATTAGCACAAACTATGCAACCATCATTTCAGTAAATGCTATGTGCTTAAAAAAAATTGAGAGTAATATAAAAATGATTACACTGATCTACTTATTCTACCTTACTTCAAAAGCTTGGGACAGACAACACATGCTTTAAAAGGCAATGCTCAGTCATGCCTCAATAGACAAAACATTTTTTTTAGTGCAGCTACTTTTTCTACAAGCCATGAAATGAAAACTACTTAAGGGAAGAGTTTGCAATTTTAAAAATAGCTGGGTTTAGCTAGGATAGTTATTTTTCACTATTTGAAAGATATTTTAGCTTTGGCTTACCTCTAACTGGATATCAAGACCCTCCACTAGAGTAGTCAAAGAGCTGAGGTTTGGCAGAACATGCTCACAGAAATAAGTAACAAATTTTGTGGAATGAACATTTTTCTGAAAAAAACCACAAACACATATTATTCATGTTACTCTTGAGTCTGAAAGAGCTAAATGTCTTTCTCCCACCACCCTTATAAATGCCTGCCTCACAGCTGTACCTTAGGGCTTTATTGAACTTCCCTCTTATTCCTAAGACACAGATTCCCTTGCAGGTATATTCAGAGGCTGTCTGCAACAGCAGCTGAAAAGATTGCTTGTAACCCAAGAATAGGCCTTTAAATGCTGCAATTGCCTGGCACTAGACTTGAAATAATCAAATTCATACAAGATAATGTAAGAATCTTGTCATAATTCACTGTAACATCTTCAGTTTGAAAAGAGAAGAGAAAAACATAAGATTTCTTTACCTTTGGAGGCTTTAAGGATGTTTTCCTAACATTTGGATACATTAGAGATTAAAGGTGGAGAAGTACTGATTTGTGGTCGTTCAAACATAATCATTGGGAACACCAAAACCAAGCTCCAGCCATTAACTTTCCTGAATACCCCTCAAGCAAAGCAAACAAATACGTACTGAGAACAATGGCACTGCCTGCCGAGTGCACTGCAGAAGTCTGTCCACACAGTCCGTATCTGATGGATTGAATGTTTGTTCCAGGTCAGCCTGTTCGGCTACCAGCTCCACCAGTTGCTGCCTCCCACTGACTGTCTGTAAGCTTTTTAATCCAGACAGTATTTTCATGAACAGAACAAATTCCTCGCCTGTCACATCTTCCAGAACCTTAACAGAAAAACAGAAAACATATTTCAGTGGTGGTAATTTGCAAGCCTCCAAGTCAAACCTACTGGATTTGAAAAGGTAAAGTATGCAAATATTTAGCTCTTAAATTTAGTGTTTAGTTATTTAAAAACACAAGTTTGAAGAAACACATGAAAACATTCAGTATAATTGAATGTATCTACAAATTAAAGCAACTGTCATCAAGTTATGCAAGGGAAACAGTTCAGTTTTTTTTAACTCTAAGAACAAACTTCTATCTAACAATAGCATCTATCAGATGCTTCAGGCAGAATAAATGTTAAACAAATATCTACTCATTACTGGTTGTTTTAAAACTTATTGCATCTTTCTCAGCTTAGGGAATGCATGGAAATCTCATAAAATTCCACAAAGACAAATGCGAAGTTCTGCACCTGGGATGAACCAACTTCCCTACATCAGCACATGTAGGGGACTGACTAGCTGGGGAACTGCTCTGCTGAGAAGACTGAGGGTTCTGGGGACAGCAGGCTAAATACAAGTGACAGCAGCATTCCTCGGGTGATGAGCAGTGTTCTGGGCTGTGCCAAGAGGACAGACTACGGGAAGCAAAGGGACAGATGATTGTCCTTGGCTGTACCCTTATCTGACCAAGTCTGGAATACTGCACCTAGTCTTGGGCTCTCCTGTATGAAGAAGTGGTTGATAAGCTTTAGGAAGCCAAATCAACAAGGTGATCTGTGTCTACAGCACATGACCTGTGAGGAGAAACTAAAGCAATCAGGCTTTTCCAGCCTAAAGGAAGAGAGTTGTATGTGGGTGTGGCAAACTAACACTAATCTTCCAACACTTCAGAGCAAGTCACCATGCATAGCAGCCAGGTTCTTTGATGAGGTGGACATGGCCAGAATGAAACTGACACAAAACTAAAATGGGAGGTTTCAAGTGGATAGAGGAAAAAACAATTCTGTTGAGAACAATAAACATTGAAGCTGGTTGCCCAGAGTATACAGGGGTATACAGAGTATACTCTCCTTCCTTAGAGGTTTTCAAAACCCAACTGGAAAAAGCACCAAGAAGTCTGATTAGAATTTAGCTGACCATGATTCACTGGGTTGATCAATCTCTCAAAGACTCTTCCCAATGTGAATGATTGGGTCCAATTCTAATCAAAGTCATTCTTACAAAATTAGAAGAGCCATGATTTTAACAGTACCACAAAAAAATGCTGCAAACTTTGGAGTGTATCAGAATAGGTTAGTACAAGGTTACATTTGTACAATGCTCAAACAGCCCTCCAAAGCAACACCAATGATAAGGGATAGTTTAACAACACTTGAGTTTGAACTGAAAACAGACACTCACCTTCTTTGATTCCGTCAATATGAACTCTTCCACCTCCTTTGTCATCACTTCCTCAGGTAAGGTTTTCAGTTTTGTAGAAAGGAACTTAATGGCTCTCTCTCTCACAATATCCTCTCCCTGAAGAATTTGACTGAATAAACCTCCCAAAGTCCCTGAATGGAGAACAAATTGGGTAACGCAAATTATTTTAGAAGTTATGACCCGGACCTTTATGCAGAAGGAAGGAGTTTCCTCTTTTAAGATACCATGACACATTTTAAAAGAACTGCTATACTAACTTATAAGAATAAATACAACTTTCACATATCTTGACATAAAAATCTATACTCTTTTATTAGTCTGTATAATTCAGATCCACAATTACTAAGTTCAGTATTGTTTGCAAAACCAAACGATTAGTGTGGGTATCACTTTTGCACTGTACTATGACATAAAATTGGGTCCTTTACTCATCCTACTACAGACTGGGAAGTATTAATAAAAGCCATGTATAGAAAAACATGTCCTTTACCTTTAGCATCCATCTTAAATATACTGAGCAAGGCATTGTTAACCAAATTGAATTCTGCAGAATCATCTGGAGAGAGAAAAAAATTAATATACATACCCTCAAAATGCAAAGGTAAGAGAAGAAAAACAAAGATTGCTACTACTGCACAAGAAGTATTCTGTTCTCAGCATTTAACTAGAAACAACATAACCTGTATTTTAAAAAACTATTAGATTGAGGAAGTTCAAAGCCATGATCATGGAAGTTGGAAGCAAAAAAAAAAAGCTATTTGTCACTTTAGTCTCCCTGCCAAAACTTAAACCTTAAAACTTGAAAGAAAGTTATTAATCAATATATTAGTTATTTTAATAAACAAGCTGACCTTCACTAAAGTAATGTAAAAAACATAGTTATTTATTTTTAAACTCTTAATTAATCTATAGTATTTCTAGGTGGTGGGAACTATTTCCCTCTCGAACTAAATGGAGAAATGCATGTCTCAAAAAACGCAACCCAAAACTTATCTTCTGAGAATCCCAGAGACTTAACCATGCAGTTTTAATAGAAGTTTGAACACCTAATATTTAATACTCTGTAATTTATTGAGATTAAATATATATTAAATTCTGAATTTATGCCCCAAAATACTTATTTTGTGCCAAAAATGCACTGTATGGAACAAAACGCCCTTAGGCTTTTTCAGGTTCTGGAATTTGGATCAGAAATTCAGTAACTCTTTTTCAGAAAGCAATTTGCCACACTCCATAACTGGAAAGCTCCCCCCTTGCCTTTTTCTACAGATGCTTTCAGAGAACTTGAATGAAAAAAAAACTGTTCTATTTAAAAGGAAGATTTTCATTTTAGATTAGAATAATTAGTGACCTTTCCGCAGAAGCAGCAGCCTAACTGTACAGCAAATACAAAGCTTGAGAAAAAGAACAGAAGAAGGACATGAACAGCACTGGGATAAATTATGAATCAATGGAAAATGTTTTATAGAACAAAAATTGTATGTATATTTAGGTGTGCCATGAGGAGATCAACCAGGATGTGCCTCTACCTGACTGTAGAAGCTGGGTGAGTATGTCTGCTACCCGAGGAAGATTATCTCCAGTGGCAAACTGAGGCAATTCCTTGATTGCTTGTCGCCGGATCTGTCAAAATTGTCAATAATGTAGAGATTAAAAAATTTTAAAAATTCTACTAATTACATAACACCCCAAATCCCCCTATTTTGACATATTTATGAAGAAAATAAAACAGTTTTCTTAGATCTAGGCAGTACTGCAGAAAAATAAAATTCAAACAGCACCTCTGTTCACAAAATCATTCATATGATCAACAAAATAAAGGCTGGTATGTGTGTTATTATGGAGTTTTATTTGCTAACAGGAAGGATAGTTCTACAGTTGTGAACATGGCAGGAATAAACTCTAGGGTTTGTTCCCAGCACTGAAAAAAATCCTTGAATGATCTGTCCTAATCCCTTAAGACCTCATAAACAAAGATGCTTCACAGGTACAGCTTCTACCAACACCACAGAAGCAGCATGAAGCATCTCAAGACTTCTTCAAGAATAACAGTCAGAATCACATCCCCGTGGTTCTCAGGTGCAAACAAGATTTTGTCTCCCAGCAGGATTTATCAGAATCAATTACCACAGAGTGCTTTTTGATAGGAAAACATGTAAATGCTATTCAAGTAAACTGTAAGTTTCTTTCTACAGAGCTATTTCTTTGATCAATGGTGGGAGCAAAAAAAAGATAAATGAAAACTGATGCATCTTCCCAAACCATCACGCAATGAATCAAATGCAAGAATACAATTAAATTTATGTTTTCCAAACCTCCAATCCTCCCCTCCCAAAAAACACAGCCCATTAAACAAAAAGAAGACAAAACAAAATATAATTTCAAAGTATCAACTTGCTACAACGTTCTTATTCTTACAGAAACATCTTCATCCTCGCAAAGGTCCAACTGGGCATTGATAGCTGAGTCAGCTAGCTCAGGAAAATGCTTGAAGAACTTAGGAATAAACTGGGCTGCAAGTCTCTTCTCCTTGGCACCTCCTTTCACACCATCCAAGATCACCTGGTAAGCATCCTTATGCTGAAAGAAGAAAACCAGAATACATAAATGGAAAAATCCTGGGTTATTCTCAAGACAAGGAATGATTTTTTTCTCCCATTCTCTTCAACTATTTAAGTGAACTATATTATACAAGCTTCTTACAAAGGAATACATTTTTCTCTTAGACTGATATAACCTTTCCAATTTGGTAATATTTGCCTCTGTTGCCTGGCTTTTACTGTTATTCTGGCTCCTACCTGTTCAAGTGTGTACCACTCTAACTGCCAGCCCAAAGGGTAACAGCTCTTACACACAGTTTGTGATAATTGTATGATCACTGTCACTGAACCTGGCCAGCTTTTCAAGGAGTTTCTGCTTTTTGTATGCTCATGCATTGTCTTTGAAGTAAAGACTACATTTCCCAGTAACTGTGCCACTGCAGTGGATCACGAACTTTTGTTAACATATACATGCTAAAGTATCTCTGGCATCTATTCAGGTAGTTAACTTAATCTGAGATGAAACACAGTGCTTAGAAGAACTGTTAAGGGAAACTAGATTTAAAAAAATCCCAGAAACCTCCAGTTGAAATATAGAAATAACCACTTCAGCAATAGTAAAATATTCTCTAGCTCCTCCAACTAGAATCACACAGGTACTTCTGATTTTGTGCCTGCAGGACTGAAACTTTAGAGTAATTGAAGTCTTTGATGTGGTTAGCTGTGTGTTTGTGAAAACAGAAGTCAGCATTATTAGGATACTAGCGGAAATCAGAATTCTAAGATTAATTTTCCTGTGGTTGCGAAAAAGAATGCTTAGAACAGCTTATCCTACTTTGAACAGCAACAGTGACAGCATAGGACACTTTCTTTGATTTACATTAAATTTCCCAGAGCCACACATATCATCACATACTACTCCATACCCCTATCATTGTCCCTACTCCACATGAAAGTTCTCCCATAGTGAAAACAGATACTAATTTACAAAGCAGAACACTGTATTAATGCACTCTAATGCAAGCTGCATTTTAAAAATTTAGTGCCCATGCTCCTGAAGCACTCCCTACAGCTTGTTGATAGCTCTGTTTTGCCAGAATCTGAATTGGAGTGGGACACAGATCTGGATGAAAAATAACCAGGGCAAGAATCAGTTGCCTTTCAGCTGAACCACATCACCACCCAGTTTACTCTGTAGCTGGGCCAATGCAGTTCACTCAGCAGCCAAGGCAGCATGAGCCAGCACCAACTAGCAATGATACCAAACATCATTATAGACACAGGTTCTCAGGCTGCACGTTAAGAACAAGTTCTTTTGTAGAACACATGACATAAAACTTAATACATATGAAAAAGCATTAATGCAGCAACAGAACAGAGTAGTCTGTGTTCTTTGCATTTGTGTTCCTGCATGCTAACTACTCCTACCATGTAGGCAAAATACAATTCAGGCAGGAGTTTGTTTTACTTGTACCTGGCAGCGTGGAATGCTCTAGAAAAACCACAAGCAACTACAGAAGCAGTGTGATTCTTCTGTTTAGTGCATTTCCTTCCCATCTGTAACAAAGGAATGTCCTAAGCTGGACATAGCGTCCAGACCTTTGTTTTTAATAACTGTTAATTGACCAATTATCCATTAACTTCTCTAGGTTAGTTCTTCAGTCAATTAATACCCTGTAGTGCCCTCTGACAAGTTTCACAATGCGTTATGAAGAAATGTTTGTCTTCCTCTTTATTTTCAGCCCACTTCCTAACAGTTTTTTCAACTTCTCACCTTCACTCCATTCATGGACCTCTCACACCTGAGCCCCTTTCTCAACTGAAACGCTCTTTTACGAGCTCAATACTTCCAGTCTTTTAAACTACTTGTCTTGATGTCATACTTCTGGTAGTCCCCATGCCCATGTCAAAGGTTTCTTTATTTGAGACAGGGTGACCATGACTTTTTGCAGTAGGAGATCACGTTCATAAGGTTGTCAAGAGATGATTGAGCACTAAGTGGGATAAAACTGATGGAACTTGGAACAATTACTCACAGCTTCTCAGAATGCAAAAATTGGAGACATCAAGCAAGATTATGAAATGACAAATTCTAAGAGGTAACTCCTTCACAAAGGTTAACAAAATAACGAAATGTTTTACCACAGAATCTCTGAGGCAGAAGCACATTCAGTTCAACAAAGTATCAGAAAACTTCACTGAAGGACAACCTCCCAAGCTACACTCATTACAGAGACACTTCCTCTGGCTGTGGGAACCCAAAAGCTGGAGAGGGGCAAAGCTGGGAGCGTTTCAGGAATCACCATTCTATACTTACCCTCGGAGGTTCTTACACACCTGTCACAGGCTGCATTTCTTAACCATGCTGAGTTTATTCCACCTAAGATGGCCATTCCTTCCTCACAAAAGCTACTCACAAGAATCAGTGAGATGAACCACGCATTTCTAAAGTGGCAAGGTAACAACATGTTTTACTCTGCACCCCTCCATGTAGTTCCCCACATTTTATTTGCACTTTGTTTTTGGTTCTCAGGTGATGTTTTTGTTTGACTGTCTGCAAGGATGCTTTGTTTCACTAGAGCATAACACAAGCCAAGTGAATGGACTTGAATTAAAGTGAAAAAAAACTTCAACACCCTCCCGCCCCCAAGCAACCACCACATTATTTGTTCTCTTAAAGAACCTTCTAAGTGACCTCGTATAGCAGCATTCTCGTTTAGTTTAAAATTCATGGTTAGATACAGACACAGCAAAGCTACTTTCCTACTTATTGACATTATGACCGAAAGGAAAAAAAAAGTATCTTCTGCTTTTTCAGGGGGCCATTTGGGAAAATAAGGGCCTAACGCAATTCCAAAACTAGTTATAACTACCCATAATATTTTCTATTGCTAATATACTAAGTCATCCTCTTTTTTTTGCATAATTCAGTAATGGTATACGCAAATGATAGATCTTGCCAAGATTTTACGGAAAAAATCTTCAGTCGTGAGAGTCGACCTTACGTTCTTGCCTCAAGGAAGAAAGGGTCAAAGGGCTACAGGCAGCTTTCAAACCGTAACAGATTTCACCTTCCCTCAGCAAGCCTTTTAGCAAGCCAGCCTGCCAGAGGCCCCGGATCTGCAAGTGCGCTCCGTGTCAAAGACTTCCAGGCTTGAATTCGCCAGGCGAAACTCTCCGCCCCCATGCAAAAAGCAGCCTGACTCTAGCTAAGAACCAGTTAATAACCGCGACGCCACATTTAAAGGAGAGCTGCCGACACGACGCGGATGCTGCAAAACCGACGGGAACTGCTGCCGTCCTTGCAGATCCGCAGGCGCGATGTTTATCTCCACCCGCCCCGCGCCGCCGCGGGCCTGAGGAAACCCACCCCGAGCGCAGCCCCGGGGGCTCGCCGGCTGTGCGGCGAGACGAGCAGCCCCTGTGACTGCACCCCGGCCCACCCCGTCTCGGCCCGGAACTCCCCGCGGCGGCGCTACGCAAGCCCGAGGCCTAGCGAGGCCTTGCAGGCCGCAGCCACGTCGCACCTGGCCCGCCGTCTCAGTGGCGTCCGCCAGGATGCCGTAGTTGCGGTAGAGCTCCTCCACGGTGGGCATGGCGCGGCGGGGGAGGGGCAGAGCCGCCGAGACACCG
>VXAD01005469.1:2415481-2518124 GCA_013399195.1 Dicrurus megarhynchus | reverse complement strand
GCCACTGACGACGCCGCCGCCGCTCCGACCGCCGTTCCCACTTGGGCCGCGTCGTCAGCACCAGCGAGGCGCCAGTCCCAGAGCGGCCGCTCGCCGCCGCCTGCGCGCCGCCCCCTGGCGGCCGGCGGTGGCACCGCAGGGCCGGAACCCGCGGGCACCGAGCTCGGAGCGGGGCGGGATCGCGCTCCGACAGCGCCGGGGTTAGCGACTGGCACCGTGCGCTGGCCTTATCCGCCCCGACACACACTCGAGCCGGGGCCGCGCTACGGCATGCCTTTGTCTGCTCACGGATGTGCCACGGCCTTCACCTCTCGCAGTCTTTTTTTTTNTTTTTTTTTTTTTCTTTCTTCCCCCCCCCTCCCCGCCCCCCCGGGCCTGTCTTCACACTCCTCCTCCTCCTTCCCCCGATTGGTGCCTTCCCCCAGCGCCTCATTTCTGTATTCCTTTTTGTCTGTCTTATACAGCTACGATGGAAGGTGCTCGGGAAGTGCCTGTTGCATGATGAGTGCCTAGTATGAGACAGTGCTTTCCTGTGACTTGGTGACTTTCATCTTTTCCTGCAGAGGAGGATGCTCCCTAATTCCAGAACCTGGAGTATATGCAACTCATGTCAATGAAGGCAGCATGTGTTCATTAGGCTCTAATCACCAAATATAAACTGTGGCAAAAGTTATAAGGCTGTAGCAGTGTATTCTCCTCATATCTCAATATGTTTTAGCATCCTGCAAATTTCACAGGCACTCAAAATGAAAGAGTATTCCCTTTATGTGAATCTGAGGCTGAGCTAAACAAAGCACTGGACCTTTTTAAAATACCATTCCCAGCAAGATGAAGGATGCTGTTGGAGGCATTTGAAGCTCCAGCCTGTCTCTGGAGTCCATGCTGGCAGGGATGTACAGCAGCATCAATCATTTACCTTCTTCTGTTTTTCCTCTATTCAGTATTTCGGCCAGTGGCAGCAGTGACAGTATCGGTCACCTTTCTCCCCTTCCTTGAACAGAGGCTCAGTGCCTTTACCTGTCCACTGGTGGATTCATGTCATTCCCACACACTCTGACGGGGTCTGAGGGTGCAGAAGCTTGTGGCTGCCGTCAGATCCAAGAGAGCTCTAACCACATCCTGACCCTTGGTGTGCTTGTGGCCATCACATTTACCCAAAGTAATCTTAACAGAATATTCTGGGTCATTTTAGTTGTGGGAACAAAATGTAACATGAGAGAAAAAGTGGTTTTAATGTAACAAAAGAGTTGCATGCTTCCAAAAACCTCTCATTTTCTAGGAAGACAGAGCTTCCTTGCGCAGCCTGGTGGATATTAAGAGATGTCAATCTCTTGTCCTCCAGCAGCTTCCAGGCAGCATTGCATCTGAATGCAGATTTTAAAACTCACTATAATTGTCTTTATCAGCACTACCATGGCAAGCTTTTACAACTTGGCCAGAAAGCAGGAAAGATGAACATCTCATTTAACTGCTTTTTACTCTCCCCTGCTGAAATGTTTATATAGATGGAGCTGCCTCATTATCTCCTTTTCTTGCTTTTTTTTCCTCAACCACACTCTATCAAACTGTGATTATGCTCCAGAGCAAGCACGGATAAATATGTAGCATTTATACATTGTCGTATGTATGACAGTTGTGGAGAAAAAAAGAGGTAAGCATGAATGGAAATGGTTGTGAGAGGGGCTGTGTACCTTCTGGGAAAGACCAGCTCTGCATTCCACAGCAGAGCAGAAGGGGGGCTTCAGTCACCGGAGAGTGATGGGAGACGAACTCAAATGTCGGACTCTGGCTGCATGGCAGGGAGATTAACTGGTAGGGTGGGATGGTAAGCAGATTCAAAATACTATAACAGCATTATATGTTTTGTTACAACTAACTATTTTAATCACATTTTTATATGTTGTATCAGAACATCTATTATAGGCCTTGGAATTATACTTTTTTACCTTCTGTAGCAGTGACACATTCAGCTGTTCTCATTGTCTTTCTAACAGAAAACACATGAAAAGGGGTATTCAGAGCCACATTAAAAAGTTGTTATGTCTGAGGTTTGTTCTGTTTCCATCATTTGATCCTGGTATTTTATTTCCTCAACTTCTTCCTTGTTTTTTTACATCATTCATCTAATTTTTTCCCTCCTTACAACAATTTCCATTTTCTAGTCTTTAGTTTTCACCTATTTATGAAACATATATAGTATTTCTTATAATTAACCCGTTTAAAATTAATCACTGTTAGTCTTTAGCTTTTACATGGAAGGAACATAAATCAAGAGCTGATGGTGTTACATGTTTTGAAGAAACTGTTTGAGATTATTTTTCAGAGTTAGTCATGGATCTCTTTGTTAAAGTTGTGATATTTTTGAAAATGCATCTTTAGGAACTCAGAAGCTTGAAATGCACATTTGAGAATGACACGCAGCTTTTTCAGACCCTGCAGTGCAAGTCTGATAGTTTCACAAAACAGGATTCACAAAACATCACATCATTTCACAAAACATCAGTCAGGATTTTTCTCTCTTTTTTCTTCTCAGTCCCCGCAAACCCAAGCACATGGATATAACCCTGTGGTAAGTTACTCATTTGATAATGAAGTGGTATCATTATACATTTGACTCCCATTCCTGCGCACTGCCCATAAACCAAGTACTCTGGAATCATTGTAGGTTCTCCAGAGGAACAATAATTTACTTGTGAAATCAATTAAATTTTTTATTTTCCTCAGAGGAAAAAAATTACTATTCCTATCCCACAAGTGCCCCGGTCTTTGGTGTAGGACAGGCTTCAGAAAAAGCCATAGGCAGGGCAGTAAAAGACTTCTGTTATGAGAGAAGGAGAAGACATGCTGAATGAAAACTTCACATTGGAGCAGTGGTCTAATCCCATGCACCAAACCAGGAAAGTTTCTGTGGATAATAAAGGGACTGAAATAGAGCCCATTTGTTGGCTTATGCTGGATGAGCAATTGTTCCTGAATTCCTCTAATCTCACTTTTTAGAATTGGGCTTGAGTCACCAACAGAGGCTTTACATGTGAAAGGGTATAGCAATTATCCCCCATCCATTTTAAAAATTTGCGAAGGGTTTTTCAGAAAATGGTGTCCAGATATCACGGGGGAGTACAATGAGTGCATAACTATGTTCGCAGATGTAAAGCCTTTTATTGGCACACACTAAAAGTATCCTGCATGGCTATAAGCACCTAATCGGTGTCTTCAGACAAGCGCAGATTTTCCACAGATTCCTTCTAGTGTAATCGGGTTCTCTTGCAAAATTTCTCCCTGGCGAGGCGAGGGATTTTTCCCCTTGGAGCGGCAATCGCTGCGGGAGCTGCGCGGCCGCGCTGCCAGGGTTTGCCAGGAGGCGGCGCTGGGCCCCCGCGGAGCCGCCGGAGCGCGTCCCGCGGGAGCCGCTCTCGGCAGGCAGCGGGACGGCGCCCGGCCTCTGGGACACCGCTTCCCTGCAGCGCCCGGAGCCGCGCCGCATGGCCCTCCGAAAAAACCCCTACACCCACTCTGTTCCGACTCGCATCTCCAAATGCAGCCGAAAAGAGCGATTTGAGAAATAGAGCTGGGTTTTTCTTTCCCCTTATACTTTTTTTTTCAGGTTGCTGCCTTTGTACACTCAAGAGCAGTCTGCTTGTACCCCCCTTACTGCTTACCCTGCCACAGTGAGTAGGAAATTTAGAACATCCTTTTAAATGGTGTGTGAACGTGTTAGTAATGCTCCTCTGTTCTACAGTTCAGAAGCTCCCACAGCCCCGACAAAGCGTGTGCCGTGTGTATTAACTGCTGTCAATTGGCGCTCTCATTTGGAGCCCAAAATGCTGCGTGTCTTTCCACACAGTCGAGGCTGGGTAAAGACTGAAAACCCAGCCCTCTTCAGAGTCTTTGATTGTCTTGTTTGTGTGGAACATTCATACAGCAATATTAGAGACAAAACAACTTGAAGGGTAAGAAAATGGGATTGTGAAATATGGTATTTGGCAAGAAGACTTAAAAGCAGACATAGCATCCATGAATTGTTTAGCTCAAAGAGCATCTATGGAAGAGGGACAGATGACTGGTTTATACTGAGTTTATTCTACTTTTGTTGAAAAGTTCCACACGTATACAATGCTGGATAGGACAAATTAATGGGACAGATAATGGGTACTCCATCCTTCATTGAAAAGACATAAAATGATTGGGATGTTAATTTTCTACGGGCTGAAATTTGGATGCATTTTGCCTCTCTGCTATGATGGTCATCATTGACTTGCCATGCCATGATTCTTATGTCCTGGGACATTTCAACGTGAGTGCTGCTTCTCTGGGCTCACTCAGGACAGGTTTCATCTCTAAATTTTGCCTCCAACGTTTGCATTTTCACGCTGCCAGTTCATGGTCCCCCACAACATCCTTCTCTTCAAACTGGAGAGTGATGGATTTGATGGGTGAACTGTTGGATGGATTAGGAATTGGTTGGATGATTGCATCCAGAGGGTAGTGGTCAATGGCTCAGAGTCCCAATGGGCATCAGTGATGAGTGGTGTCCCTCAGGGGTCTGTATTAGGACAAGTGTTATGTAGTAACTTCATTAATGACATAGAAAATGGGATCAAGAGCATCCTCAGCAATGACATCAAGCTGAGTGGTGCAGTTGACACACATGAAGGGCAGGATGCCATCCAGAGGCAGGTTGAGACATGGGCTCCTGGGAATATCATGAGGTTTAATAAGACCAAGTGCAAGGTGCTGCACCCAGTCTGGGGCAGATCACAATATCAACACAGGCTTGGGGATGAACAGATCGAGAGCAGCCCTGCTGCGAAGAACTTGGGGTTGCTGGGAGATAAGAAGATGGACATGACCCGGCTATGTGCACTGGCAGCCCAGAAAGCCAAACATGTCCTGGGCTGCATCCAAAGCAGCGTTGCCAGCAGGGCAAGGGAGGGGTTCTGCCCCTCTGCTCTGGTGAGACCTCACCTGGAACTCTGGGGTCCTCAACATGGGAAGGACATTGACCTGTTGGACTGAGTCCAGAGAAGGGTCACCATGTCAGTCAGAGGTTTGAAGCATGTCTCCTGTGAGGGAAGACTGAGAGAGCTCTGAAAAGAGAAGGCTTTGGGGTGACCTACTTGCAGCCTTAGAGCATTTGAAGGGAACTTAGAGGAAAGATGGGGCAAGAGTTTACAAGAGTGTGTAGTGACAAGACAAGGGCGAATGAAAGAGAATAGGTTTAGATTAGATATTAGGGAAAAATTCTTAACTGTGAGGGTGGTGAGGCACTGGAACAGGTTGCTCAGGGACGTTGANGGGAAGGACATTGACCTGTTGGACTGAGTCCAGAGAAGGGTCACCATGTCAGTCAGAGGTTTGAAGCATGTCTCCTGTGAGGGAAGACTGAGAGAGCTCTGAAAAGAGAAGGCTTTGGGGTGACCTACTTGCAGCCTTAGAGCATTTGAAGGGAACTTAGAGGAAAGATGGGGCAAGAGTTTACAAGAGTGTGTAGTGACAAGACAAGGGCGAATGAAAGAGAATAGGTTTAGATTAGATATTAGGGAAAAATTCTTAACTGTGAGGGTGGTGAGGCACTGGAACAGGTTGCTCAGGGACGTTGATCCTCCATCCCTGGAGGTGTTCAAGGGCAGGTTGGGTGGGGCTCTGAGCAACCTGGTCTACTTAAAGGTGTCCCTGCCCACAGCAGGGGGTAGGAATTGGATGATCTTCAAGGTCCCCTTCCAACCCATTCTATGACTTTATGAAATTCCCCACCACTTGCCTCTTGCTTGATAAATTCAGCCATGGATGCTGACCCAGCTCCTGCACTGAGCAGTCTGACATCCTGTACCTTCCACTGCTCCTGAGGCTGCTGCTGGTGAGACAGCTGTTGCCACTGCTTCTGAAAACACGTGAGAGCTGCTCTGCAGCACAGTGACAGATTGGAAGTGCTAAAGCCGCATGGCAGCAAGCTGTGAAAACTTTTCCACAGCTTCTGTGTATTTGCAGTGGCATTTGCAATGGCATGGAGCACTGTTTTCATCTGTGCTGGCTGGTAAGAGTATGAAAATGACAGTGGCTATGCAGAAGAAGCTAGATGGTGAAAAAAGAAACAGAATTTTGGGGACTGAGGTTTGTTTTTGGTTGGTTCTGGCAATGTTATCCAGACATACTTCAGAAAAATCCCATCAGTGTGGGTGAAATACCTGGAATACTTGGAATATATGCTCAAATAGCACTTACTAATGGAAGGCCTGGATGACACACTGTGGGCTGTAGCAGGCTGTGTAAACATGGCTATGGAAACCACACAAACCACAGCATTTACTATGCTCCAAGTCATAGTTGAAATAGGATCTCTAAGCAGCTGATTCCTTTTGACTTGGAACTTGACTAGATTAGAACAAAAAAGTATTCCTCCAGCACTTTGAGCCACTCTAATGTGAAAAATCATCCTAAGTAGATGCAGACCTTTGTTATATTGGAAAAAATTTGATGGCAAGTTGAATCTCCAATTACTCTGAAAAAGAAGCAAAATGTTCTTTTCCCTTCTTCCATTTCTTGAACTAGAGAAATTAGACTGCCAAAGAGGTTTTTTTCTGGCATGGCTCTGAGACTTTTGTTGTCATGGGGATGTAAATTAATGGGGTTGTTTTTTATGTTCTTAACCTAGCTGTGCCAACTAAGCTTTTGAATGCAGACCAGGTCTTACACCAATCTGAAACGTCATAATAATAGGAACTAGGCTCACTGTTTAACAGATTCTCTTCTGAAGACTTCACTGTTCTCCTTAATGGTTTTTTTTCTCCTCAATACCGTACTTCATTAAGAAAATGAATGTACGAGCATGTGTTGCATTTATACAGATTGGAAGATGTCGTAAACACAGGTTTTGTTAATGCACACAGATATAAGTAATCTGAACTTTGTTGGCATGTCTGGCTGTGTGCAGGTCCTGCAGGTGTGTGCTGTAAGGTGCAGGCTGTTCCTGTGCTTTGTATGATCTGCAAAGACACTCTTACATAACATAATGCACAAATATGTGCATATGCACAATGTCTGGCATCATGCATGTGTCAAATATACAGGCATGTGTGTAGTGCATGCCTGAGTGCATGATTACATATTTTATTGTGTAAATACAAAATGTTTTATACTTTGTATACTCATTTGTCATAAATGTGCGTGAGTGTATAGAATTCAGTGAAGAGATTTTAGAGTATGCAGTGTGATGCTTACATGAGTCTTAAAGCCTGGAAAGAATCTTTTTGAGCACGTCTAACTAGATTGCATAGTCAATTCTACCTTTCCCATGAAAAATATTTTAAAATTATTTAAACGTTCAGTGGAGCTCTGTGCATACCATGATTGCTAAAGGACTGCAAAAAAATGCCGAAGAGGAATAGATATTACAGCAATTTCCTAGATGTTTTGCACTGGAGCTCTTCAGCTGTCTCCTCTACCTCAAGAATCTGTGTTTCTTGGAGCACATGAATATTCTGTGCTGAGTAGAAGCCCTTGCTGTCTGCCAGCAAAATGTTGGTAGTGTCCTTTGTTGGCTTCCCTGGGGAGTTCATGCAAATCACTTTGAAATACAACAAACAATAAGATCCATAAATGCTTTTAAACAAGATGAAATTAGAAAAAGGCTTCACATTTAAAACATAATTTTCAATTAGTATCCATTCATTGGGAATGGGAGTGAGGTGGGAGAGAGCTGGCATGTGAGGTAAACTGGATTTGTTAACGTGCATTGAAAACACTTGCTGGCTAGCATGTCTTTTTTCCCTTGGGAATACCTTGCTGTAATTTGGTGACATTTCCATAGTCTCTCTGCTCTTGTACTTCAGATAGAGATGAACTCTGCTCAGCTGGAGGTAGACTTGAGACAACCACCAGCAGGCTGTTTATGCGTCATGTGGACAGCTGAGTGTTGCTGCACAGGCTCAAAGCCAAGGAAGAAACAAGCAATTTCTCTCCTCAGTCCCTACCTATTATTATCCACCAGTTCATATATGAGAGCACTGAACAGGGAAGTGGATGACTTGAATGGCCAGGGAACAGAGTGACATCTCATTTCCTCAAGGGCAATTCAATGTGTCTTTGGTAGCACCGATGTGGGAGGTGTTTTTACATGGACAGAGAGTGCTAGTCTGCAGGAAAGGCACTGGGGACCCTTCACTCCCTGAGTGCATTTTGTCAGTATTTCTCTCTCCTAACAGAGGAAGAGCAAAAAGTTACTTGCTGCTGCAGTTTCTAACTACTAGAAGAGAGGCATGAAGTACACCATAATTAGCTACTGTTTCTTTTGCCCTTTATTAATTTATTTTCCCTGCCCTCCAACATGTGGCAGCATTGACTGCTTTTCCTTGTTTTTTGCATAAGGGTGGGTGTACCTGGTCCTTTCCTTCCTGCTTTGATTTGCTTACATTACTTTGGCTTGGATCTTCTTTAGATGACCTCCTTGCCTTATCTCATTTTCTCTTTCCCTTCTCGCTTTCTTTTGTTTCTTGTTTTTGCTCTTGTTAGGACTTATCCATTTCTTGCCTTTGATCTCAGGAAATATCAGCCTTGCCACATCTTGGCATGGCTGTGCCATGTTATTCTGCCCAATGAATGGAGTGGCCCTTCCCTGTGTTCATTTGTATGGGCTATGTAGGTTACCTGCCCTCTCACTTGCATTTCAAGGCCCTATGCTAGAGATGCTCTTTCACATCTGGCTATGTATCCCTGGGACCACAGGAACTCCTTGGAAAAGTGCCTCTCAGCTCATCACCTGACCAGCTGCTCAGTCCCTGCTCAGCTCAGAACAGACCCTGGCATGAGCAGTGCTGCCTCAGGTCCATAGCACTTATTTCCTTACCTTCATCTTCTGTTCCGGCAGCAGGACTGAGGTATTTGTAATGGTCAGGAGAATCAGCACAGCACCTACTGGAAGGAGGAATCTAAAAATTCCATTATCAAAGCGAAGGCCAGTAGCATCTGGTATTTTCAGGGTTTTTCTGTCAGGACATGGAAGTTCTGGGACACTCATTTCACTAGTTGCACCTGCTGTGGTGAAAGTGTGATTTTGTCACATTGTTACAAACACTGTACATAGCTCAATTTCCCTGCTTTTTCAAAGAGAAAGAACTAATTAAAATATGTGCCTAAGCATGTGACAGGGAATATGCATATAATGTTTGTCAGGGAGTGAATGGACTTTTTTGGGTGTATGTGATGAATACACTTCAGTGAAGACAAGGGGATGTCTTAATTTTTAATAGTAGAAGTGAGAACAAAAGAACCTTATAATAAAAAGTTTCTAAGAAAGTACTTTTAATATTTTAAAACTAAAGCTAGCATGTGGTTGTGTTTTGTATTTGTGTTGTGAAGAGTGTTGATAACAGGGAATTATCAACAGTGCTCTGCTTTGCAGTGCTCGAGGCCTTTTTTGCTCCTCACCCCACCCCACCCCACCCCACCCCACCAGTGGGGAAGCTGGGGGTGCACAAGGAGCTGGGCAGGGACACACTCAGCATACCTGACCCCAACTGACCAAAGGGACATTCCATACCCTATGGCAACATGCTCAGCTTATAAACCTGGGGGAAGATGATGAAGGAAGGAGTGGGATGTTCAAAGTGATGTTTTTTTTACCAAAGTAAGCATTAGGTGCAATGGGGCCCTGCTCTCCTGGAGATGGTTGAGCACCTGCCTGACCATGGGAAGCAGTGAATGAATTCCTTGCTTTGTTCTGTTTGCATGCATGGCTCTCGCTTTAGCTTTTAAACTGTCTTTATCTCAACCCATGGATTTTCTCACTTTTATCCTTGCAATTCTCTTCCCCATCCCATGGTGGGCAGTGACTGAGCAGGTGTGTGGGGCTTGGTTGCTGTCTGCAGTTAAACCACCGCATTCTCACATTCCTTCTTTGTTTCTCTAATTTCTTTTCCCAGGCTCTGAAGCCAGAGGTGTTTATTATGTATATCCTCTTGCTATTCTCTGACAAAATGGTCCCCCAACTCTATAAACTGGCCATTTTCCTCTCTCTCCCAACATCTCATCTGTGATATACTCTGAATGAGCACCAACGCCTTGATTCAGTGCCTCTTTCTTCTCTGCATCATTTAGAGAATCCCAAGAAAAGGGTTATCTAGTACAATGATATCCTTTCATGATGGAAATTTGCAGTTGTAATACAATCTTACACAGACTATGGAAAGCTGAGTATAATATAAAGTAAAAGTGAAAAACAAGTTCACTCTAGAACAATGTTGCAGACATCATGTAATCTCACAACAGTTTGGAAAAGGCACAGGCTTGGCCTCACTTTGTATTTTTTAAAATGGTGTGAAACAGTGACTAGTGAAAATATGCGAGGGTCAGCAGAGTTTCTGGCAGTTTGTGGACTGGCTAAACTTTCTCCCTTACCAACTCACTCCTCTTTTCATTCTGAATTTGTCACAACAGGAGACCACTGAAACACCTCAGCTCTGGCCTTGTGTTGACCAAACCATCAATTTTTCAGTCCAGACTGAACAAACTTGATAAGAAGATCCTCTGCAGCTATGTATTTCTGCTTTGCTTGATGCAGCACTGAGAACTGTCTCCTGTAGGGGACAAGCAGGGAACAGCCTGTTCTCTTTAGCTTAAGAGAGAGTCTGGACCTTTTCTTCTGGCATGGGTTCAAATGTCTTGATTATTTACTGCATATAGGTTGGCTAATAATACAGTCTGCAGCATGAAGAACTCTGAAAGAGAGACCTATGATTCCCCTATTAAGATACAGACAGAAATGTCAGCCACTGTCAAGGAAACAGCAAAAGGTTAAACTTCTGGACATGCGCTCTTTAGAAGTTTACAATATGAACTGTTTCCTCATTAGTTTTATTGGTCCCAGTGAGGCATTCTGACTACTCCCTTTTTCTTGCCACTGAATTTGTCCCTTTAAGCAGCCAACTCAACTAGCAATTGATTATTTATATGAAACTTACTAAGGAGCAAGACAGAATTAAATGTCCAAATCACAAATGGGAGAGAGACAAGTTTCTTAGAAACACTGGTTGTTTTCTCAGAACTCTTCATGTCATAGATGAATGACTCTTACATGCCATTCTAAAGAGGAATTAGGCTGTGCTGTTCTCTCTTCTGGATTTGTTTAGCCATCCCTGGAGTCAACAGGCAACCTAATCAAATGTCATCTTGAATATACATCGAGTGATAGATAAAGGGAAATTTTGAATCAGTCGATTATTCAAGATCCATGGGCACTTTTGGATGATGCTGGTGCTCAAATCAAAACTCAGATCTCAAAGTACCTCTTTATATGTGAAAGGGGTATGTGAATCTCTTGCATGAGATATTCACATGTAACCCTTTCCCACCTGCACACCAGAAAATATTGGAGTAAACTCGAAGTAAGGCAAACTTTTTGGTTCATCCCTATTAAAAGCCTGTATAACTTAATTGCATTTTTAATTGTAAACAGGCTATGGATTTTTCTGTGCTCTTCTGAACAGCTGCAGTGTTCTCCCATGTGTTTCCTGTGTTTTATTGGCAAGTCATAGGATTTATGAAAGGGATTAGATGATATTGTTTCCTGTGATAGCAGAGGACCGGACTCAATGACCCAGGCAGTCTCTGCCAATCCTGTGTTGCTATTTTCCTGTAGAGTATGTAAACGATATTAGGACTGCTGGCATGAAAGCCACAACGCTAATCTTTTTTATTATTGCTTTATCCATTTTGAGCTGGCATATCCAAATTGCAGTGCTTGATTTTCTGTTGTCTTGCTGCTTATGCTGTCATTTGAACTAACCCATAAAGGATGTCAGAACTCAACTGAATCACAGTGGAAAGGCTTGAAGTTCATTTTACACAGATGTAAAATGATTACTTAGGCAGGGGCAGATCAGCCCCTCATGTATATTTTGATATACCAAAACTCCAAAGCCATTTTTGGACTTTTGGTCCGTGAACTGTCTTTTTTCAGTGATTTAACACTTCAAAGTATAGACGTGCCTGTGCAAACAGAGGATTAGCATGTTCCAGGCAGAGGATTATGAAAGCAGGAGAACTTTCATGCAGTGAAAGTCTTCTTTACAAGAGAATTACCATCATATATAAACATGTAGTTCTGAGACCAAATGAACAAATGAAGTCTGATTTCCTATGATTTTGTATATTGTGGTTGGATTTCCTAGTATCCTGTAATGTACACACTGCAGGTGAGGCATTTCAGACAAGTTTCTTCATGTGAACTCTAATGCTGAGTGAAGATGATCATATCTCAAAAATCTTCATTTTCTCAGATAGAAAAAATACCAGGTGAGAGCAAAATTTACTTCCCAGCACTGTCGCTAGGGCACACTAACCATCAGAAAGAAGCTGGAGCCTTTCCTCCCATCTGTCCATTTATACGACCTGGTACAGTGCACTACTGGTAGATTCAGGAAGAAATGTGCTGCTCTGCAGCCCATCTGTATCATGTGCCACATCCAGTTCTGCAGCTGTTTAGCTGTGAGAAGCTAATAATTCAGAGGCAGGACTGCACATACTTTCTGTGAGATGTTGGCTGCTCCTACAAGAGCCTCTGCCTGCTTTCTGTCACCCTGGAATGCATTACAGAATAAGCACTTTTTTTTTGTAATGACGAGCATTTAATAAAGCACCCATGACCTACTCAAACACATGAGTCTTCAGCTTGGCTCTAAATAACTCTGCAGCTCTTTCATTTTATTAAGGCCCCAAAGTGGGCGTTTTGTTGGCCACTGTGAGGTAGGGAAAATTAGATTGCTTTGCACTGCATGGCTCTTTTATTATAATAAATGCATTGAGGATTGAGCTCTTTAATTAATATCTGGAAAAGAAAGGGAAGGATCTATTACTGAAACCCTTGGGCCATCCCAAGGAGAGGATGAGAGTTAGAATTAGATGAAGAAAAAGAAATAAAGCAGCTTTCTGAAAAAAATCCTCCTTAATTCTCATTTTATGTCCAAATACCATGGGAAATAGGATTTTTTTTAGTGAAGCAGACATTCCAGGACCATCACAGAGGGTAAATGATGGTGTCATTTGCGTCAGCATCACATTTTGTTTTTCCTGAGTCACTTTCTCTGAAGGTTCCCAAAGCAACTGAACAATGATAGTTTGGCCTTCTTCCCTCTGGAAATCTATGTGTAAAGGTTGTGGTTTCCTTTTTCTACCTGGAAAAGTGAAGCACTGGAAAATGACAGAGCGAGGTACACAGCAAGGAGGTCAAGAGCCTTTGAAAACAGTGTTCCTCTATCCTCTCCCCTTCTGTCTGTGCTGTGAATGCAGTTTTGCCAGTTATTTGTATTTTCAAATTTTGAAAAAACCTGCCTTTTTCTTGCTGGACAACCAGAAAGTTGGACTGGCAACTTTCACAGTTGCAAGCGAAGAGGCTGGGAGGGGGTATGCTTCTGACACATAAAACTGTTCTCCCAGGCTGGGTGGCCAGGACTGGAATAGGCCTCTTACAATTGTAACACACACAGCTCAAACACATAAAAAATTGGGAAGATTAAATACCTTCCAATGGAAACTTTGACAGGCAATACATCTCTCATAAATACTGAATTTGCATGTAAAATAAAAGTGTAACAAAAGAAAGAACAAAGCTAGTCTTTGGCAAAATACAACAAATCGTGTTGTATTCTTGAAAGAATGTCAAGAACATGTGAATGGTAAGTACAAAATGAACTCTACAGTCTCTTTGGCAGCTGTTGCTCATTCTGTCTCCTAACTTGCCAGCTTAAATTCTTAACGCTTAAGAGACCCATTTTTTCACTGGACTGGAAGAATTCACTTAGAATCATAGAATGTTAAGGGTTGGAAGGAACCTTAAAGATCATCTATTTCCACCCCTGCTGCCATTGGCAGGGACACCTCCCACTAGACCAGATTGCTCAAGGCCTTATCCAACCTGGCTTTGAACACTGCCAGGGTTGGGGGATCTACAACCTCCCTGGGCAACCTGTTCCACTGTCTTACCACCCTCACAGTAAAAACTTTCTTCCTAATGTCTAACCTAATTTCCCCTCTTTCAATTTGTACCCATTACTCCTTGTCCTAGCATTACACTTCCTGATGAGTCTGTCCTCAGCTTCCCTGTAGGCCCCCTTCAGATACTGGAAGATTGCTATGAGGTCTCCACACAACCTTCTCTTTTCCAGGCTGAACAGCACAAATTTTCTCAGCCTGCTTTCATAGGGGAGGTGCTCCAGTCGTCTTATCAACTTCATGGCCTCCTGTGGAATTGCTTCAACAGTTCCATGTCCTTCTTATGTTGGGGACACCAGAAATGGATGCAGCACTCCAAGTGGAGTCTCACAAGAACAGAGTAGAGGGGGAGAATCCCCTCCTTTGACCTGCTGGTCACGCTCCTTTGGATGCAGCCCAGGATTACATTGGCGTTCTGGGCTGTGAGTGCTGGCTCATGGTGGGTTTTTCATCAACCATTGCCCCCCAGTCCTCTGCAGGGCTGCTCTCAATCACTTTTCCACCCAACCTGTAGGCGTTTCTGGGATTGCTGCTACCCAGGTGTAGTTCCTTGCATTTTGCCTTATTGAACTTCATGAGGTTTGCATCAATCCACTTCTCAAGTGTGTTGAGGTCCCTTCTTCATCACTGACTCCAGAAGTGTCTCCCCATCGGTTCAAGAGATATTTTGCTTACCATCATTCACAGTGGTTCAGCTCCAGTAACTGTTGGATGGTACTGCAAAAAGTGACTTTTAATTTTTGTCTATTTTTCATTTTTAACTTATGCCATTAAGACAGAACAGCTATACTGCTTCTGGATTTGGTGCCAGCCAGGTTGGCATTAGTGGGAGTCAACTCACAAACCAGCACTGGGCAGTAAAGACAGAATTCAGTCATTCTCATTCTTTCATCTATTGTCTCTGAAGGAGCTGTTTCAGTTTGGCTGCATTTAAGACAGAATCAACCAAAAATGTTCGTGTTACCAGATTGGGTGAAGTTTAAAAGGGCTATGGTCCAGCCCCACAAATTTTATTCAGATGACCTATTACAAGGAATCACTCACCCTTGGGAAAGTAGGCTTGCAGCTACATGGTGGAAAGTGGAGTAAAATGGCACAACGGCTCCTACTTGTCTTTTTTCCCAAACCTGTTCTAGAGAGGCATAAGGAAAGGCTGGACACACAGGACTGACTTGAAGTAGCATCCTTTGGTAATTAAGATCTGACTGGCTGAATGACTTTGACGAATTTCTGAAGCACTGAACTGAAAAAACAGGAGCAGATTCTCTTCTGTCATGTTAATACAAGCCTCTGCTATGAGCAGTTCCAAGGAACCATGTAAATGCAAACGAAGTCAGAAGATGAGTTTATGAAACAAATACCAAGTTTGTCTTTCATTCTCTTTACTTTGATCTCTGCTACCAATTAAAAGACAAAAAAATTCTACAGCACATATAAGTCCAATTAGATCTTGTAATGAAATCCTCAAGTACTACTGAGGTGGAACTTGCAATAATTAGTTTTGATACATAAATAAATTTTCCAAATGCAATTTTGTTCTTTTAAGATCATGTTCCACTTTGAGTTCATAGTGTTTTATTATTTTACTGATGTGTGAGAAGTAGTTTCCAATGTTTCTGTTCCCTTGGCTCTTACAGCCTCTATGCTAATGCATTAAAAAATAACTAGAATTAATGACAAACCTAATAAGTAATTATTCTAGTGGCAATGCTATGAACTGGAATTCTAACTTTAGGAACAGGTGAAAAATATTCACAGCCCCTTAGTTTCACACCCTCATCCATCCAGAGAATGACAAAGAAACTGTGGATTGTCAAGGCACTGAAAGCTTAACATAGATTTAACAAGTGAACAGTCAAAGTCATGGCTAAGATGCTATGCTTGAAGTTATGATGAGTTTTGTAAGCAGATAATAATTTCACAGACTGCAGTGAAGATTGTCTCCTTAGTGAGGTTACATGAATGAAACTGCAAATATCTGTCCCACATCCCCCTTTTTAGAAAAGATTTAATGATTTTATGCAGGTAGAGTTCAAACCATACATAGGTAAAACTTTTTCACTTGCTGCTTTACTACAGTCCTTTAAGTCTTGTTTTCATTTAAACAAAGTAAGATACAGTCTCACAGTTTACTCTAGGACAATACACAGAAAGGATGGTCTTCTGGCAAAAAAAAAGTGAAGATAATGAAAGCCCCCTCCTCCATAATGCACATTTGTGAATTTATGTAGACCTTCATGTACAGTGAGTTTTTGGGGCTTTAGCCTATACCTTCAGAGGGTCAGAGTCTGTCCCCTTTGTGCTGGCAGTTTATGTCATTCAGGTGCTTAAATCCCTGTTTTGAAGGAGCAGTAAGGGTACTGTGAAAATAAATACATGAATATTTATAAGAAACATATGGAAATTCAGATAAAAGTTGATTTAGTCATTCTTAAAGAGCAATGTTTTCGGGTGTTTGTACCATGGCACTGGGAATCGAGTGACTGCACACAAGAGATAGGCAGATGCTAATTACCATTGCTCATGTCCGGCTTATCTTCAACAGCCATAGACATTCAAATGACAGGGCCTTTCCGAGTCTTGCAGGATTCAAGGCATAGTATTGCAGCTGCTACCAGGTCTGCCTCTTCTAAAATGCTCTAAGTCCACTGACTTTTCACCTCAAAAGACTCTACTCTGGACTCCAGTTTTGGCTGCCTTATCAGTGTACTTCTCATGCAGTTTTCTTGCTTTCTTCTGACTGACTCTCTGGGCAAGTAATCTTAGCTCTGTCAAAATTTAATGCTACATCCTTGCTGCACGTCTTAGGTTTTATCTTTGCTGCCATAGAGGGAAACTCAGGTAAGGTTTGGGCATATACCTTTCAGACCTAAGTCAGTGCAGACATTAGAAGGGGGAAAGGCCAGGCTTATTGTCCCACAGCGCAGTCCATGGTCAAAAGAAACATTTCTGAGAAGAATATGTCAAGCTGCAAGGGGCTGGGAGTTGGTGGACATGGTAGAATAATGTGTCTTATACTCCCTGATAGCCTCTGTTGATTGAGACATCTTCCTGCTCCAAATACCACAGAAGCCCATGCAAAGAACTTCTCACCCGATTTGCTCTTTATAGATATTTACAGTTAACATAGGCAGGCCACGCCACCTCTACCTGGCTACAATATTTGTTCAGATGGGAATATTTTCAGCATCACAAATTGTGGATCCAGTGTGATGTACGCTGCCTGCTTTAGCAATCTTGCTAAAGCTCTCACAGTCTTTATATTTCTGACATCAGGATTACATCGATTTCCATGGCTTTCAGTGTGGATGCACAGACTGGCTTTATTCCATCTAGTCTGGGATGTTTAAGTCAAGCACTTCCACTGGGGATCAAGGTATAAAGATATCTGCAGTCGAGGGAAAGAAAGAGATGCACCTCCAGAGGATTACTCAGATTTAGCTAGTGAGAGGTTGTTTTGCAGTAACATCCCTTAGATTAACAGAACATGACAACTAACTGAAGTAACACCTGTAGCCTGGGAGCCTTATAGTTGCATTAACATGGCTCCATATCTGAAATTTACAACAAAAGCACATCTCTGAAACGTGGTGGGTTTGAATGATACACACTCTTCATGCACTCCTTCCAAAGTACAGCTGGAGCAAAGCCAATTTACAATGTTTCAGTACCTTACAAATAACTGTCAGTGAACTCCCAGCTCAAAATACAGCTAATGGCAACATGGCTACAAAAGTCTGCTTTTCTCTCTGCTAGCAGGTAACAGGCATTTTTCATCCCATGAATGTTTAGGCAGTGAAGCTATCAGCCATTTGATGGGGTGCTCCTTCATGTAATTTGCAATAAATTAGTAAAAAGAAAAGAAAAAACTTGCTTCTGACCACTCTCAGCAATCATAAATAAAACAATTTAATAAAATAATCATAATAAAAGGTCTTTTATAAGATGAGTCAATAAAAATCTTATTTCTTAGATGGCAAAATAAATGTCTGAGTATCAAAGATATTAAATCCCACAGAAACCCCATGTGCTAAGGGCATGTTACAGACTGCCATTTATATGGACGAGAAAGTTTAATTATCTCAAGAATCATGGGGAATCTGAATATTCATTGCATGTCACCCTCAACGAATAATTTTAATTCAGCAAGAAAAGGTGAAATGTCTTTTTCAAAACATCTGTCAGGAGCCAGGCAGCAGAGAAATCCAAGGTGTCTGGTCTCAGTGTTTATTAGAAAGTCTGTAAAGCAAGGCAGTGTGTGGGAGCACACAGAAGCAGCCCATCAGCATCTGCTCAGTCCATGCACAGCCCTGGCAGTCAGCAGGGACACAGTGCAGGGATTGTGACCCCTGATCTGCCAAATCAAAACAGGGCATTCCTCACCTTGAAAGAGGACGTATACCAGTGGTGGCATTCCCAGTGTTCCCAAAGAGGAAAAGGGAACTGGATGATAATATTCCAGAGCAGAATTTTTTTTTTTCCACTTTTTAAAAATGCTCAGACCTGTAGTGACGCCCAGCTTCCCTGAGTTTATCCCTCCCTAGCCAGGCCCTTAGAGAACGGTAAGATGGGTGACAAAAAGCATCAAGAACAACAGTGTGTTCAGTCCTCATGTGACGGTGGCACCCAGACTCAATCAACAACAGCAAAACTTCCAGCTCACGCTCCATTTCCCCAAGTTCTTGGCAGGGTGCTGTGGACACCGTTCTGGAGAGGAGCTGGGTGTCACACCTCCACCCAACAACAGTGTGCTGTGGTGCCTTGTCCCCTTGGTCTAATAATGAGTGAATTTAAACAGGAATGGAGATGCTAATAGGCAGAGAAAATAAAGCATTCTTCTTCACACAGAGCTCTCCCTTCTCCTTCATCCCAAAGATTTCCTCAAACCTGCAAAAATGCTTTTAATTGAAAAGTTTAAACCATCAATCATATAAAAGAGCTTGCCACATTCTGCACTGCCTACAACCTGCTCATGAGGAAAAAATAGAAAGTACCAAAGGAGCACATGAATTGAATTGTACTGAAAATTTACTCAGTCCATCTTTTGGGACCAATTCTTGTCTCTCAAAACTGATTTCACTGCACTATTTGTCTTGGTAATATAACCAGAAGTATTTTCTTCCTTCTGGGAATTGAAATGCCTCTTGCTCTAACCTACACAGCGTCTGAAAACACTGGGCTCTATTACCTACTGAGCAAAGTCCAAGCCATTAAAACCTTTCTGTTCTCCATTGTGGCCCACTTTCAGGTACCTTCTGTTCTGAATAGAAAAGACAGCTGTTGGGCCCAATAAAGCATTCCTTCAGAGATGCACAGTCAAGTGCATGCCAGAACTAGCCTGCCTTACTGTCCAGTGGTGAAAAGAGAAGATTGTGATAGATCATGAAATAGCAGCCTTTACACAGGGTTTGAACACCACAGCACTTAAATGTTGTTGATGTTTTACTCTGTTTCTGAAGAAAAACTGATTTTCTTGTAGCTTAAGTCTTTAATAAGAAACGTTAATTCTGAAACAGCAGATTTTTGGTACAGACACTGAGAATGAGGCATTAGAAAAATAGAACCACAGAAAGGTTTGAACTGGAAGGGACCTTAAAATTACTTAGTTCCAACCTCCTGGACATTGTAAGGGACACCTTCCACTTGCTCAGGGCCCTATCCAGCCTGCCCTTGAACACTTTGAGGGATGGGGCATTTACAGCTGCTCTGGGCAACATGTTCCAATGTCTCACCAACCTCACAGTAAAGAATTTCTGCCTTACAATCTATCTAAACCTTCCCTCTTCTAGTTTAAAGCCATTCCCCCTTGCCCTATCACTACATGACCTTGTAAAAAGTGCCTCTTGGCTTTTTTGTAGGCTCCCTTTAGGTACTGGAAGGCAAGTTAAAGCCTGGTGTGCAGGCAGGTGACACTGCAGTTAGCTCTCAGCTACCACTATTTTTGCAAAGACATATCTCCAACATGTTTGTATTGATCTCTGAAGTACAAGAAAACCCTTTTGACAAGAACCAGGCTTTCTTCCTGTCTTAAATATTCCTCACAAAGGATCTGTTCCAAACATCCTCGGTATCATTTCTTGCCTTTTCTTGATCCTTCTTTCAAGTCTTATTCTAGAAGATTGATTTGTCTGTAGTGTGCATGGGAAATCCTCACATGTCCACTCTGCACAAGACTGTAGTCCAGGCAATTTCTCACCTGCCGCTACTATGTGATCTATGGGAACAATATATATTGATTAGTGGCTGGACATGAAACCGTGCAAGGCTGAAGGACGCTTCTTTTATTGAGAACCAATTCCCTGCTTGCTCCATTTTCCTGTTATGAGCTCCAGAAGCAGAGATTAATGACAGCCGTTGCACTTGTTTAAACAGCTGATGTCTGAGGCCTAGATCCCACCTGGGGCTCCCGTCTGGACAATAACAACAGGCCATTTCTGAGCTAAGCAAAAAACCACTGTAAAAACCAGCAAAGTTTTAGCTTCCAAGTTGGCAAAGAAAATAATTTCTTCAGGAGCAGAAAACCAGTTGAAGGACAGAAAATGAGAACCACTATGGGCAGCCACAGAATTTTTACTATAGTCCATTACTACTGCATTTTCATAGACACAGATTGCAAAATGGAGACATTGCTGGGGTGAGATGCAGCTGTTGGATATGAAGAGACACAATTGCCATAACTGTATGATGGATGTGTTCATGGTGAATGAAATGTAGAAAATGACAGGGTCAATGATAATAAATGTGTTGATACAGAGGAAGAAGCTGGAAGAACGTAACAACCAAGAAGAGTAGGAAAAAGCATATGGAGCTATTTTGGGCCCTTACAGCAAGTGTTTTTGACACAGAGAATAAAGAGGATATAGACAACAGAGCAGCAAAACTGGACCATGGATTGAAACCAGGGCTTTAAAGAGTGGTAACCTAGGAGCAAAATTGTCATTTCTAGTTCCACACCAAAAGACCTGGATGAAGATATATATGGCCCAAAAAAAGATGTGGGTTGCTTTGCTTCTTCAGCTCTAAGAGAAAGAGGCTGGCAAGATAAGAGAGATTGTGTTGCTGCTTCGTGTGGTACAGTTATTCTTTGTTTAGAGGACTTTAGATGGCAGGATTCTTGTTCTGGTATGTTTTACCAGTACAAAATAAATTTATTGGAAAAAGTGGTCAAGAATAATAGCTAAATAAAAGGACTACTTGAAATACTCCTACAGGCAAGTACTAAGAGTTTATTGCTTTCTATTTCTTCAAAAGCTCTATAGTCAGGCAAATCGGTTTTTTCTACTATAACATATGTACATATTTTTAAGTGCATAATTTCACAATTAACTCTCAGGTACAATCAGAGAAATAAGAAATAGGCATCATGCAGCCACCAAGCCTTCCAATTATATTTTCTTGCCTCATTCCAAGTGAAAAATACCAGCTGAGTCTTGGGTTACATTGCATACCACTGTTACATCCTGTAGCTGCCCTTAACTTGGAAAGATGGAGAGTGTTATCTGGCTGCCATTTATTTGACTAAGAAACAAAAAGGGAAAAGAAATACTCAAGCCTCCACCCCTGCCATCACCACTTTGTCTATCTCCATCTGTCATCCACACAGGCTCTTAGTGATTAAATTTATAAGCATTTTCAGACACATTGAGTGAGTACTGCTGAATCAGGAGAATCACAGTCTGGTCTCAGCAATGAGTTAATATTTTAAACCTCATGTTAGTTAAAGGATTTTTACAGCTCCTTGATAAAAACCCAGCTGTTATTTTCAGAGAACTTGAGAACAGAGCTGTTAGGTCCCAGTTTCTGCACTCTGAGACTTTGGGGAGGAAGGATGAAGAAAATGTTATTTATCTGCAATGACATGGTTTGTCTTCTTTTCCTTGTTTTGGGCCAAGAAAAGCTACTAAACCTCACCAATGTGGTGAGGAGGCTGGGCTGACCTGGCATAGCCACTCTGAGGTGTTCAAAAGGACAAACAAAAACGTCTGTAGGGGGCTTATTCTGCAAGGAACTTTGGCCTCAGTGAGCTGCAGAGCAGCCTGGCTGAGCTGCTGCTGCTGTGATGGAACCAGATGCTCTTGTCTGCTGACCTGATTGTGCTACTCTGCAGTGATGGTCCAAAATGACAGAGTGCTATTTTGGTATTGACAACTTGATACAAGACTGCCATTGCCTGGGCTGCTTGGGAGGTAAATAAAGATGGGAACTTCTTCCTGGAAATTTTGTAGTTTTTATTGGTATGTCAAAGAAAACCCTGGCTTTTGAGCTTACTTCATACTGTTGCTTTGGGCTTTTGTGTAACTATCAGGCTTCCCTGTGCATCCTGATGAATCAAAGAGGTCACTATGTAAAAGTCAAATAATGCATCCTCAAAAGCCGAAATTTTGAGATGTCAGATAAAGGGTTTTAAGGAGAGAAAATGGTGGCAAGTTGCATAAACCCCACATGTATTTTGCTGAGAAACAGCTTGAAAACAATTTCAGGTAAAGGAATCCTGACTCTCAAGCTGGGACTATATGAAATAAAGCTCCATTGATCCCTCCTGAACTGTCTCACTAAATCTAGTTTGACTCTTCAAATAGCTCCTGATAAAATGAAGACTCAACCTCCAATGTAAGTCTTCAGCCACTCCTTTCCTTTTGCAAACAACACATAAATGTCAGGGTGGTTTTACTGACCTCAATAAATGCTTGTGGGCAAGCAGGGATGATCCCAGATACTGCCAATAGGAGGCCATTAAGATTGATGTTATCTTTCCACAGACTCTGTCAGCTGAGAGAACTTTTGCAGTTTTACAATCTGGTGGTAAGCTTGAGTCTGGTGTTGTTCAGGCAAGAGACCAGGGCTGGCTGAAGCATGGGGGGAAAAAACCAGGACATTGTCTTCCTCTGTTCCGTGCCTGGTAAGGGTTGAGCAGCACTTGACAGGCAGCTCCCATACAGTCAGGTGGGACCGTGACTGGAAAAAAGCAAAGTGAAAGGGAGAAGCTGCAGAGATATTGTTCTGCTTCCTACTCAGTACCGGCCAGTAGAGTTTGCTCATTGCGTGGGTGAGAATACATTCTGCCCCAGGATGGATTTTAGGAGGAGGAGTGATTCTTTGCATGCCTGAATGCTCTGACTGCTGACTTTAGAGTCCTGAGGGGCAAATTTATCTCTAACATGAGTCAATGGATTTTCACAAGAGCTGAATAAACTCCACTCTCTTTTGTAAGAGAAATAAGAATGTTTTCAACCACTAGGAAAAAAAAATTATATGATAGGTCTGAAATCAAGCTCACAGGTGGTATATTGTTTTTGAGTGGCAGACACAAGCGTCTTTCCCCTGCTCTCTCCAACAGCTTCCCCCCGAGGATGCTCGAGGTGTGCAGCTCCCAGATGTAACAGGAATGCTCCCGTGGCAGCCCATGGGGTGGCAGAACAGCACACACTGGCCAGGTAAGGGCTGTGTTACGGGACATTTGGCTGCTGTGCAACTGCAAATTCTCACAGGCATTTAAGAGACAATCAGGCTCTGGAGAGAGGTATCCAGAGCCTTTTGGCTGTGTTCCTTCCGATGCTAGAGACAGAACCTTGCAGCATTTATTACTTGCTCGGTTTCCTGGTGCTCACTCTCAAAGCCCCCACAGAACTTTCCTTTGTAAGTATGTTTCTAGCATTGCCCTCTCATTTTGGATTTTCTACTGTACTTTACACAGATTAACAGAGGGAAGATTGAGCAGAAGGTAAGAAAACAGGATGCTAGTTCACATTTATTTGTGAAAAGAAGTCTGACTTAGCTGGAGGACAATGACCCCTGTAGAGGGATAGCATATGAATGTTGATGCTTCAGAAGCCTCAGATTATTTTTAGCTTTCTATCCCAAGGACAGGAATCCCCTAGTGCAGATAGAGTCTCTCTCTGAAGTTGTTAGACCACACAAAATAGGCACACACATTTATAATGAAGGAATTTTGGCCAGTGCTAAATAAAGTTGGATTCTGCTCTCATTTACAGCAGCAAAAGCTGAATAGGAATTCTGATGCCAGTGACACAATTTTGGATTTGTTCCTGAAAACTGAGCAAATCTCCAGCCCTCAGTCCTCTCTCCTTTATGTTCACAGGAACCTTCTACTGAGAGTATGCATTCGTTTGTATGTCTCTTTTCATCTTTCTTTCAGCATGTAAAATCCCTGACTCAAAGTAGAATTTAAAAGTAGTAGTCAAGAAAGAGATGGAGGCAAAAAAGATGTAGAACTCAAAGGATGATTTTGTCTATACAGATCTCAGCATACAAATATTAGTGAACTCAGTGAATATCTTTTCCAAGTTTATTTCAAAGGCTTCCAGTACTCTGAGGAAAGCTGGCTTTGGTCATCTCTTCCTTCTTACATTGTATTCCCTTGCCATCCTTTGAAATACTTCACTGTTTCACAGGTGATATTCTCAGTCTAAGACATTGTCTTTGCATCTTTGAACAGAGCATGGACAAAGTAGAAGCAATTGCCACTTCTTCTTTTAGTACCACAGTGAAACTTACTTTCCAAGCAAACTGCACTTGCTACCCAGACTGTGGGCTTGACAGTCCTGAGGAGTGAAGTTTCCTGTGGAGCAGACTTCTGTGTTGAAAAGCAGTGACTCTTCAAAAATCTGGAAAGAAAGGTTTCCCGGAGAGACTTTGTCGTTCTGCATCTCATCTTTCAGGGAACTCCAGCTATTCAATGTTTTATCCTTTCTCTCTTTTTTTTTTTTTTTTTTGCGTCATTTCAATGAACAGCTACTTTGGAGGAAGCATTTACTTCTTTATGTTTTAATCTAGTTTAAGTCAATTCTCTGATCACAACACACCAGTGATATCATGTTTAGTGTATGCTCACTTCAGGTTGTTTTCAAAGACTTCCAGTATTTTATGAATCTTCCATTTCAGCCATATCTTCTTTCCTGTTTTTTTCCTTCATACTTTATTTCCATTGGTTCTCTATCATACCAAAATGCCATATTTAAATCTCTTTTGCATTGTCCCTTTCTCTAATGGTGCCCTGACAACTGCTGTTGTCAAATCCCATATTCATTTTGGGTTTATTTTTAAACTCTCTGGAGATTTTGAACTTCAACATTTCTGGCCCTAATTAAATGACTTTAATAAAGCCATCCACATATGAAAATGTGCTAAATTATTTATCTCAGGGGCATTATGCTGCTGCAGCACTTCCTCTCTTTCTCCAGACAGAGTCCTAAACAAACAATCCCAGAAGGGCTACAGACAGCCAAAATATAAGTCCACATTCTGGGGAATGTGAACGGATGGAATTTTGTGAGCACATTACTTGTAGGGAACGTTGTTGAGCTTTTGGGATGTATCTGTATTTTAATTAATATCACTGTCCTACATTCTCTTCTGGGAGAAGGGCAAAAAAGCACAATTTTAATGAGCTCCCATAGGTTCTTTTCCAGTCCAGAGACAAAATTCAATGGATTAAGTCAAGGGAAACATAAGAAAATGTCTGGTTAATGGATCTGATTTTGTGTAAAAGGGAGCACAGCTGATATATGTGAAGAAACTGTAACAGAGACTTAAAGATAGAACACAGTTTATATAAGATTGAAAGCCACTCTGGCAGTAGTAGGGATACAGGAAAGAAGTAGCAAGCTGAGTTTAGGAGATGCAGGTGAATGAAAAGGTAAGAGAGTTCCCAATGATGAGCTTAAGAAGATATGAAGTACTGGAAGGAGAATGGTGATGTGTTTGAACAAGCTTTTGCTAAGCTCTGAAAATGAGGAAAACAGGAGTGAAGTCAAGAAGAAGAAGGAGAATTAAGGTTGATGAAAAGCACCATCTGTCTTTTTGTATGTTGTTTTATTTGAAATACATATTTTCACTTAGATATTGGTTTATGTTTTCCTCAGATTTTCCAAGCTAAAATATTTTTCAACAGAAACTGGAACAGAATTATATTCTTTAGAAAATATACTCCTTTTTAGCTGAAAAAAGAGAAAGTTTTTGTAAATATTGTCACTGAAAACACTAAGGATATATTTTCCCAACAGAAAAAAAAGTTTGAAATCCAGAAATAATTAAACCTTCTCAAGGAATGAAGCAGAGTGCCTTAGCTATATAAGGGAAAAAAGAAATTGGAGCAGTAGGAGTCGGACTTCGGACTGGACATTGGGCATAGGCATATGGTGCAACAAACATTCAAAAGTCCTTGTTCTTCTGCAGCAAGAGGACAGAGGTAACTTACATTGCTAATAACTGGAGATTTATTCTGTAGTTCACTTGGGAGAAGCTTTTGGTTTTGAATCAAAAGCCTGTCCGTGCATGCTTCAGTTACAAAGGGGTTAATCTGCCTGACCAGCAGGATTGATACACCTAAGGACAGACCACAGCACTTGTGGTTTGCAATGTCGAGTTCAATACTGGCATGCATAAAATATTATTACCAGGCAGCTGCTTGCTGATCTGGCTAATTGTCTGACTAACAAATTGTTTGCTAACAGCAAAGCACAGGAATCAGAAGTAAGAGATGGAAGGATCCCGGTGGCAAAGTAATAATTTATCCAAATCAGTCAGTTGGGTCTACCTGAAGAATCAAGATCATAACTCACATTTTAATTTGTTGTGTTTCTTTCAAAAACTTCTCTATCTTAATATATGTTTCTGTGTAAAATATGTGATACATTTTGAAGTCAACTTTGCTTTACTTTTCATTGATATTTATTAAATCTGAACAATATACTTCTGATTCTAGTTCAGTGAAAATCTCAGGTGCGTTAGTCTAAACAAAGAAATTTAGCCTAAACACAGGAGTAAAACTTACCAAAATTGTGGCTGGAAAACAAGGTGTTAACATTGTCCACCTGCTGACAAGCTCTTGCCATCGGTGAAAAATAGGTTTTCACTCAGTCCTCTCAGGTCTGGTTAACCTTACTTTGTCTGGAGTGTCTCTATTCACTTTAAAAATGGAGAGGCAATATCTGCAAAATTCAAGGTGTTCAGAGCCTGGGGAGTGAAGCTAAGATCTGTTGTTCCGGAGATCAACCAAGGAACATGGAGGTATCTATCAACATCTTCTTCCCTTACCCTTTACCTGCCTTCCTAATGTTTAACCAGAGTTTCAGGATTTTACAAATATTTAATGATCAAGCATGATGTTTCTGAAGCAAACTGACTGGAAGATTCATAATGCCATCTATTCAGGCCTGAAACATATAATCTAGATTCTTACGAAGCTTTTTTACACAAATGATATAAAGCATCTGATGGGTCAAAATCTTCAGAACTTAAATATTCTTGTTTGTTCCTTGCTTTTCTTCTGAATAGAATGATTTTTTTAATTTCCCCTTGCTGACCTCCATTCCTCTATCTGCTTCTATAATTTCTACAGGAGTTGTAATTTGTTTTATGAACTGCCTTTGTCTGGGCTGCTTCTGTCTTGAGTGCATTTTGTTTTGGCTTTCTGTGTTGCCTAAACCATTCTTTGTTCTTTGATGATATTAACAAATCGAGCTGCCTCACTGGATTGACTTTTGTCCTCATTTATTTCAGAGAGCCTTTTGGACTGAAATCTCCAAGCCCATCACAACTGCCTTTGTAAATCAAGCTGGCAGTCAATTACAAGATGGACTATGTATTCGAACAAGGCCACCTTTGAAAGCTCAGCTATTTCTAATACACTTACAGACCTGCAAATGCTCTTTGTTTGCAGGACACAGGGATGCCCACTGCATGTGAACAACTGGTGCTGGGCTGTGGTGTAAAAAATCAGCAGAATTTTAAGAGAACTCAGAGGAGTTTAGTCAAAACAATGAGGAGGTTATCTGCCTCCCAAGGAATAAACCCGAGTTGGTGTGGATACTATTTTTTATGAAGCTTTATTGTATCTGATCCATTAACACTTGCACTGCTGACAGAGAGCAGACAGGCTGGGATGTATCAAAGGGTTTCAGGGCACATTAAAGTACATAGGAAGCTTGTGATCCATGAAGAGATGCACAATAATGCACCTTGCACCACTTTTAGTTCTAGTAGAAAAATATTGCAGCAAGACAGTTTGTGATATGGGCGTATGTGTCTGTGAGTAAACTCCAGTTAGCACTTGGCATAGTTTAATTCCTCTCCATTTGGCAATTCATCTGGTGTTCTCCCTTCTGTTGCATTTCTCAGAATAAAGTTGAAGGAACTGTCTTCAAGTGTACAAAAACCAGGGAGCTTAGGCTGCACAATGACCATGTTCCTAATGCATAAGAAATGAAAGTAGTTCTGTTTGATTTACTATTCTGTTATGGTCACGAAAAATCTGCAGAAGTGTGGAAACATCACTGGCTGGATAATCCTGCAGAAAGCATACCATGGTACTCAGTATGGGCTTTTCTCATGAGACCTGCTCCACTGAAGTAATGTGTATAACTCTGTAAAACCTTGTATTGAAAAAGGTCTGACAAAAGCAAGGAAAACAGCTCTTACTTCTGAGAGGTTGCAGTCAGTCTAGCCCAGGCGTGGTGGGACATATGAAATGAGTATTCTGTGTGAGCCTCTCTGTCAGTCTTCCAGTTTATGGTGCTAGTAAATCTGCTGACTTGATTTGAAAAATAATAAGAATAATATACAATAATCTAAAGAGAGAATGGTTTTGTGAGCTGATGGGGGAAAGAGAAGATTTTTTAAAAATGTGACTGTTGAAGCCTTTGAGGAATATCTTCTTGGGAATCAACATATATTCTATGACTCAAAGACCTGGACTAGAAGTAAAGACAGAAGTCACAACTCACATGCTATGCTTATGTTACAATCCTCTCTCCCTTGCCTGCAGGAACTTTAACAGCACAAGGCAAAGCACAGGAAATGATGTTGTGAAGAGCGTACCAACGTTAGTGAGGAACAGGCCTGTCCCCATCTGCTTCTCTCCAGGAACATCTTGTCTCTGTATTGACTTAGTCTTGGGCAGAACCAAAAGGAAAAAACACCATGGTGTTGAAACTTGATAAGTTGCAGTAGATAGAGATAGTGAAATGGCCAAGTGCTGCTCTTCAGGTGGTCTCCCACTGACCTGTCTACTCTCTCCAGGCTCAGTGCATCTCTTGCTGGTGCTGGCATCAAACTGGTCAGAGGGGAATTCATTGAGATTTCTCTCTCAATCAACTCTTTAAAAGCCCTCTTCACCATCTTGGCAAACCTATGACTGAAGATGTTCTTCCCTTTCTGTGAAAGGTGGACCCCATTTGCCCCCTCAGTAGACCACGTTTTCTAGAGCAATTCTCAGTAGGTCTCAGTAGGCAAACATCTCAGTAGGTGGTTGCATCAGTCCTGTAACCCTTTGTTGAATCTCCAGACCTGACTGACCCTTTCAAACTTCTTTCCTTTTTTTGGGAGGATTGATGAAAAATATGCCTCTGCTCCAGAGTTCTTTACCACCATTCTCAGAGCTCTGTAATCCTTGACACACCTCAGACTTCTCCTGTCTGTATCACTGGCACCCACAAGAAGCAAGAGCAGTGGGTAATCATCTGGACTGTACAAGGCTCAGTAGTTTCTCAGTGACAACCCTGACAGGAGCATCTGCATCACACCTCTCTAGAGAGTGTGTCAGGTCAGCAAGTGGGTACCTACATAGCTCTCAGAGGACAGTTGCCTACTTCTTCCACCTGTTGCCTTTTCTTAGTTGTGCTGGTTGTTACATGAGGAGGAGATCGTGCTGCCTTACTCAGCTCCAGAGTCTCCTCTGATGTGATGGGTCTCTCCTCAGCAGCCTGCAGAGCCATCAAACAATTCTGCAAGAGCACCTTGGGCTTCAGAGGAAGTATTTTCCTCCTGCAGATCCTTGCTGTTGCAAGCTTCCATTCTTCAGCATTATTGGCTCCCATCCGTTCTGTGCATGCCAGTGAAGGAGTTTTTGGCGGCAGGCTGTGAGTCCACTGCGGACTGCACTTGGAACCAGCTATCCAGGTCCTTCTCAGCCTCCCTGATGCTATGTAGCTTTCTCACTGCCTCCTGCAGCTCAACCACTTGCCACACAAAGTGGGGGACAGAGTGCTTCTCCTGCCTCCACATTCTTGGCAGCTGGCAGCTTTGTCTGTTGACAAGATTGTCACTGAAACTGCGGGAAAAACAAAAACTCTCCAACATTTTTGAGTGTTAGAGAATGAAGACATTACTTTATTCTTGCCAGGATGTTGTTCTGGCCAGGATGTGCAATAGAAATAATTATATCCACACATTGCCCGGGTTGTGCAGAGAAAGTCATTCCATCACACATGCTCTTCACTAGATTTTTCGTATACTTATACAGTCAAAACCCAGAGAAATTCATTGGTTCAATGTTCATTGGTCCCAAGTTACACAGTTCTTAGTACTTGGTTTCCTGTTTATTGACCCCTTCGACTTCAGTGTTAATTAGGTTCTAATTCTTCCTTCTCTTTCCTATCTTTTTCCTGACCAGGTGTCTCCAACCATGCCGGAGGGGTTGGGGGGGTGATGTTTGGAGTTGATGTTCTTTAATGGTCGTTATCTTTTGTGTATCTCCTGTGCTACTCCCAGTCTGCTGAGATGTTAAGCTCATCAGGCCTCAAGTGGTAAAACAGTCCTTTGAAAAGAAACTTCAATTCCTTTGCCTCTGGGAAAAGGCGAACAAAACCCCTGACTAAAGTTATATAAAAAAAAATTAAACTTTGTATCATTTCCAACAAGATGAGGCTGAAGTGAGAATGACCTCTTTGCTGCTACTAGTGTCACAACAGGCATGATAACAAACTGTCCCTGCCAGCTACTCAGCATCACCCACCTGTTGTGTGTAGCTCTTTGTCTTTCACTCAGCTGTAACTTGGATTTGGTCCATATGTTCTGCCATGTGGATGAAAGGAAGACTCAATCTTCTTGGACCAACAGTGGTTATTCCAAACTTGCCTCAGGTAGAAGTTGTACACTGCACATTTTATTCTGGCAAGGTTATTGCAGGCAGTGCAGTCTGGTTATCAGAGTCAATTCTCAGGACAGGTGTCTAGTCCATGTTATGATCATGTCAGCAGCTCACCTAAAAGCTCACAATGAGTTGTGGCAGGGCTGGGGATGGCACCCATAAATCTTCACAGAAAAGGAGACAAGGTCTCCTGCTACTGCTGTTCCAGGAAATGCTGCAAAGAGCCGTAGTGGCCCTAGATCTGTCTCTAGTGTTGAAATATTCCTAGTGAAGAAATGCCCATCACTCCAGAGGCCATCCAAAATGCTTTAAGCAACTTTGAGGACCTATTGACTCTTCTTTTGACACTGTTTTAGGAAAGAAACATCAGACCTGTGTCATGGGTGATAGGGAGAGCTTCAGACAAAGTGTATTAGAGAAGCCCTGTTGCTGAGCCATGAGGTGCAGAGAGGACCCCTGGACTATAAACTCCTTCTCAGAGAGGTGCCCGGGGATGGGTGAACCCAGTCTTAGCCCCAGACTGTCAGTGGATTAAGTAACCTTGTCCTGCAGGATTAAAGATGGCAAACCAGATATATTTATATTAAATGAATTATTTATTATGACAAATTATTAGACAAAAATATTATTCTGAATTAATTGCTACACAGTGTAAAAGCTAAAAGTACTACTAGTGTATAGCATAGTATAAAGCACTATATCAAAGCTATTAAGTTAAAGCTAGCAAAAAGAAACAGTTATTAAGCAGAGATTGATATACCTCACTATACCAATGCTCGTGTGCAGATCTCTTTCACTCAGCTTCCAGGAGTATCTTTGAAGGGGTATCCCCATTTCAAGGCAGAAAACTTCATACACACACTCCGAGAAGGAACATGTCAGAAGAACCTACCATATGAAAGTGGACTGGACTTTTATGGTGTAAAGGAATATGGCTGCCACTCGTCTCCAGGTCAGCCTGGCAGTTTATCTGCCAAATCTTTGTTTCACTATCAGGATGTTAATTGGGAGTTGATGCATCAGATTGGTTTTAGCATAATTCAACACCAAACCCAGCAACACACCCCCTCTCAGTCGACCACTGATAGCCTTGTAAACAGGGTATTGTCTGAGTTGTTTGACCACATTCCAGGGCAGAGTGTCCTGCTACAACCAGCAAACAAAGTCTGCTCTATATGCTGCAAACTGCTTATGTACTTGTTGTAATACTCACACAACAAACAGCAACTATGCAAGTGGATCAGAAGGTCCAGTTTTTGAAACGGGTGTGCACAGAAGGATCTCTGGAAATACTACTTTCACTGTTTGACATCCCAGAAAGAAAGAATGCTAGTAAGCTAGAATGAGGTCAGATGAAGAAAATTACTTATTATGAAAAAGGGAAGAAATATATACAGACTCATTCTGGAATCTATCTGCGGTGGTAGCTTATTATAGTTAAAAATAAGGAATTTGAGAAATACACATTCCTCCATGTAGAATTTTGGGTGTTTGTACCTGTTGCCTTATATTTTTCTTGTCCCCATATATGTTTTAGATAAAACTCATTAAATTCACTTTTTCCTTATGTGAGTATTTTATGGCTCCAGCACTGTTCTCCACCTTCACCTTATGTTTAAGTTTTTTTCCTTTCTTTGGTCATTTGCATAAAATCAGAGATACGATGTTCTGAGGCAATTAATGCTCACCAGTCCTTTGACACTTGCTCTGACATTCTTTTTCTGGTGCTTTTATATACCCACATTTCCATTCACATCTCATTTATACCAACATGAATATTTCCAGTGTTAATATTTCTGTAACAGGTTTCTTGGATGAATGGCAAAATCAGTCACTTTTTAAATACACAGTACCAAAGAGTGAAATTTATTCTTTTGCAGGGAGCCACTGCAAACTTTAGGTACCACTCAAAGTCCCATTGTCATGGCAGAAGAACTCGGTGAGACTTAAGCAGAGAGAAAAGTGAGATTCGTTCAATAGCCTTACTTTGGCTGTCAGATCTCAGCCTGGAGGAGGGAGAGCTCCACAGTAACTCCTAAGTATGACTAAGAAGTGAGAAAGAAAAGAGCTTCTACATTTAGTTGACAGCACTCCTGGTGCTGCGGCACGGCTGTGACAAGACTGCTGCAAAGTGCATTGTCAGGCAGGATATGAGGATGGTCCATCCGTGCTTTCTGCCAGCTTCTGAGCTGTTTGAATCCTCCTTTTGAACTACCTCTGCATTATTCCCTTTACTTCAACTGCATCACCAGTTGTAATCAATATTACCTAATATCACGCTGGGGAAGAGAAGTCCGTGAAAACAGTATGTTTGCAAGTTTGATCCAAAGTTTCACGCAGTTCATAACGTGGGCCATCTGGCATCCATGTTATGGGATTATTTTATGTGCATGTGATTTGTAGACCTCTTAGGTGTCTAAATATTTTGTTAGTTAAACTTCCTTAAGCAAAGAGATATTTACAGGTACCTAGAGCTTAAAATGGGCCAGTGTACAACAGCACCTTATACTGGCAATTAATTTTTCAGAAGTCTAAATTATCTTTGCATGTGTGTGCTCTGATGTATGGTGCAATACAGTCATGATGAAAAGCTGTGGTATGAATGAATAGAATCTTTCACCCTGTGTTCAGACATAATTTCATCTATTAGAGACATAGTCTGCTTACAAAGTTCCTGATCATTCCTTCTGAATTTCAAAACTGTTGTGTTGCATTTCTTACTCATGGATATGACAGACAAATTTGGTGCTACCTGGTGTATAGAGACCAAAGACCCTGGTGAGCAGGAGACTTTAGAGATGGGGATCTGTGCTGTCATCTTGGGTCCTGAACCTGCACACAGCCTGGCAGATCTCCAACCCTAGTGCAGATAGGGAGCTAAGAAAACAAAAAAGGGTGCTTTTGCTGCGGTACATACCTGGCATACATAAAATACCACATAAATTATCATCTCCTTTGAAAGGATAGATGTTGACAGCCTGTACTAAAGAAAATGATTTACCTATCTGAGTAGATAACAGTAAATGCCTCGAAGAGAGTGTTACAGCTCCAGGTCTAAAGATACTGCAGCTATAATAGAGGGATGAAAATGCATGAGGTATGTTAATTGATCAATAAATGAAATGTATGATTAAATGAAGAGGTAACCTTTCTAAGGTAGTCCCTCTTAATGTGCATTACTTTGCATTATGCCTTTGGGCTTTTCTACACTAGAAAAATAAGCTGAAGTAAGGTCATGCTGGATTCAGTTAACTCTGACCTAAAGACGACTGCTTTGCTAGTATAGTTGTGCTTCAAATGAGCAGGTCAAGGGGTAGCCTTGACTCCCTGCAGACTCAGAGTGATCACAGAAATAGTGTGTTCTACCACCTGTGCTTCTGCCTTACCCACTGCCTGTGTGTACCACCACAATCTGTCACGTTGCGACAGGCATCAGGCGCTTGGGTGAAGTACACGACTGTGAGAAAGAACAGCAGGTGGTTAATTCACACTCCTGAGATTCCTCCCAGAAGAACTGGGGCATGGCTAGGAAATACGTAGGGAAATCCCCAGTCTGTTTTACCCTGCTGATGGTCAGAAAAAGTTTGTGAAAATTGGCATCTGTAAAGCTATTCACACGTCCAGAATATACAGCACTGAAGAACAGGGGATTGGCTGAGAACATTGTTTCCCATCGTGATGGTGGTCTGATATTACAGGTAGCATGAATGTGTGTGCGAGACCTTATCCTGGTCTTAGCACATTTAAGAGAAATGGCTGTCAAAGCCCCAGGTTCAGCGCTTTTGCCCAGAAACTCAGTCAGAGGCCGCAAGCTGCTGTGCAGAGGTTGTTTATTCTAATGTTATCTGTAGCTGCGGTGTCCTGCACAGCCACAGGTCCACCCAGCAGCCGAAGTACCCTGGTTCTGCCCCCTTGATTGGCGTACCGTGATTTATATACCCCGTTACAAACCCAACCACAGGACGGTACGTGTCTTTATTTATAACTTTATACCAATTAATTCTAACCTGTTCTAGACATGCAATTTCCTGTCTTATCTCTATTCTACCAATGAATCTGTGCTCCCGTCACCAAGAATATGGTGGACAGTGAAGAAGAAGAAGGAGAAGGTGACCACACCCTTTAGACTCCATCTTAACCCCCCTGTACATATTTTACCCCCATGTACATATCATCTAACATTCTATATACTATATTTCACCCTGTGCAAATTAACTATTAATGCTTATATTAAACTTTTGTGGCCTGTAATTCATCTCTCAGAGTTGGCAAAGTTCTCCAAGGACAAAGATCAAAGGCAGTGCCCTCCGGGGTACTCAGCTCGACTTCTGGACCCCCATTTCTGGGTGTCCGATCCCCTAAATTAGATAGAGGCATGTCGTGGGTTCCGACAAATGTGTAGTTTCTTTGGCAGACAGTTGTCTCATGGCTTTCTCTGTCTTTGATTGCTTTCTGTCTCTGTAAAGGAATTTTTTGCAATTTGCTGTTCAGACATAATTAGGGTAATGCAACGCCCTTAAATAGACCACTCACAGCATGTCCTGTTCTCCCTAGTTTGGAGGGAATTTTCCTTCCTTCTGCTAGTGAGGTCCTCTGTAATTCTTTGGATCATGTGTGCTTCCCCATGCCTGAATGGATAACTGCTGAGATCCCTTGAATATTGCTGGTGTAAGTTCAGGTTGCCCTGCTCTTCTCTGACCAGCTATCCATAGGTACTGTTGTACCTATTCCTACAGACTCCACCATTTGCCATTTGCCTTAGTGCATGGGTAACTCAGTGAATTCCAGCTGTTTCCATACCCACATTTGGACACTGTAGCTCATCTTATGTTTGGCATTTCTTGTTCTTCCTAAGTGTATGTGCTGACATGCTCCACAGGCACTCCATGATAAGACTGAGGAGGATTAAGGTAAATCAATCTGCAAACCCAGTTGTGATGCCGAGGAAGAGCCAAGCCGGATAAGCATAGCAGTCTCCACGCTCTGTGATATGAGGCAGGCACCCTTTACAGTAGGTTTAAAAAGACATTGGTAGTGAGGTGGCAGGGCCACTGCTTCATGCAGATAAATACTTATATCATGCAACTGTACAAAGACTTGTACATGATCTCTCTGCTTCAAGAATCGCAATTGCATTCACTCTGCCGTGCTCCTGCCATGTTCCAGATCCCGGTATCCTTTTAACCTTGCCAGGTGTGGACCCACTCGGTAGAAGCTGGGCAGCCTGGGGAGTTCAGAGCACCAGGAATGTGGTGAATGCTGGTGTGGCCATGCAGAGTTTGATGACTTCTTCTGGCTGCTGTGTCTCAGATTTAAGCTGCACTAAGGTCAGTCAGGGGAGCTCAGCTGGATGAAAAGGGAGATCAGACTGAAGGCAGTGAAAATTATTTGGGAGCTGTCCTTTGAGTATATATGAGGACTTTAATTTACAGCCAGTAAGTGGAGCTAAAGCTCCACGAGAGGTTATTTCTTTAAAAAACATATGGTTAAAAATTGCTGATGGAACTTTTTCTCCCCATTTCCTTGTATTTATTTAGTCCTTTTGTTGCACATAAACAGTCACACTGCTGGGAGCTCATGGTGTGAGCTCTTAACTTTTCTATTTCATTCCCTGAGTCATAGACAGAACACAGGATCTTTGCTGCATTGACTGTGCAGTTAGCTCTTTCCCATGTTATTTGTTGGCTTTGCAGTAGTTCTTCTCCTTGCTAATTTCACACACAAATTTCCCCTGTCAGTTAAACACAAAATAATTGCATTTGTGTATATGTGAGTAGTCATGTTTGCAAGGGGACTTTCATACTCTTATTAATCTAATTAAATTAATTTCCTCAGTGGCAATATTGTGTCCAAGCTTTTGGGGAAAGCTGTCCTTTGGCTACATTGGTACTCAGTATTGCAGTTCATGTTCAACATCTAATGTCTGTATCTAGAGTTTTGAGTTGCACCCCTTTAGTGCCTCTGCATTTTCTCCAAAAATTAGAAACATTTTGCAATTGCACTTCCAGGTCTCCATTTTTGCCTGGTCTGGATCACTTTATACTTTTATTCATCCTTTCTTCTGTTTATAAATATTAGCTCCTCATTTGAAAGATTTAGGCAGGAAAGTTCTTAGATCTATGTGTACCTTTAAGTATTGGATCTGTGTGATAGATTCCAATGGGACTAGTTATAAAACCAAAGTTAGGAATGTGATTGAGTGCTTCCTTGGATCAAGGTCATTAATACTTCACCTTGACTCATATGACTAAGAACCCAGTTCAACAGTGGACAACCAGAGACTCAGGCAGTTCTGCAATGTTCATTTTTTCAAAATCCACTAGCAATAACACAAGTCCTTTGCTGAATAAATGCAGACTTTTTTTTTCCTAAACTGGGCTATTGTTTGAAGTCATAAAATGTATTTTATTGAGCTCAGCTCAATCTCTACTGATTTTGACAAACTCTTATTTCACTACTGCCATGGTTGGCCATTTAACTTGAGTTCTTGGCCTGTGTTCTGGGAAAACAATGATCACAGAACAGCCCAGATCTATCACGTGCTTTTGCAGCAATTCATGTCTGACATTAGCAGACCCATAGTCCATTGGATCTAGCTCTTAATTTACTAAATCTGTAAAATGAGCACCTACTATTCTGCAAAGTTTCAGTGTGATCCATTAAGCATATTTTGATGACGTAGGATGGGAAGGAGAGGTCTGTGGAGTGTTAAAGAAGAGAATTTCTGGCAGTTATTTTTTTCCTTAAAGTTGATTAATTCACCAGTTGTTGCAGACATTCTGGATTTTTTCTTCTGGGTCTGTTTCCGCTGACAGCCGGGAAGATATTTCAAAATCATTACACAAACACACACTATTTTAAAATCATTACACAAAACCACACACACTTGCTTGTATCCCTCAAATCTCTCTGATATGAACAAACATTTTTGGCATTGGAGTAACACTAGAGCAAGCACCACAGCTGTTTGAGACGTGAGGGGATGGAAAAGAGGACCGGCACTGCAGGGTGAGGTTCTGCCAAAGGCATTTTTACATGAGAATATTTTCCTGCCCAGAAAAAGGCTGTATTAAATCAAGTGAGAACATGCCTATCCTTGCTGTGTGCTCCATCCACAGCTGTGCCTATAGTAACATAGATAAAGGATGTGTGGGGGCCTCTATTCCTTTGCTGTTCCCTGGATAGGGCCCCACAGTGACAACTGGACAAGCTCAGTGGAGATGGCAGCAGTTTCAGGAATACCTTGCCAGAGTCAACAGAAGAACAGAAATAGTTTTAGAAATCCCTGTTTGATGAGGTTATCTGAAGAAATAGCCTTTCAGGATAACCAAGTCAAATTATGAGGTGTTTTAGAAATAGCCTTTCAGGATAACCAAGTCAAATTATGAGGTGTTTTAGAAACACTAAGGTGATAGTATTAAAAACATTAGGGTCTGAAATTTTTGTAGGCTGATTAGAAAGTATGATTGTATTTTGAGAATTAAAATTCTTTCTCATCCATTTCTGGAGACTGAGGTAAGCAAAATGATTTAGGGGTTACTTTTCATGAAAGGATGGAATTATGTCAGGTATGAAACTTTAGAAGTTTGCTTTATTTTCTCAGTACAGGTTTAAAGTCATGTCTATGCTTTTAATGCTTTCTTCCTTCCTGATATGCTTCATTTTCCCCTGGAAATTTCTAATACAAGCACCGGCTATGAACAATTGCTTTAAGATATGTTTTGACTTGTACAATGCACCACTCAAGCCCTCAAACAAAACCTTTTTCCCTTAGACCAGTTTTATCTTCTTGAAAATGACTGTGCATTTAAGCTTTTTCCAATGAGAAAAGATGATTGGGGCATCATCTGATTGTCACTTCCATCACAGTTTTGTGCACTCAAAGCACTTGAAATACTCTGCCAGCTCTGGATTGGCACTTCTATTGCCTCTAACAGCTGTTTGGGCAGGCATCAAAACCACTTCCTTAACTGCTGCTCCCACACCATGAACCTTTGTCCCTTTTCAGACCATTTCACCTAAATCTGAGAAAAGGCCTGATTGCTACAAAGCGTGAGACAAGTGCAACATGTACTCGTAACAAGTGAGCATCTGTAGATAGTGGCAGGCAAAATGTCTCCAGCCTCCAATGACTGGCATTCCTTCTGCCAAGATGTGCCACTCACAGCCAAAGTTACTTGCTACCCTACAAGCACAGGTTGTGCTTTTGTAAGTGCTGAGCATACAGAGGATCATTTGCTCTCAACATGACCTTGGACACTACCAGCCTAGGACTGGGGAATTACAGCACCCTTGCACTCATCCAGTGAGGAAATAGTATGCAGTAGAAGAGATAAGAAGCTGCTAGGATCTGGCAGAGCCTGGTCAGAAGAGCTGGCCATAACATAAGGGTTCTGAGGATGAGGCTTAGGGCATGTCTCTTACCTGCAGCAGACTGAAAGGCAGCTCAACATCTAGGCCCACACTACTGGATGGAAAGAAGGTGCTCATAATAAATTCCAATTTTGAACAAACAAGCTCTCATTATTTTTAATGTGCTACCAGTACAACACAAAACTCTTTACGTGACCATGCAATGTACTACCTTTTTCCTCTATGGATAAACCCCCTGGACTCACTTGCCCCAGTGCATGCAGAGGCATAATCATTAACTGCTTTTTCTGTGGTAAGAATTTGCAGACTCCTAGGACCCCAGGCCATTTTCTTCTTGCTGCTCTATGAACACACTGACACACCACAGAGATGGTACAAAGGAAAACATAGGGAATGGAGGACAGGAGGAACAGGAAGCTCTGATCCTGCCCAGCAGCAGCACTCAGAGTTTGTACTCTCCAAACGAAATTTTAAACATTTCAGTCAAACAGGGTTTTTACATTATCCTGTTCTTGAAGAGGCACCTCTTTAAGCAGGACAAGAGAGTAATGATTTTATGGATTGGGTCAAGGTCCCAAGGAGCAGATTGACATGCTTGAGGGATCATCATTCTCACAGGAGATCTGGCTTTGCTTCCACAGAAATCAGTGAGAACTTGCTTTTCAGCTCACATTCTTGGGTACCATCTTTTGAGAAAAGCTTCACACAAAGCAGGGATAACATTAAAATTGTGAATTCCCCTAACCTAAAACCAGTAAATGTTGTATTAAGAAAGGCTATGTTTTTATACTAGCTCAGGGGCCTAGGTGGCACTCAGATCCAAACTAGTGGATTTGGATGCTGTGTTGTGTTTGCTCACCTTTTCACTCTAGGTCATTGCACCATCTGGGCAATGTAAGTAGGACAACTTGGATAATGGGGTCATATCCTGAGCAAGAAATGTAGATGTGACCAAACTTGCCCTTGAAATCTTAGCTGTCCTTTTATGCCTCTCAGTGTGCACTTTGATGATGCAGCGGTGGTACCTTTTCGTATGGAGCCTCATTCACAGCACAGCATGAGCCCCACTTGTGGACTGAGTCAGGCTTACATAGGGCATGAAATCATTTCATGTGAGATACCTTTGTTGTGTGTTGGAGATGTTAAACAATATGCAGCCAATAAGACAAGGAGCGTCAGGAAGAAAAGGAAATGCTTGTGAGTTGGCAGCTGCCTGACATATTACAGACATAGATGTTATGCTTCCTTCTCCATTTCTTTATGTATTGTGAAAAAAATCTTTGCAGGAGATTTCTATTAGGAAGTTGGCAAGTTATTTAAGGCTTTTTTTTTTTAAACCCAGCATGTGTGTGTTTCTCATTTTCTGGGTGCCTAGCTTCTAGCTTATTTTGGCCTCAAGCCATTGAACATGTTGAGGATAGAGACCGAGACTAAGAACTTAATTTCACATCCTCTGGGAAGCTCATGTACGGAGCTGAAGACTTGTAGGTGCATTTGCCATAACCCCTGTAGCTGAACTAATGTGCTGTAGCTTTCTTCACTAGCTGGATTTTCCTTCGAAGCACTGTGAGAGCTTGCCATTGAAAATTGAAGAACCCAATTTATGCACAGCATTGACCAAATGGGCTTTTATATCAGTAGCCTTGGGTGCCTGCACCAGAACTGCCAACTCCACGAGCAGTGCACTCTGCCAGTTGGCCTAACTTGCTTGATTTCAACTTCAAGCACCTGTTTTTCATCCACGAGCTTGGCTGAATGCAGAGAAAAGAAACAGAACTGCTCCTCTGATTATCTCTGACAATGACTGATCTTTACGTGTAGTCTAAACTCTCCTTGAAGCACTTGAGCAAAAGAAGAAACATGATGGGTACTTCCAAAAAAGGTACTGCAGTGCTCTTTAAAGCTATATCCAGCTTCTCTTTATCTCTGGAGAGAAGAGGAAGAAACCTGACAGCCTATTTCAGTGTGAGTGAATGGGGGAGGAACTAATTTCAACCATGCGCAGTATTTTTGCATTTAAGTGAAATTAAATGTGAATTACACATAGATGCTTATGAATTACATGGAATATTTGCCACAGGCATGATTAAACAGCTCTGGCCAACTTTTAGCCACCTAGTCAAATACACTTCTTTAGCAAGAGGGCAAGTACTATCAACTTCCCTGGACAGTTAATATTCCTGTGGTTAATTTCTCTTCATCCCCAGGACCGAGCAGCTCTGTGTAGAGTAGTAAATGTGCCTTCTATAGTCTTTGATACTGCTAGTGATAAGATGGGTTTTATTTGCATGGTCTTTCACTTGAGGTTTTGATCACAACCAGCAGCTGGGTGCTTCTCTGTGTGTCATATTGTTACTCCAGGCTGTTCAGAGGCCAGTATTTCAAGGCCATAACTGCTGATCCCCCTCTAGCCTTTCCCTTATGAGCAGCTGAAGCATCTCTTTTGCTGTTAGTGAAACATAATCTGAGCTATTGGTTTTGATCATCAGGAGCAGAAGCAGCTGGTACACACAGAGTTCCCATGTTATCTACCCAGGAAACTGAAGTCAATACCAAGTTTACCTAAATCAGAAAGAGAAGCAGAGTCAAGATGCACAATTGCTTTTGATGTTTTGGGGTTTTTTTCCCTCTGAATTACAGTGGAACACAAAAGAAAAAAACAATGAGGGAAAGGTTTTTTTTTTCTGTAAGGGGCAGGGCAGGGGGCAGTCCTGACTCTACTACGGTAAGAGCTCCCAGTTGAGATAAATGGTGCTGCTGTTGTGGCACCAAGCTTTATCTTGGCTTCTTCTTGGCTGTAACATGAAAGTGAGACTGGATCTGTCTCTGAAATTTTATGTTCTGCATTTGACCACAACTGGTTGGCACCTAGTCCAGTGCTGCATCATGCAGGTGCTCATAGCTCTGACTTATTTGTCCATCTCTGGCTCAAAGATGAGCGTTAAAGGTAATAGTCAGCCTGTTCAACTTCCTGCAGTTCTGTCAAAAATATGGGAGCTTTAAGGTGCATCATATTGGGGAAGCAGAAGGGCACTAAATATTTAATACCAAAAAGTTAAATATTATCATAAAAGTAATTTAATATAAATGGCTTTCAGCAAATCCTTATCCATATTTCATGATTGAAATGGATGTCTGGCTTCTAATGTTTGCATGCAATTAATTTTAATGGGTGCAGCACATTACTTCCAATCCTTTGTCCCTCAGAGACCCTGGCCCTATCAAGAAAAGAAAATAGCAGGACATCAAACGTCAGTGATACTGAGGGTGATGCAGTGCCTTGTGTATAAATCTGGAAATGACAAGTTAATAGGCTATTGGTAGTTCCTGAAGTGTATCCAGACTAATTATTCTATGTATCTGGGGGTGAATGAGAAATGGCAGGAACTCCATAAGGTAAAGATATCTAAAAATATGAATATGCATTATGAGCACATAAAACTTCAATTTCTCATGTCTTTGTAAAATGTGAACTGAAGTCTCTTTAAATAGGTGGTAGTCTTCCCACTGATTTTACAGGATTTAGAAGAGGTCTTCAGTGAACTTTGCATATGTGTCAGGGACGTCATAACCAATTTTGCTTGGGTGAGGTCAAAGAAAAGTTCTCTCATCCTCCAAACACCTTCATGCCCACTAAAATCTCCCGTGAAGGGCAGGGTTCCAAGATGAAGCAGACTCTATGTTTTGTGAATGATTTAAAGTGTGGAAATTGCTGGATGTTCACAAATGTCCCTCCAGATTGCATGAAGATGTGTAAGGTGTCTGATGACCTCTGAAATAACAGCAGAGATTTTTAAAGCTAAACAAATACATTTCAGACCATTAAACTGGACAGAAGAGAGGTCTGGCACATTTGATTCCAGAAGGAATTTCTGAAATAGTAAAAGTGAAAAAAATAGCTGGTGCAAAACACATTCTAACACTAAAATTGATTTCACTGTGGGCTTCTGGGGATGAAACTCTCCAGCTTTAATTAGCATCAAACTTAACTGTCTTCTATTTCAAACCTGAATATTAATTAGTGATGCCCTTGGGGTAATCAACCCTTGTGGATCTCTGAGAAAAATGAACTGATTAGTAGATTGACCTTGAGAGTTCCAATGGAAGATGATGAAAATACAGACTCTTCAACTGTGCTGCATTGTAAGCTTAACTTAGTGTAAACTAGTGAATTGAGAAGCCCAAAGGAAGAAGGAGGAAAGCTTAATGAGGAGGTTAGTTACAAAGGATGCCATTCATTTTTCCACTTAAAAATGCAAACTCTTTTTGCTTTGCATTCAAGCCATGAACGGAAGTTCATCTTGAAATACTTTCAGAAGAATCTGACTTTAATTGTATGAACCCAAAAAAAAGTTCTCTGAAACACATCTCAATCATTTCAAGTTTAATTTTTGCTGCTTCCCAGCAAGCAGCTGATGTTTTCAGGAAACAGAAGTTTTGGAAAAAATGGAGAGAGACCTAGTACACCACCATATTTGGAGTCAGGAAAATCTGCCCCTAGCTCCCTCATCATGCTATGGATTTTTTCTAGGGTCTTCTTCTGCCTTTGTCAATAGCTGTGCAATCCTGGACAAAGAAAATGTGTCTGCTTGCCTTTTCTGAGTAGGAATGAAGAATAAAAATCTCCATTGTCCATGATACCTTTTGATACCTTGATCTGAGATGCTCAGAATGCAAAGAAAAACTTTGAAAAATTTCTATCCCTTCTTAGCCTTTTGTATTATATTTTTCTGCTTCTCCTTCCTAAAGCCTCTTTCTTATATAACAGTTTATCCTTGAATAACTGTGTTATGCCATTTCCAACTTTCTTGTCCTCCAAGTACAACTTACAAAATGGAACAGCTCCTCTGTGTTTGTTGTGCCTTTCAACATCCCAAAGCCTCAGCTAAGAATTCCACTGCATGGGCACATGACCCAAAGTTGCCATTCAAATATGCTTTTCAGTTTTGATTTCCCAAAAGTGATCAGAAGATGTGAAAGTGTCATTATTGCAAAGCTGTAGGTTTGTATTTCAAAGCACATTTGAAGCTAGATAAGCTGTAAAAAGTACTTTAGGCAATGAAAGAATCTCAGGCTTACACGGTAAAATAGAAAAGATAAGTAGTGATGTGCTCTTGGCACATAGTTGGGTGCTCTGGGTTTTTGTTTTATTCTTATTGTGGGGTAAAAATCAGATACCATGATGATGTGCATTCCCTAATACAAATTTCTAATATAGAACATATAGGGATACTAAAGGGTAGATAAGAGAATTCTAACCTCTGTAAAACTCATTGATGTCATCTTACCCCTAAGAACAAGTCAAACAAAAGGCATCTATTTATAGTACTTTGAGAAAATTTGATGCCAGTTGAAGGTGCTAGCTTTTCTTGATATCCTTGAAGACTCAGATGCTCAGTTTATCAGTTCAGGTGCAGTGGAGTTTGAAGCAGTCAGAGGAAGTAGCCTGCCAGGGTGCCTAAAAAGTCCCTGCTGAAGGAGGTGGGCTATTCACTCCATATAGCCTTTCAGAAGAAGAAATCTCCAGTGTAAATGCCACCAAAGGAATTGTCTCGTGTCAGCTTGTTGTCATTATTCAGGGAAAATATCATATATGTTCAGACGGAGGCTTGCTGAAAGTAAGAACAGGAATGTCTGCTGCTGAATGAACCAGAAGTCAAACCTCAGAGAAGACTGCAACACGGTCAGATTGTGGTGTAGTACAAAGAACCTGGAATGGTTTTAGACAGATGCAGGAGGTGTCTCAGGAACCGGAAGGTCAGGTGATCAAGGCGGGCCATGGCATAGGCCATGTCTCATTATTGCCCGACTTTGCAAAGGCAGAGAGCCCCAGAGAGTGGGAGCTGGGCTGTAGATGGTGGCTGCTGTAGAGGATAAGAGTGAGTTTTCCCACCAGTAGTCATGTGGGTCCATCCGTTTAGATGCAAAATCTTGCCTAGTCAGGACTCTTCAATGTGTGTTTTGTTCTAGCTCTCCTTGGACCTATTTCCTGGGACCTCAAAGGTCAAGGTTTTTTCTATAATTACTGCATCAGAAAGAGCCATCCTAATGCAGCAAAGATTGCCTGGGTAAATGGACACCTCTGTTGCCATAGCTAAGCTATTTTTGGTACCTAAGGTAGTTTTTTTAAGCCAGCTAAGGTTTTGTATGCTACACTGAATTCTGCAGACTACAAATATCCCTGCCATATAATTAGAACTAGATTTGGAATATCAGAATATATTGAACATTCTGGGATGGTGATTTTAGTCATTTGTACCACTGAATATCTGCCAAATTTAAACTTAATGTTAGACCATTCCATTACATAGTGTTAGCAAGTCACAAATAATCTAAATAAGCTAGGTGAGGTAATTAACATTATAGAGACTGAATTTTAAATTTTCTTTCCTTCTCAATGTTATACATCTTCCTCCTCTGCTTCTAAGTGTTTTTGGAGAGAAGTTGCATTTTTTGTGTGACATGAATACAGGGACTCCAAACCCACTGGAATACCTCACAGAAGTGCTGAAGGTCTACTGGCTTATAAAGAAACACAACGCTTTTGGCTCCAGATGTCCTGTCAGTTAGAGCTGGCAGCACTCTGGGAGAGATGTGGTGCTTGTAGCATGGGAAGCAGCTGTGAAGAGATGAGTAGAACAGTGGGGGGTGGCTGTGGACTAGAAAGCCGAGTTGTGGAGGAACACAGTTCTGCTAATGGATACGCTAGTGCATGTCTGAGTAAAATTTAAGGAAGAAATGCTTAGAGACTGAAGAGAAATGAGAAAGCATTTAATTCTGGCTAACATTGCTGTGTTTCTTTATTTCAACCAGCATTTTATGATTTATGAATTCAGAAATAGATCTGAGTATTGCTAAAAATATGGAGGAAGAAAGGTGGAAGCCCAAATGGCTTTCTCATAAAGTGCTGGTTCCTTTAATTCCTTTATGGCAAAGGTCCAGATTACTACATATTATGGCAGTAGCTACTGTGAAATTTGCTTGTGGTTAGCTGTAGTTAAAGTAAAACCATCTGTTTCAAGAATGCTGACAAGCATTTACATTTACAATGCATTTATAAAATTTGGACCTTGGTCTAAGAAGCATCAAAGATCAGAGGACCCAGGAAATTCTACAGCAGGTCCCCAGCAGCAGGTTGGGTTCAACGATAGGGCAGCAGCAGGGTCTCAGTGCCATCCTGCAATTAGTTTATTGATGGTAGGATCAGAAAATGCAGGCTTTTCTATGGTGACCTGTGGATCAACATTTCCTTCTGTGCACCTAGGGCAGGACTGTAATTTCATATCAGCTGTTTTCATGGTCTGGAACTACCTTTCATTCTGTTGCTCTTAAAAGCCATAGTCACTTTTAGGATACTGGACCTCTGTCTGGTCTGGTCTTTCTAAAATTTCCTCTTCATCTAAAACTTTGACCCTTAGAATCTCAATTTTCTTCAGGTTGTCATGGGGGTTTTTTGTTTATTTATTTGTTTGGTTAGGGTTTTTAATTTATTTTTTTAAAATTTTTCCCCTGGGGGAAAGTAGGACATAGGAAGAAAAAAATCTACCTTTGATCAAAGGTGTTGTCAATGCTGGCAAACTCCTAATTTCAGATTACTCTGTTGGAAATGGTTTAAGGCAATGGTGGTACTCCACTTGAGATAGGTGCATTAGGAAAAATGCATCTAGCCATCACTTTCCAACCACAAACAAAAGTCCTAATATGCTGCAAGACTCCTGGCTTTAAAACAGCATTCAGGACAACACAGGCAGGCAGGTTGGCTGCTTCTGCACTGTCTCCTGTCAGGTTAACAATTAGTTAATTGGTGCTGCTAATTACAGTGTTCATTAAGCAATCCCAGGTGGCAGGTTTACCCTTCCTATCCATATCACCGAAACATTCTGAATAGGGTTTCATACACAAGTGGAGGTAATGGCACTTTCAGTCTCTCTTGCACGCAGACATAGCATGGTAGCACGAGTGATATTCAACTTCCCATGTCATGTACTTCAGCTTCATCTGGGATTACTACCTGGCCTCATTTCAAAGAGAAGAATGGCATTGTTCTGTTACACAAATGCTGCTCTGTTTTGGTTCTTAACTTCTACACGTTTTCCCCAGTAGAATAAAGATGTTCGGTTTCATGAGGATGATACCATTAATAATGCATGGAATTTACAAAGAAAAAGTCATTTACATGGCCAGATGTAGGGGATACACATCATAAAGTCAACTCAAAAACCAGACTACTGTACAAACAGTAATTCATAATAATTTCTATCGCCAGAATCTCAGAAATAAGAGCCAGGAAGGATGCATTAGGCTCCATGTAACCAGTCCTTTCCATACTGCTTTCTGGGTGGCTGCAACTACTTGTTCAAAGCAAATCACCTGAGTTCCATGTGGCTGCAGGGGTACCCCACTGACTCCTTCTCCCTCAGACACCAATTAACATTTCTGGAGTTCTGGGATTATGGTGCACTCTCACCTCATCTTCTCCCCAAGAAAGCAAAATACATCAGGCTTTTTCTCCAAGATTCTGCTTTGTACTTCTACCTAATCAATAACTTTGCTCATATTTCTGGTAAAAATCCCCAGCTTTCTCTATGCTTTTATCTCTTCAGGTCTTTTTTTTCTCATCTCTTCTGCTTTAGCTTCAAGGTAATGCAGTACATAGGTTTGAAGCACTGGCTGTAACAGGTAATGCGGATTGTATTTCTGACTGAGTTATTTTGAGATGAAAGAAAGAAGTAAGGTGTCCCTAGCTCAGAGTCCCAGACCACTGAAAGTTGCAATTGTCAGCTAAAAGACACTGGGTACATAGAGTACCATTATGCACTCATACAGATTTTCTATATGGCTCTCTCTATATTTAATTGACTTTCTTCTGTTACAGTTAGCACGATTTGTTTAATTCTCTAGATGTTCTTCAGTCTGTAAAGCTTTTTGTGATGCATTAACAAGAGTGATGCTACATGAAGTTTATGATGATGATTCCAATAAAATTGTGGTAATGCACTACATGATCCAGCCTGTGGGACAGAGACACTACTTTTCATTTCCTTTCTGATGCAGAGGAAAAGACTATGTGTGTTTTTCAAGCACTCTGTGTACTTTTCTATCTTTCTGAAGCCCATGTTACTTACCTCAGTGAAATATCCATGCCATAATGGTGAACACTGTGCAGTTGAATTTCCTTTTGAATACATTGTAGAAAGAACTTTTAACAAAGCCTCTCAGATGATGCCTAAAAGAAACTGCAAAAAGCTATTCCATTTGAAGGCGTTATACCAATTCACTGGCACACTCTCTAAGTGTACCATATCAATGCTTATAGAGATAATTGTGGAAGGGTAACCAAAATGCAATCCTACCTAAAATTAGGAAGATAATCAAAGCCTGAAGTCTCTTTTCTCTTTAATTCCTTACAGCACACTTACACAATGGTTTTGCTCTTTTTCTGGCTTTTATGGAAATTGCAGGAAAGTCCTTGAGAAAATCTCATCAGGACAAGATGCTAATTCCTGCCAATTTTAATGTTTTCTTCATAAGGCATTGACTAGAACAGTTATTTTAGGGTTTTAGTGTACTCCCTGGACCATTACAGAGAGCTCCACACATAGGCAGCTGAAAATAATTACTGCATGGAATAAGTGTATGGCCTTGGTGTGTGGTTCAGCTCTAAGGAACCAAACACTTTGAGTTCAGCTGGTGAATAGTGCAGGCCCTGCTCCGCGCTGAGCTCTGAACCACATGAGGCACTGAAAGTTCACAGTGCACTGACCTCAAGAAGAGACTCCGAGGTCTGGCCAGGACATCTTGTCTTGATGAAAGGCCACTTTTTTTTTGCCGGTGTTTCAAAGTTCTTTCCCCTGCCAGCAATTTTCCTTTTAACTGCTTTTTTTTTTCTTAGTGTTGCAGATGCACTTTCATTTCTCTTTTAGCAGATTTTTAATTATCCTGGTGCCATACTGAGATGTGGCTGAGATGAAGACTCTAGCTGGTTTTGAGTCACATCTGCAGATCATGTAGGTATAATCGCTATGGTAACTGACCCATGTTGGGTAGAAGAAGAAATGCCAAGAACTAAAGGTTAATTGCTGTTTTATTTATACATGTTTTGTGTAACTCTAGTGTTGCAAATTAGGTATCCAATTAGAATATGGTTATTAACAGATCGAGCATCTTTTTTGTTTGTTGGATATCTGCAGAGCTACTTGAAATGCTTTAGAAATAACGATTTCTTTTTATACAATCCTGTGCAGGGAGGGATTGTATCCCGGTCAACTCTTTTTTAAAAGGGGAAAGGAAGGTACTTGCCACTGCAGAGGGAAACTTTTTCCTTCATATAGTAGAAAAGACCTACCTGTCATTCTTCCCCTCTCCAGGTCAAGACTAGCTTTGTGTGGTCATTGTTCTAGCAGGATACCTAGATAAAAAGCACAAGGAAAAAGCAACTAACTAAACAAATCAACAGGTCTTTAAAAATGTACTGTCAAAGTGTCTGGTATCTCTTTCAGGGGATTTCCCAGATGCATTTAAGAAAGTAAAACATTAATTCAATTTAAGAAATGAAAGACTTGCTGACTAGTTTTCTGTCCTTACAGTTTTTTCTGTCTCTATGAAAATGCTTTAAAAGTACACTGGGGGTTAACTGTGTCACTGGAAAAAATACAATTTAAAAAAAATTTCTTCATACTTTTCATGGTCAAGTGCTATAGACTTCATTCCTAGAGACAGGTGTATCTGTGATGAAATACTTATTCTGATTTACATAAATACTGAGACAACTGGTAATTATGAATTATAGTCAGTTTAAAGATGGGACTGCATAATATGGATTATCATTTTAACTTTTCAAGTGTGTGCTTTTGGGTTGTGCTGCTCAGGAAAATATTCTTTCTTCTTTTTCAGTATGTCCATCTTGTTTATTAGGCTGTTTGAGACTGGTATTTTTGGCTTTCCATGCATCCAGTAAAATCTGCTTAGAAAAACTTGTATGTTTTTGCACTTATACACACCAAAGTGACTCTCATGGGACACCCAATTGTTATCTTTCTACATGATCGTGGAAATAGCTTGTAACTTTTCATTATTTTATTTATTCTGTAGGAGGAAATGTTTCTGTGTAACCTTTTTGCAATTAAAATTCTTCCAACAGTTCTTGACGAACTCCAGGGATCTCTCTCTTTTCATAGATCTTAGCAGAGTGAATTAATCTGCGTTCAAACAAAATTAGAGATGTAATTACTATAACCTTTAAGAGAATAATTATGTTCCTAACACAATCACCCATGTTTTGGGGACCGTATTGCAAAGACTTCTGCCCTCTGTTGCATACTTATTTCTTTTCCTCATACTCCCTAGCAGAAGAGAAAAATTAGACTTTTGAGTCCCTTGAGTGAAAACTGATGACCTGTGGGTTCACAGTGTAGCATTTGGTATTTCTGACTCTGTTTTTCTTACTGTTTTGGGAATTGCAACTCAGAACCTATGAATGACATTTTGAGTGTAGGAAATCTTTAATTGAATGAAGAAAAAGTTGCTAGGGATGCTCAGGTCTAACACTTTTCTAAGCAGTAAAATATTTGCCATTTGTTTATGTCAGTAAAATGAGAAATATTGTGACACATCAGACGCTTGGAAAATATACTCTTTCAGCATACATTTATGAAAAAATGTCGTAAAATGTCTTGGAGATCTATATTTATTGCTTTTCTGTATTTCTAAATTAAATCTGCTCATCTGACAAATACAAAAAATGTTCTGCTTTAAAACAAAGTCCTAAATCTGTGAGACTGCTGCTTGCCTGCATGCTACTAACCAGAAAAACTCAACTTTTTGAGTAAAGCAGTATAACTGATGATCTATGTGCTAGCTTCCTCAAAAACCTATAAGTCCTGCATGATTATCAAGAATAAACAGAAAAAAATGTTTTCAGTCTGCAGAATCAGCAAAATACTACACATCAATGTTAGAAAGGTAGAAATCTAATGGAAATGATGGCCAACTTAGTTTATGTATAATGCATATTCATCATAGCATTTAAATAATTATGGAAAATGTTCTCATTATAAAAATTCAAGTCTAAAAAATGCAACTTGGAATAAGTTTTAGGAGCACCCTTAAATCCTTTATATCTGGTTTTGATATCTCAGTGTGCTGGCATCCAGCTGTTTAGTCAGATTAATATGTACAGGAGGACTGGCTGTGATATTTAGAAACAGCGCAATCTTATATGATTTTAGCAAACACATAAAACACATAGGTACATGCAATCAGAAGATATTACATGGGTAAAACACTCGCTTACTGTGTTACTGGGAGAATATGCTACATCACAAGCAGTAATATAAATTTGATCACATGGGTATCAACCAGACCAAAAATAAGATATGAGACACAGTTGATGTAGCTAACAGGTGTCTAGTAGCTATCCCTTGGGCACTCTGTGCTGTCTGATCCACCTGGCTGGAGAGTCATTGGGCTCCCTGCATTGAGATCCACAGAGAACCAGGAGTCTCCCACAAGAGAAGCTGGTATAGTTTCATAAACACTGAACATGATTCATTTTTGACCAATCAGCTGTTTAACTGGGTTAAAGAAATATACACTAGTAAGAAGACCCACATCCATATTTATTGTCCTTCTAGGACCTATACCAAACCTGTTAAAGTCAGAAGGAGTTTGATAGGTTACTCTGCTAATCAGGCAACAGGTGTTGAAGACACCAGAAAGAGAGTATCTAATCTTTTGAAGAAAAATGTAACTGCCCGATCAAATTCTGGTAGTAATTATTACAAAATACCACCCCCTGCCTTGAGCAGTCATGTAATTTGTACATATCATTTAATAGCTGCAGAACCTTATACCAAGATGAAGGTATTTTTGCAGCTAGGTGTGTCTTTGAAGATCTTTTGGGATGAAAGGCATCATAAAAACTAAAGTTGAAAATGAAAATGTCCAGCAGGACCACCGAAAAGAATGAAATTAAATGTCTTCTCAAAGGTAGACTTTCTTGAGTAAAGTAGGTGATTTCACCTCTGTACCTTATCACTAGCTGCTAACTAAACACCCACTGCTGCCCAGTTCTCATATAAGATGCATATCAGGCTGACTACTTGCCTAATGGTCTGAACACAGACAAAAGAGAAAGGAAGGCTTTTCTGTACACATTGGCTGTTTCTCTCTTGTGAAGGAAATGTCTTGCACGTTTCGAATGTGACAGCTGCCTCCCATAAATAAATATCCACTGAGAAATGCTAAAGAAATTTGGGAGAAGCCATATGAGCCTTTTCTACTTTATTGAGACCTGCAGGGAAGAGCCTTAAAGTTATTGTAAAGATGAAAGAAGGGTGTTATGTATCCTGGTCACAAAGTCTCTGAGCTGGTAGTTTATATTATTGAAGCATTTTGTACAGAAATATAAATTCTCGTAATAAAGAAATGATTTTGTTGCTAGTGCATATCCTATAAGGTGGAGTCAAATACACACCTATTAACTTATTTGGCTTGCAAATGAAGACAGGCCAGGATATTAAGAAGATGTGCCTTTTTCCCTCTGTGCTTTCTTTCAGATTTTTCTTGATGTTATGGCTCTGTTTTCATTTTATAATGAAACCTGTCTTTGCCCCAGAGTGTATTGGTAGTAATGCATTTCCATGGTCCTTTAAGGCTATGAACACAATAAGCATTTATTATGGCTTAAGACATGAAGTAGTAAAGTGTCAGGATGATGATATATTAGAGGCAAGTGAGACTTGGGGACATTATGGGGCTGTGAAGTGATGGTTCCTGAAGTTTTCCTTAAGCTTATCAGAAAATCTTGTGTGACTAAGGTGGGGAAAGCACTGTCCATACCAGGAACTTCGGTTGCCCGACTGTGGAGGGGGACAAGAGATACCCAGTCACCCCCAGAGAGCCTTAGAACATTACTTGCCTGAATCATAGCACAAGAGGAATGATACCGTTGTTACTGGACTTTTAAAAAATCTACAGTAATTACCATCTTGAACTATGGCCAGGATGGAGGTTGATAATTGACTAAAGCCAATCATCTTGTGATCCTATAAACAGTGGTCCTAAGTTAGGCCCCTTGAGTTCTCCTGCACCACAGCAGGCTGTTCCAGCTTCTTTCTCTGAGTGGGATGCCTCTTAGAGCTTGCAAACTCTCAACTTTGCAATACTCAGAACTACCCAAAAGCTGACGATGGGGCGTGGGCTGATACTGCACTCCTTGAGGCTCAACCCTTGAATATTGAGAAATTCAAAGGCATTCAGCATAAGTACTTCTCTGAACTTGAGGGAAACTATTAACAGATTTGCCTTTGTACATTTGTGCATCTGTGTGTCTATGTCTGTTTGTGTGTGAATCAGTCTAAACACCTGTAAAACATGTACCATGCATGTTGCTTTCTTGGACTATATTTAAGTCCCTGTTTAACTGTAGTAAATCCTACTGAATAGTTTTGTAAATGTTAAATTAGCAAATGACAAAGTTCTGCTAAATCCTGTAAATATATGCCATTGTCCAAGTCTGAGACTAGGACTGGACCTAGCCACACCTAGTCTCCAACATGAGTTTAGAAAGCAAGGGTGTCAATTCTGAACCTCGTGTCTCAATGGGAGGGTCTCCTTTACCCTCACCCTTATCCTTACCCTTACCCTTTTGCATCCTTACCCTTTAGCACCTACAGTCTCTGTGTAAATGATTCAAAATTGACCATAATATTTTTTTCCTTTTTATGTTTCATCCATGTTGTAAGCAATAGAGTGAACCTTGTGATCAGACTTTAAGTCACACTTTCTCAAATTTGTATTAAACCTGCTTTTGCTAATATCTGTGATGGTGATTCTCTAAGTGACCTAAACCACTTATTCATGACAACCATGATTTTCCCAATTCCTTTAATTTTCCTGCTCTGGATAACAAGAATAGGTTGTGTGTTTCTGGCTGTGCTTACTATATTTACTGTCCCACCTTGTGACAGGATTCGGGATGAGAAGAATAATATTCTACCTCTGTTGATTGATACTCTATTTCTTTGACTATAGATCTTTGCCACATGCTGTCAATATGCAGCCTCACAACAGTAGCAGAATTGCATACCAATATATAATATGAGAAAAATTCTTGAGGTTTTCAAGACCTGACTGAGCAGTCTGATCCAACCCCATAGCCAATCCTCCTCTGAGCAGTTGGTTGGACTAGAGAGCTCCAGAGATCCCTTCCAAACTGAACTACTCTGTCAATCTATATTTCTATGACACAGATTCACAATTTACAGGACTTTGTAAGCTTTTCTTCAGAAACTATCCACATGTATACCTAAGTCTGAAGTAAATGTGAGGTACTTTGAAGTTGTTTACCCTTTAGTGTATTACTAACCATAGGTCTGTATCACAACCTGTCATGTGCCAACTGCTTCATTTGCTCATGTCCTTTAGTGCAAAATTGAGCAGAATGGCTAAGGCAATTTCGGGAAACAGGGACAACAAAGCTCACATTTTGAGAATGTGGCATTTACAACAGGAAATGTCACTGCAACCACAAAGAAATTGAAGGGGGTTTCACTGAGAGCTTTATAAGTTCAACAGTGTCTCTTTGATGGGCAATGACCAGCAGTGAAAATATAATCTACCAGGAGGTATGTGAGTTACAGCCCTTGTTTCACAGTGAAACTTCAGATCATAGGGAAGTGCTTGGGCCTAGACTACAGCTGATGGCATAAGATGAAGGACGTCTTGGAAGAGGCTTCATCGTCACAGTTTTCTCATGTAATATGACTTGCTCTGCTTAACTTTGGTGCTGGGTAACCCCAAACACTTGATAGTTTGGCAGGGGCTGACACAGCACCTGGCGACCTGATAAGACTTCTTTTCAGGGAAGATGGAGAAGGGACTGGTATAGACATGGGTGATTTACCTCTCACAAGGTGCTGTGGTCTCTTGCATAAATACAACCACACAAGCATTTGTCTGGCAATAAAACATTTTGTGCTGCAAGTGCACAGGTTGGTAGTGGCAGCTCTGGGTAATTCAGCCATTTTGTAATTTATTAAGGGTTGTCAGAGCAGACATTTTAAAATACTGGTCTGTTCATCACTGTGAAGTATTTACAGTTAGATTTTCATGTGAAAATCATTCTTGATCCATTCACTAATATTTACCGTCCCTTTGATTTTTAGATCAAATACAAAATTATTGTTTCTTCAGGGAACCAAGTGTGAAAGTCAGACATCCACCTGCATGCCTCTCCTGCAGAGCTGGGCACAGGTGTCAATAGGGCCAAAATCTAAGGAGGTTATCACTGTGCACTTTGCTTGACTGGATAAAGCTGGTACAGTATAGTCCTAATCCATGCATGTAGCTCTTAAAAACTGTGGAGGTAGAAATAAAATAGCAGTTTGTTTAACAGCAATGATATTGCTGCTAATAGTGATGATAATGATAATGATGGTGATTATAACAGAAACATCAACAACAATAGTAGCAATAATAAGAATTATAGTAATGCTTGTTTATTTGCATGTATTTTACAAATGCATTCTACTTAGCTGCAGCTCAAATCAGCGAGTCAAGGCTCAAGGAATGAAGTGCATTAGCTATGTTTTGAACAGGCTTTGGCTGGCAGAATGTTCCAGTCAGGGAAGATCAGCCTGCCTAGGAAGGAAATGGAGATCTGAGATGTTAGGTTTTTTTGGTTTTTAAATTGCAGATAGCCAGATATTCTTTCTTCACTGATTGGCTTTTGAGGCTCTTTTTTTTAAGTTGTTTCTTTTGAGGGGGAGTTCTTTTGATGGACATAATTCAGTTGGTGAACTGCTTAGGTTGGTCATAACAACCATTCCTTAGAGTAATCACCACAGAGAGCTCACAATTTCCTTTGCCTGACTGGTCAGCTGAGTTATTTGATGCGCTTTCAATATTCTATGAATTGTCTAGAACAATACATTTTTATGCATCTGCAGCTTTTCACAAATTTTCATTCATGAAAAATTTCTATATTTGGAAAAAATATAATCTAACAAAGCTAACAAACTACAGCTGTTCAATTCTTCACAGAAGTGAAGCTGAAAAGATGATCAGAGCAACCCACTTGTCCTCACAACTCACTTAGGTTTGCATTTGCTGGACTGAACATGTGGTGAGAGGACTGTGACAGAAAAGAGACAGAAAAATCATGGAGAGGTGCTCTGTAAGGGTCCCGCAGGAGGCACGTGCACCAAGAGGGACTGAGGCATACAGGGAGCTGAATGTATGCTTTGATGGCACAGGGAGACGTTACCTACACTGTGATGCTCTCTGTGGCATGGCCTGATCTGGTCCCTAGGGTGCACTGCACCTCTCCAGCTCACCCATGGGCCCTTGTTTCCAGGCAGGGAAACCCACACGGAAAGGTTGGGAAGCCTCTTCAGTGTACTCATAGAAGATCCATTGTCTGGACAAAAAGACCACATAGCAACCTATTCTAAAATGCCAATGCAACCATCAGGATGAAGATACAAGGGAATAGAGCAGGTACTGAAACATCTGGAATGTAGGGACATGATAGACTATTTGTCCAAATATAAAGAAGTGGCCAGCTATAAAGTGCTGCAACACAGTGACAAAAAGAGCCAGCTGAGGTACCCATACCATGCTGAATGTACCCATGACAGCTAAAGAGAGGTTCAGTGCTGGAAGGAGGAACATCACAATTGTAAGCATGTGGAGGACAGTGTGAAAAATTACAGAAGAGTTTTGGCAGTGGTAGTCAAATATCCAGTGTGGGCAGCGGAAGCATTAGTGTGCCTTCCATTACCTTTGCACTAAATGTGCAGGGCTTGGCACTTTCTGGTCATAAAGCTAATTCTGTATTTACAGAAACAGGTGGATAGATAAGTTTCCAGCATCAGAGCATTCACCTAGGGGAAAATATGGAAGGAATGTAAATCGATATACAGTTCAAATAAGACTACAGAAGATTTCTAATCATAGTATCCTTTGGATTGCAAGGTAGATCTCATGGGTCTGTTCCCATACACAAGAGCACTTGATCTGAAGCTTTATTATTATCCTTGTATGCAGATACTTTCCTGAAGAATCTTCATTATGGTTTTCATAATAGAAGAAAATATTGATGCTAACTAAATATTCAAGACATTTTGCACTAAAAGAGGTTGAACTAGGACAGACTTTACCTTCACTCGGGCTTCTGTCCATCATGTTTTCTTCCTACACACAGAGTTCTGATTTAAGTGGGGGACTACAGAGCTGAGGCAGCATCATGCAGCATGTGAGCACCTGCTGTGTTGCTCTTTACAGATAGAAGAGTAACCTTTATATAACCTATAGTCTCAGGTAAACCTGTGCCAGGAAAAATCCAACATGGATGCTTCAAAAGAAGGGGATATTTATTCCCTCATTGAACCATGAACAATGTATCCCTGGATTTCTATTTTGACCCCCATTATTCTCTAGTTCCACTTTGTGATAGTGGCAGAGCCTCAGCATTGTATGTGATATAATGCAGTAGTATTCACATTTATGAAGTTTATTTTAATAGTGTGCCATCAAGTTACGAAGATGTAACACTGACATGACAGTATCTGAATGGAATGGCATGAGTCACTCAAGGTGGACAAAACCAGATGAGCAATGAGGTCTCCATTGCTTGCTTTATTCTCTGCTGCAAGCTCCTTTACTGGTCTCCCTATAAAACACCTTTGCCTTTGCTCATGAGAGTTGTGTGCATAGGATGCACCTCCTCTCCTCTCTCACCATTTGAAAGCAGCTCTTTTATGTAATACCACTCTTTCCATTGCCCTGAAATTTCATAGAGCAACCCTTACTGTTTCTCTTGGTGAGTGTCTTGTTTCATTATGAGGCTAACAGAGAAACTTTTAATAGGACAAATTCAAAACTAAACAAACAGATCAATGAGAAAGAGTTTTAATGTTTTCACTGCGAAGTGCAAGTCTCTGTCAGAGAGAAAAGTACAACTGGTAGGTATTGACTTACTGGATTGGTGCATATTTGGCCACATCAACACCTAGCATCAATCCCTGACTTTTTGAGGTTTTCCTTTTTTTTCTCGAACCATAATACCTACAAATGCTTATATTTGGGACATAGGGTGACATTCAGACAGTTGCATTTGCATGATTGCATCTGCTAAAGAATTTAGCTAATTTTTAAACATAAGGGTTGTTTTAGAACATATCAGCTCAATGTATTGTAAATCTAGTACTGCGATATAAATATTAAATATATCCGTACAGACATACGCAGCCACTGGGGCTAGGTCCTCCTCCTCTGCCTCCACATTTCCAATTCAATTTATCTGAGCTAGAAAACAGTTCTAGTAGTGTGAACTTTGCTGGTTTTCCATTTGATTTGGAGCTCTCTTCAGACTTTGTATTTTAAAAAAGGAATTGTGCCTGTGTTAAAATTATGGCTCCTTCACAGTTCTAGGCAGCATGTGAGGTTTGAGAAGAACAGACCATTCCTCCTGCTCTCATTTCAGGCTGCCTCTGGTAAAAACTGATTAACTAGAGTGTGATGCCTGAGATGGCAGCATCAGTAAACTGCTTGTATGCAATGTGTTAACAGGTTTAGAATGTAAGGTCTGCATATGCCCAGTACTTTTCATCCTGTTCAAATTAAAGTGTGTATAAAAATGTGAAGCAACTTGCTAGTTTTAAATCTCTCTGCATGGTCAAGGCCTTAAATACCTTAGTTGGTTTAATACAGAAAGCCCTGCACAATGATTTATGATATATAGGGGAATAAAGATTTCTTTCTTATGCTTCAATTTTCACAGGGAATAAAGTTGCATAATTGAGTCTGGGTGGCTTAAACACAGTGCAGTAAAACAGAGTGTTCCTCCTCATTATTACTTTTAGCTTCATCCAAAACTAATAGCATTTAAGTGTGTTATTATACTATGACTGTTTGGTGCCATCTGAAATTATTTTTATGGGCACTCACATCTCTTAATGTAAAGCAAAATTGTACCATATTTATCTGGTTCAGCTTTTGAATCAAGAACCGAATGTACACAGAGACTGAATTTCCTTCTGGTGTCTCAAGTAAGACCTGTTATGCACTGGAGGTGATAGTATGTGAAGGAATCCTGTTTTGTTGCTGATATGACTTAGAGGCTTTCTGCTTGAATTCTGGTAATGTACATTTTAGGTTTTTTTAATACAGAAATCCAATTTCAGAAGATTTTTTTTTTGTTTGTACAGTCCTTAGATTCCTGCAAAGATGATAATAAATGGCTCATGAAATAAAGGGACTTTTACGTACCCATAGGTGATGCAGTTAGGGGAGATTTTGGGCTCCCTTTCTGGCTGAACAGGTAATTTCATCTTAGTGCAACCTCTGATGATAACCCATTGACACATTTGGCTCATTTGGGTCATGAGATTTTCCCTCTCACTGTTTTCTCACACATTGTGTCTCATTTATACAGAAATTGATTGACTTTTTTGAAAATCAGATGAACATCACACAGAACATGAATCTATGTTTCCCTATCTGAATGTTCATGACTTGAATACTTCTTAAATTGTGCTGAGCTGAGTGTAGCCAGATGATGAGTAGAACCATATGAACAATGCTTCCATCAGCCGCTTGAAGCAGATAAGCCCATGAATAATTCAGCACAGAAGAGTGCCTGGCTCTTCTCTGGTAGCTTCACAATAGGTCACAAGTGACTAAGCTCAGAAGAGGATGTGTCCTCAGTATAATTAGTCTTTCTTTAACACTACTGAATTAGCACTTCTGTTTTATTGTACCCTCAAGGTAAAATGGTTATTAGGTTACAGAACAAGCAAATTATTGCTAAATGCCTTGGGCAGATAACTCAAGAGCTTCTAGCACTTTATTAACTACACCTTATATCATCAGAAAATATTGCAAAATTGGTAAAAAACACAAATGTTACTGTAAAAATAAAAAAGGAGGCTACAGGGGTGAGAAAAGAAAGTAGAATTAAGCAGTTGCCCAAGTCTGACATGTGCATTATGTACATAACACATCAGCCATCGTTCCCTATGTCATAGTTCAAATAGTTTATGTATGACTTATTTTTTATTATCAGATTATTAAAATAATACCATTTGAATATTTAGCTTGAATATAATTTGAAAAAAATGTAACCCCCTCATCTTTCCCCTCATTCTGAGGCTCAGTGTTGCTGCAAAGAAGTCCTTTCAATTGCACTAAGCTTGATCTTTACAGAAACCCGGGGTGAGGCAAACCAAGGGACTACTGTCCTGGACCAATTTCATAGCTAAATTACCCTCTCTAACCTGGCTTAGAAATTTTAGAGGGAGGTCTTGCTGCTTGATTACTTCTTCCTGATCTTGCCTTCCAGGTACAGGGCCCTGAACAGTGGTGCCTTGGCTAGAATCATTATGTGCAGGCTTTTGGGAGCCTTCCAGGAGCCTTCCAGGAGCCCCATCATAAGGAGCCTTATGATGCTGTCTCAGAGGATTACTTTACAACCAGTTTTACTGACCCGATATAGTGCAGGTACCTCAGCAGGTGTGTCAGGGTAACTTAGTGGCTCAATGGGATGCAGAGCTAAGGAGGAGAATGAGCAGCAGTTCTTGGAAGTGCAATTGCAGCCAAAGTTATCACCTTGGGAAATTAGAGCCTGTGTCACTTTGGCACATAGATTTTTGGTCTGAACACAGATTTTTGGCCTGAACACTCACAGGCCAATCTCTCCTGGGCATTTAAGCCTGCCTGCAAGTTCCTCTGAGCCACTGTTACCACACTCTCTCTGTCTTCTTCCTCTTTCACCAGTTGGAAGGGGGTGACCAGATGTGAGGGATGGAGGTGCAACAGACTGACCCAGGTGCAAAAATGGAGTGACAGAGCCTGCAGACAGCTCAGCAGCAGCCTGTCACAGATGGATGGACCCATCTGCTTGGACGACTGCACTAGCAGGTTCAGTGGCAGGCACCTGTCTATCTGATGCTTTGTTTTTGGTAGCCCTACACATATAACATTAATCAGAGGTGAGAAAGTACTAAAAACAGGAATGTGACTGAAATTTTCTGTTCATTTTTAGAATCATCAAGAGTAAGCAACCTCACTTCTGCTGTTGTACTACACCTTTGTGAATGTGTTTGGATGTATTTAACAGGTGTGCATTTTAATATAGATTGTGTGCACAAATATAAATCACAGAAAAACAGACACGGAGGGGTATATTAAGTCACAAGTCAAGGATCCAGCAGAAAGCAATTTCCTACGATCATTTTATGTGGTAAATAAAGAATGTTTAAAGTTTTTGAGGTAGATAAGTACTTCTCAAAACCTGAGGATTCAGAAATAGAATATGGGAATAAAATATGTTGGGAAGAATCTCAGGACCAAAATTGCTAATAGCTATATCACACAATTTATGACATGCAGCAATCAATTACCACAAAAAAAGGAGTTATTTTGTGACATTTTAGAGCTCTAAGTAGACAGAGAAATCTACCTAAAGTATCAAGAATCTCAGAATAAATGCACAGATTTGAAATGCACATTAGGGTGCTCTTTCATTTTCTATGAGGTTTTATTAACAGAGATCAGCTTTCAAAGGGCCTGAGAAGAGACTTGCTGCTGCTGAGATCAATAAATTGGTAAGGAATGAGTAGCATAAAGCTGAACCAATAGTAACCCAGTAGGGGAGCAATCAGGGAGAGCTTTATAACAATGCAAAAGACAAATTCTCCACACTGCAGATAGCTCAGACCTAACCCATATGTCGGACACGTAACCTACGGTTACGCTCTTGTTCCCTTGAAGAACTGCACATCCCACAGAACCAGGTTTTTAGCTGGTATTACATAATTTTTTTTAGTGTGTCTAAAAAGTTGTTTTTAGTTTCTCTAACCAGATCAGCCACCCTTCCAGGTAAGCCTCCCCAGTTTATATACTGGGCATTACATTCTGTGGTGCGGAATATCCCTTTGGTCATTTGGTCACTTCAGGTCACCCATCCCAACCGTGCTCCCTCACAGTTTCTTTTAGAGACCTCCTCACTGGCAGAGCATGAGACAAGGAAAAAGGATCTATGACTGAGGAAAAACACAACTTAGCAAAAACTAAATCATCAGTGTGTTATCAACCCCATTCTCATTCTGAATCCAAAACATGGCACTGTAACAGCTACTGAGAAGAAATTAACTCTACCCTAACTGAAACCAGGGTAGAAGCTAAAGTTCTGCTATTTCCCTACAATTAAACTTTTTTTTTTCCCCCACTATGCAGAAGCTTCTGCTTCTAGGAAAAGGTGACATGAACTCCTTTTGGATATTTGTTTGACAGCTCAGTGTTAAAGGTACTCTGCTAACTGTCTCCCAGGCACAGGTGATGGCAGTATTGGATTTTCTCTCCCTTCAATAGCTGGAGTTAATGACCTGCAAAGATTTATGAATAGAATTATATTAATGAGTCAAGTCAAGCTCTGAAGGAAGGTAAGGTTGGGGTAGGGTTGTGTTTGGATTTTGGGATCTTCTTTTGTATATTATTCCACCATCTTCCATAGTAACAAAGTGTAAGGCAGATGCTCCCTATGGTGCCTTTTTTTTATCATGATGGCATTTTCTGCTTGTAAGATCAGGAACCCAGAGACCAGGAAAAATTAATGGAAAATCCCAACATAAAACCAAATTAAAGATAGAGATGATTAATTTGAATGAAGCTGCTATGAAGCAAAATCTATCAAACAGTCAAATTTCAGTATTCATTAGTTTGCATCAGAGCAACAGAACTGTTTCGGGAAAGGTGAAAGGGTTACAGCTGTTGCCATGCCAGTGGCCTCCACGCTGAGACCCTCCAACAGATCCCTGCCCTCCTACCAGGCTGTTGGGGCTGTTGGAAGGGGAAGGACACTGGCCTCGCTCTCTTAGGTTAGCCTGGGATTAAACAAAAGGTGTTGTGAAAAAATAATTGGATGCAACTTGGGTGACGTTAGGCAGCGTAACTTCCAGTATTAATTGAGTTTCCATACTGTGACCAATAAAGTTTTAGCAGACTGAAGCCTGGCAAATTTGTGGTTGCAGCAGGTTTTCTGTTTGTATAGCACTACTATGTGCATATTATTTCATAGAAATGTGAGTGTAGAGCATCACATCTGTATTCCATCTGATCCCTCTAGGGCTGCAAAAGCTTATGCCTGTGGACAGTAACTAAAGGTGATAATGAAGCCAAGAATAGATTTGGATGTAGCAAATGATAACAAATTAGACAGAATCCACATTCAATATCTTATTTCCCTCTTGAAACATGTTGAAAAATGTGCAGATAAAATGTCAGGGTTAAATTAAGGCCTTAGTAATGGATATGGCTCAAAACCAAAAGATACATTTTGGGTGGGTGTCCAGAAAACCAGAATCTGACTGACTTGGAAACAGGTCTGAACATGATTTCATATTGAGACTGATCTGGAAATATTTCTCTTTTATCCCTTAAACTCCCTGAACAGAATAAGGACCTTGCAAATAGTGTAATATGTTAACAAAGGTAAGTTGTATAGTACTAGTTGTAGGTTTCCAAGTCAATACACACTGAAGCTCTGTGATTTACCAGCACTGAAGCTGATAATAATGAGACAAGGAAAAACTTTTCTCATTGCTCCTCTAAAGAAAAAAAAAATTGAGAATTCCATGCTAACCATACGCAGTGCAAGTTTTTCTTTACAGGTCACAATATGTTTTCTGCAAAGGTTGTATGTTTCTGGATAACATCTAGGTTGGCATGTTTTCAAATTCTCTTAGAATCCTTGGGAAGTGCTCATATTATTGTGAATGGCTAAAATCTATAATCCATACCAGATTTTAAAGCATGTGATCATGATTTACTTAATGGTAACATAAGGTTTCCTAGGGCAGGAATTCCAGTTTCCATTTATGATCAGAGATTTGTAAGGAACATACATATCTAAAAATTCATTATTTCTGTATTGATTAGGATTATGGTTGAATTGGTTTCTTTGCACATGGTTTATGAAGATAGAAAAGAAGACAGAAGAAAAAGAGGAAGAAGATTCAATTTGGCTATCTAAGGTCTAGATGAAGTTCAATGAAATTTTGGTGCTTTTTGGAGATATTTGTAAGCCAGGAAATAAAGCTGATGTACATCAGCAAAATAAGAGTTTTCTCACAGAGCTCTGAGTTGTAAGAAGATGTGCAATTTGTCTTCCACAATTTTTACTACTTTGACCTTGAAGTGAAATTAAATGTCCTTGTGAGCTGTCTTGAAAATCCTGGATTTGGCAAAATCACAAAGCCATTCTTTCTTGGTGTGATTTCACATTGCTTGTTCTCTTCAGCAGAAAATCAACTGAGCAAAACAGATTGAATATAAAAAAAGAATAAAACTACGTGTAAAAACTACGTGTAAAACCAGACTCACTTAGCAATCACATTGTGAGTGAAAATTCTGCTTGGTTGACTGGGTTTTAAGTTACCCATGTTTTATGTTTTCTGATGTCCCGCTATCGCACAGCAGTGGCATTATTTATTTATATTATTTATGGATTAAATATTGCAACCTGAATTCAGTTTTGTTGCCTTTAACCAAAAAGTCTTTTTCAGCTGGTGCATTGCAAGGCTATCAAAGAACACAAAATAACAGTATTCAAAATATTATTTTTTGCTATAAAGTACTTTGATTTCTACATTTTAAAACTATATGAAGGGCTGTAAAATATCCAGATTTCTACAGATTAAAACTGTATAAGAGTGGATATTGTTATCATTTTTGTAATTATTATTGTAATTATATATTTTTTTTCTAGGAAGTGATTTTACAGCTCTGGTTGGTCTTAAAACCAATATGATCCACCAAGAACTTAACAGTTGATTAACTCACCCATGATGATGAGTTCTGTTATTAGAAGTTTTTCATGTGGGCTATTCCGGTCTGTGGGCAAAAGTCTTAATGGGCAAAGGATCAGGCTCATTCCTGAATTCACTGAGAACAGCTCCCAGTCCAAAGGAAGAATCAATGGATAGCTGGTTGTGAGTGTTGGCAGGATGATACTTCATTCTGAAGTAAAAGCTGTCAGCCTGTTAATCATGCTGATGACTTCTCTGTAGTGTTTGCTTAGTATTGAAATATCAGGTTTTAGCCACTTACTGATTTTAATGCAGTGATAGGACATATAATCTATTTCATCTTGCATGATATTTTGAGCTTCCTGTTTCAGAGGGGAGTGTAATACCAGGGCTGATACATAATCTGTAACAACTGGGTATTAAGTTATTACGAGAACAAATTGCAGTTATTAATAAATGGCTAATTTAAGCTGCAACTAATCATAGAATATCCTGAGTTGGAAAGACCCACAAGGATCATCAAAATCCAACTCCTGTCCTGCACAGGGCAGTCCCAAGAGTCACACCATTTGCCTGAGAGCATTGCCCAAATGTTTCTTGAACTCTGTCAGGCTTGGTGCTGTGACCACTTCTCTGGGGAGCCTGTTCCAGTGCCCAATCACCCTCTGGGTGACAAACCATTTCGTGATGTCCAACCTAAACCTCTCCTGACTCAGTTTCATGCCCTGTCCTTGAGTCCTGCCGCTGGTCATGAGAGTGAAGAGATTGGTACCTGCCACTCTGCTTCCCCTTGTGAGAAAGTTGTAGACTGCAAGGTCTCCCCTCAGTATCCTCTTCTCCAGGCTGAACAAGCCAAGTGACCTTAGTCATTCCTCAACATCTTGTTCCCCAGTCTGTCCCTACATCCAGGGTTGTCCCAACACAGGTGCAGAATCTGGCACTTGTCTTTGTTAAACTTCCTATGAGGAAGTTGAGGAAACCTGGCCCTAGAATGGCGCCCTGAAGAATCCCACTGACTGGTCACCAGGCTGATATAAAGCCATTTATTATAACCTTTTGCACCCAACCCATGAGCCAATTGCTCACCCATTGCATGATGTGTCCATCTAATTTTTTCTAATTTTTACCTAATATTTAGAATGCCACTGTATCTTTTCATGTCTCTCATATGAATAAAATTATAACCATTCTTCTGTGTCCTGCACAAGTTTATGAGGGACAGCTAGGGAACTCTTGTTTGAAACATTCATGCTTTTTATGAAATGTGGTCATACATATTTCTAGCTTTGGACTGTTAAAGTAGAATCCTTCCCAAATCATTCTTTTACTAAAAAAATATGAACATGAGGATACAATATTCAGATTCAGGCTGACAGGCACAAAACATTTTATATAGGTTTTATGCCTGAAAATTTGTCTGATATTTGTTGTAGAAAATAGCATTTTCTAGAAAGAAAAATATTCTGCTAAATATTCCACCACCTGCCTCATGATGGCTAACTTACAGGCAACAGATTATTTTTTTAATAAGTAGCATTATTAGGAGCTACTGTACAAAATGAGCATTTTTTCATATTAAATAGAATAGGTTTTCACTGATATAGTTTTGTGAAACAGGGGTATTTCAGAATACCCTTTTTTTTAGTCAGAAAGGAAAAAAAGAGGAAGAAGTCTGCCTGGCTTGGGCCAGATTGTTTATGTTCTTCAGTGACAAAGTAAAATGACATCTGGCAGGAATTTCAGAAAACTGGGCAAATCCTGTGCCTCAGAACTGTGTGATTTATGTGGGGAAGCAAAGAGTGAGGAGTCTGTGTGCAGTATGAGCTTTCAGAGGAAAAATACAATGAAAAACCAGGCTGCTTGCATTCATTAAAGAGCTCATACTGCTTTTCACAGGACAAAAATTCTTTCTCCAAACTTTATTGTTCATCAAACACTGAATCCTAATTATCAAGCTACTGGAAGATGATCTTATCACCATCTGCTAATGAGCATGCCCTCCTACATTGACACAGCAGGCACCTGTTAGATGTGTTTCTGTGATAAGTTATTGGTAAATATTTTGAAACAGTCATCATGTTGCACTCCTATAAATATATATTTTGTAAAATGTTTAAATTCTAGTGGCACTCCATGAGAGAGAAAAGCTATTTGACTTCATTATTCTGATGGGAAGAAAGCAGTAAAGTGTTTGTCAGTGGGCTAAAAATTATCTACAATTAAAACATGGATAGGGGGAATATCTATGGGTACATTCAACTGAATAAAAAAAGTTAAAAGCTATTCACAACCCTTTGCACTCCAGCACATAAGTAAACTACTACCTATTTGGGTCATGAAGAAAATTGCTTCAGAGGCATCTTATTTCAAAATTGTCCGACAGTTAAGAACAAGGCTTCTTACATTTTCTCTGCTATGACTTTTTCAGGTTTATACTATCTTCCCTGTCTCCACTATAAAATTTTTCTTGCCTTATGCAAATATGCCTATGTGAATAACACACAGTTGTTTAAGGGAGGTGCTAAGAGTTACTGATACAAAGGCATTTTGTTATTTTTAATACTATTATTCTGATGGGAAAAAACCAGCAAAATATTTGTTAGTAGGCCAACTATTTTCTATTATTAAACATGGCTTATAAGAAAAAATGGCTTATAAAACCACAGAAAATATTTATTTAAGCATCTGAAGACTTGAGTATGGTACTGAACCCACATTCTTGGCAAAACAGCTTTCACTGTGGCCTGCTTTATACTGACTTATGTATACTTAAGTACTTTGGATGAAAGGACTTTAAAATCCTTAATGTTCTGTTCCTGTATCCATGAAAGTCAGTAATAAATTTCCTTTAGCTTCAGTTGCATAGAAACAGTATCTGACAGGTTAAATCTTGTAATTTCTCATCAAAATACAGGCGGGTTGTCATCATTAAGGCTGTTTTTCACAGTGGGACAAGCTTGAGCAACAAAATGTCAAGAAAAGAGAGGGGATAGAGATGTAAACAAATCCAAAGATTCTTAGCTCTTTGCCTCAACTCTAAACATTTCACTGCACAGTCTGTAAGATTTTCTTACTTGTAGACTACAAGCATTTTGAAACTGTCTCACATACAGGTGTGCCCAGGGTGCTTAGGCTGAGAATGTTCCAGGTAACACCTGGCTTCATTGGAACACATTTTTTTTCCATATGAAATAGCTAAATTTGTTTGCTCAACAAGCAGATTTACCAGAAAATAGATTAGACATGGCTTTCACTCCTAATCAGTGACATGACAGCTTCTTAAGCAGACTCCTGTTCACCTATTTGCCATTCTGTTTGAAGGAACTTGCCATTCACTATTAAGGTTTCTTAATGAGTTTAACTTGAAAAATCAACTGCTGTGCTGCAGATGTCCATCCATCAATTTGCTCCTGCACTTTCCATCAGGAACATTTGACTGGATGGTTATTTATCTGCTAAGATAGTAAAACTGTCACAACTTCTCATATATTCTGATGGGCGTTTAAGAGACCATAATTTAGAATTATAGAGCTATAAAGCCATCTTCCTTCATTATTTAATAAGCAGACCCTAAATTAATGTTATATATTCTTCCTTGTTTGTAGATCTCATGTCCTTTCTGTTCTACGCATCTATCCATGTTGTTCTGGGCAATGATATTAAAATCTTACCAAAGAGAGAGACTTTATTCAGAAAAGTAATTTATTTCAGTGGCTAAAGACAAAATAATATTATAACCTATATTTAATACTGGACAATCTGTATAGACACGGAGTGAAGCGAAAATGTAATGAATCTGAAAAAAAATGAAATGTGAAATATGTGAATAATGTTTCAACTGGAAGGAGCTCTTAAGCAGACACCAGGGGATTCACTACTCAGACAAGATTTTTTTCTGTTTAAGTCATTTATAACATCTTTCCCTGGTGTTCACCGAAGACTAGTTTTATCTGCTCCAATGGCACTAATAAGGTGCCTCACTAATTATTGTCATGAAACTTAGCAAAATCTAAATCTTGGATAATTCTACTTATCTCTCAACTATATTGAAATGGAATAGTGGGCAGAAAACCCCACAGAACAAAGCTGTACAGCGTCATTAGAAAGCAGTCTAAAAAGAAGTGAAAATGATACACAGAAGTTCATTATTTTAACCTGCATTCCCTATGGTTAATTTGTAAAGATGTCAGTTATTTTCTGTAGAGCTCAGTTAAGTACATAATGAGTATGATTCTGGTCTAAGTGACTCCTAAGTCAGTGGAGACTTTTGTAAACATGCCACTGTGCATCCATAACACAGATCTCCCTCCTGTAAAGAATACATAAGTGAAGGAGGGGTGCAGTTGTGCTGTGCAATTACGTTGCAGGGGAGACATGACCCTAGAGTAAAGAAATTCATCATCACCTAAAAGATGGACCCTGCTTCTCAACATCCAAATGCATATAAAAAGGGCCAAGAAAAGAGCATAAAAGAAATATTAAAAACACAAAAATCTTCTCAGTAAGGAGGCATGGTGTCTGTTCAACAGCTGCAGAAAACAAAAGGAACAAGGTAATATAAAATGATGAAATCAGAGTCAGTCAGATAATCCTCCCTGATTCTTTCTCAGGGAGAAAAACAAATGAAAACTAGTGAAAATTATTATGCAAATAGATGTGAAGAAGTGCTTTTTAAGATGAATAATAATTATTGGTGCCATTAGACATGATTGAGATGAACCTTAAAGGAGGTTTCAGAAATGAATTACACATTTGTATGAATAATAAACACACAAAATGAAATTACAATTACCAAGGCTTATTAGGTTCTTCTAATTAAATATCACGCATCTACTACATATGCTAGAATTAAACTTAGATCTCTATCATACTATAATACAGTAACGAAAACATGAATTATACTCCTTCACTTAATGCACCCAAGAAGGCCTAAAAAGAATTATAAATGATAGACATATATAAAAATTTGTTATATGTAACAAGACCATGTGGGACAAACAGCCTGTGCCAGTATCGAAGCCAAGTAAAAATTCTTAGAGCTCCGTTTCTTGTCTTGAGCAGAACAAAGATTGAACAGACTGAAGAAAATCACACTACAAATAATTGAACAGCTTCTTCTCAGAAAAGAATACCTTCCTAGAGAGACAATTTTCTTGGTAATTAACAGAATATTTTGCTATAAAATAGAAAGTTTATGCTATAAGTTATTACTTCCTTGGGGCAATTTTACCCTGGCTGCTGACTGAAATGGTAGCATTTTCAGAAGGAGACCATCTCAAGGCTGCCAAATTCTTTCACTGCAATTCATGAAGCCAATGCAGCACCTCTACTTGTGTATCTCATCAACAAGATATTGAACCTGTATATAGGAACCTATTGGTGAAGGATAGCAAAGTGTGGGGGAAAAAGGAAAGGAGAGAGAGAGTATGTGTTTGTGTGTGTGTGCAGGTGTGTGTGTTCACTCATGCCATGGGGTAAGGCTCTTTTAAAGTGTGAAGAGCTACTAGCAGGTCACATGGGCTAGAAGAAGGGGTACAATTTTCTGGAAAAAAGAAGGAAAGAGGAGATAAAAAGGCAAAAGGGACAAGACTGCTGGTCCCTACTTAAATTTTTGACCATGTATAGTTTTCCTTTGTGTCACTACAGTTATCTGCTGGCTTAGATAGAAGGGCATCAGCAAAGGTCTGCTTTTTCTGGCTCACGGAAATAGCTACCATTCATAATTAGAGATGACAAGCTAGACTATATGGACCCCTGTCAGAGACTGAAATATTATAGTTTATGACTTAAACCTTTTCTTGAAAGACTTTTAAAACTGTATTACAAAAGCTGCAGAGAAGACTACCTCACCCTGAATGGGGCCCTGACTGAGGCCTTACACTGCTCGATGATGAAGATAAGATAAAGTAACATCTCAGGGTTGGGGACATTCGCAGGGCACAAGCTTGACGCCTCCAGGGTGGAGACCAGAGCCCCAGGGCTATCAGCTGCCAGGCTCGCACAGACCTTCTCACCAGGAGTGGAGGGAGAGAGGCTTTGGGTGTCTTGGAAAAGCCTCTGGTCAGAGGCGCAGTGACCGCCCAGCCTCTGCTGTGCAGAGGAGCCCTCACCCGGGGGGGCAAAGCTTATCCACAGCAGAAGGGGGTGACATGGCCCATCACAGGGGCCCCCTCAAAGGGCTCCCCAGACCCTGCACTGGAGCACCAGAGATGATGCAACAGACCCTCAGTGTTGCCAGGGACAGTGTGTCAAGCTAGCCCCTGCCAGGGGAGACACGTGGGCGTTCCCACCTGGCCCAAAGCGTATAATAATCCACGGAATTCTGTACTCTGTGGCGTGTGGCAGCATGGCCACAGCAGCAACGGGGCACCCTCACCACCAGAAGATCAGATGGAGGGGAGCAACGAGACGTCGGGGGGACCCTTGGATGGGTGATGTGCTTCCACCTAACCCCTGTCACCTCTCCCTGTCCCCCCACCACCCATGCACACTTCTATTTCTTTCTTTCTTTCTTTTCTCTTTCCTTCTCTTTGTCTCTCTACTATTAAATAAAATAAATCAATGATTTGGCATCAACATCTAACCTCGTTTGGTTTTCATCTAGTTTCTGGGAATATTTTGAACCATCTAAATTCTTTCCAGTTTATGCACAGAGACTTAGCTTTCTTTGCTTTTCTGGGTTTAAACCGGATTGCAACAACTCCATGATTTGTTTGCTCCTATGTGCAAATAATACTTGAGATGCTTCTAAAATGGCCAGCTGAATTAATTTTCTCCCACCTGAAACCATCCTAAGGGAACTCAACTGTCATCTCTCTACTCACACCTGTGTGCCTCAACCAGCACCACGGAGGCATTGTATCTCTTACTGCCTTGCAATGGCAGTGATGTAGTTATTGCCAATTTCACTCTACATGTGATGGATGGGAATCAATTAAAATACTGTATTAGAGACAAACAGGATGTTTACTCGGAATAATTTTTTTGATTTAGTAAATGGTAGAACTAATAAAAGAAATTGCTTCTATCAGCTTTCACAATAGTTTAAAACTTATTGAGCACAACCAGACAAGTGTTTAGTTATCTGGAGGAGAAAGCTTGAGCAATGGGCTGGAAAAGCAAGGTCTTTTAAAATTTGCCTATTTTTAAGATTTAGTTTCAGTCTCTTCTTTCCCTCCTCCCTGTCAAGTAATTAAAGTTCTTGACTTGTTTCAAAATGGCTCAGATTAAATTTCATTTTGTTAAGCACCTCAATTTTTCAGCTAGGAAAAAAAAAGACCATTAGGAATTTGCATTATCCATTACAGCCTCCTTCATGATCTGAAATTTATATGGGAAATGCTAATTGGACATTCATCATAATAAAGATAATGATTTCTGTAGTCTCCACAGTGATAATTAAGATGAAAGATGAAAATGATGCAGAGCGAACATTGTATTCTTTATTTGCTATGAATGGAGAATGGAAAATTAGTTCTGTCCTTGTCTGCAGGGTAGGGGTGCCAGTCAGGGATAGAGGGGAACATGTACAAGAAGTTGTTTTGTCTAAGACATCTGAATTTGCTTAGGGGAAAGATGGTCCTGCTGATTTTACTCCAGTACTCAGATGAAGAAGGTTGATATTGATTGTAACCTCCTACTACTACTGGGAGTTGTCCTGAAGACAGATGTGACTAATGAGGTTTTGTTCATTATGCTTCAGTGCACTGTGCTTGCCTGTTTTTGCTTTCCAAACAATGTGTGTTCCCAGTTCCTTGAGGGGAAGAAGCAACTTCCGTGGTGTGGAGTTTTAAGTGCATGCAGTGCCAGAAGCAGGCTTTGTGAATTAACTGGCCAGAATACTCATTGCCATGTCTACGTGCATCTGTTTTGAGACTAAAACCAAGCCAATAAAACAGACCTTTGTGAAATAGAAAGAATTTTACACAAAAATCTTTCTCTTACATTTGTTCTACTTCTCCTACAAAAGAGATTTAGTGAATTAAATCCAAGATTGAGATTGTTGACACCGTTATTTTTTCTGAAACTGGAATGAACTTTAACTGTCAGCCTGAAGTCTTTGATGAACCCACATAGGACCCAAGAAAATCTAATATCACTAATTATCCATTCAGAAGACCAGTGTGACTATGGAGAGGCATAATTTATCAGGGGCTTGCCGGATACATATTTGTCAGGAAGGATTTATGGCTTCTAGATGCCTCTGTGGGCTTCTGCTCCTGAAAAGAGGGTTGGAGAGCAGTCAGGGACTACTCAGAGACTCGCAGCCACAGATTGGTTCAGGCTGCTGGGCACTGTGTAGTGTTGGGCTGAGAGCACTGCTGCATGCCCCTGGGAAAGTGCTCTCTGGAAGTAGGTGGCCAAGGTGACTGCTCAGGCACCTTCACAAATCATCTAGTCCTGTTGTCACTGTGGGCTAAAGCAAACGAGCCCCAGAAAGAGCTGGAATGACAATGCCTGGTCTGACAAGGGTTGCTGCAGCTTCCCATTGCAGTAGGATGAACAATATTTGGTGAATAGAGACCTAGTATTCACTCCTAGTTTTGGAGAGTGAGGTCTATGGATACTGATATTGTTCAATAGTCCATAAAAATCTTTTACAACCGCCCATAAACATGGAATGCAAGACAAACAATTGCACGTACAGAAAGACAGACCATGGAATCTGGCTAAAAGCTCATTGTGTATACACTGGCACACAGTTATAAGGAGGAGACTGTACCTTTTACCTTTCCTAATGGAAAAAAACAGAGAGACAATTCAATTAATACTCCAGCTTGTTTTAGTAGCTGCTGGTTTTAAGCCATTTCAGTAGCATCCTACAGGTTTATGAGGCCATAATCTGGTTGCTGAAAGGAAGAACTTTGAGGACAAGTAAGGCAGTGAAACACAAGCACTATGCCTAGTGTGAGCAACTTCACATGGGGCTGTGCAAATAAATTGACTTCTTGGTTTGCTTGCTGAATTGTGAGGGAGGAGGGAAAGGTGGGCCAGTAGAGGTTTGAACAGAAAACCAATTTACTTGTTGCTCCAATTGGCTCAACACAAAATGAGTGAACAGGAGTAAATAATTTCTTAGGTGATTTTCCTCAAAGAGTGCGTAAAAAACAAACAAATGCTCATTTTGGAGGTATTCCACACTATAGTAAAGATTTGACGAGACACCAAAGGGCATGGCATGGGTAGTTAGGACATGCACCTCAGATCGAGCCATTTGAGCAGCTGCCTCTCTGCTGATGGTCTGTTATCAAAAGCACAATGGAACAACTTCAGAAAAACAAGTTCTTATGAGCTTCAAACCACCGGTCAGAACGAATACCTTACCATCTTCTGGATTTTGCAAAGCTGCTACTGAAAATGTTTCCATGTTTGGAGAATGATCTCTACGTGGGGCTTTAGGTAGCGATACTGCTTTTTGCTGAAGAAATCAGCATATTTTCTGTACACCTGGTAGGGGAGAAAATTTCAGAGAATTAATTTTACTCTGCATTGAAGCTTTTCCTAGATTATAGTTGTATTTAGAGGGAATGGGAAATTGAGGTCCCAAGAGATACATTTTTCAGAAAGTCCTTAGGTGCTTTGAATGTTTTAGTTCAGAGGTCTTGTCTGGAAATACTCTGATTTGGCCATAATAAGATAGCTATCTTGAACTTTTTAAATGATACTCCAATGAATACCTGCATCAACTTGAACTTACTTTTTCATCTTGCTTATGCTCAAAGTTGAACTATCTTGAACTTTCATATACAACTCAATCTCAAGCATGACTTCTGATAAATCATGGATGTTGAAAGCATTCTAAAAATTCTCATGCTTCCTTTTTTCCTGCTCAAATTCTACATCTGTTCCTGGACTCCCAGAGTGTCCAAGCAGAAGACGCCAGTGCCAGACATTTCACAAACCCTTTCTTCCAAGAGGTTTCTTGACCCATTGCAATAGGCTTAAGTGAATAAAATCACTGGGATTAACTAGAGTAAGAACCAGATTCCAATCCTGCTTTTCATGGTGCTTGAGCCGCTAAGTTGAATAATTGTTTTTCTGATTGTTTAATGCTTTATGAAAGACATGGCAATTATCCACAATTTTTACAGATATTCAGAGTATCCTTCATTAAATAAAGATACTTTAGCTTTTCACACACATTTTAAAGCATTGTTCATTCTGTTTAAAACAGGGTACAGAAGTTTAAAATTGACAGGAATTGTATATAATGAATTGCTCATGAAAAGGAAAAGCCTGCATGATCTTGTCTAAGGATGGCTGCTCTTTGCCATCCCATACCATGTTCATGGAAAGTTCTAAAGCAGTCACACTGGAAATAAGTAGTTATCCAATCAGTGGTGCACAGAGGGGTTCACAGGTGATGTTTACCTTCTCAGGAAAACTGAGCTTCTCTTCTTTGTATTGGTTCTCTCTTTCTTTCCTTTTCTTCTCCCTCTAATCTATGTAGCAATGCACACACTGTGTACAAAGGGTTGTTCCTTTATAGGGGAGCATTTTACAAACATTAAAGGAATGGAAAATGACCCCATGAAAATTCCATTTTCATGAGTTTGATTTTTCAGTGCAGTAGAGATCTAGAAAAGGAGACATCCCAGCCTCTGCCCATGTCATCTTAGCCTTTGATTTCCTCAATTCTAACAGATTCAGTAATCTTAGATTTAGTTTGCACTGGAAAGAAAAATTCTGAATTTCATGATCAGGCACACCAGGGAGCAAGTCTTAAACCATCATATAATTATTCAACCACCCATGTGTGCGTGCAGACACACAAACACAAAATAGCTTTTTAAAATTTATTTAAATGCAATTTTGGGATTATACACTGGTCAATTCCTATTGATGAAATAATTTTCTGCTATTTTGAGGCTATGTAGGTTGATCTTGAAATAACCAACAAATCCAAGATTATTTGTTTGGGACCCAAGAAGGTGAGAAGCCTTGTTTGCAGATAACAAGTAGTTTATCCTGCTAGGTGTCTCCTTAAAGGTAATATGCAATGTCACAGGAATGAAGAATTACATAATTTTGAAAGGAACTATATGATTCATTGGTGCTGCTATTTTAAGTGGTATGGAACAGCACTCTGCAAGTCCTAAGATAGAGTTTACAAAAGGTTTGTTCCCAGCCTACACTTGACATATATCACAAGACTTCATAAAATTCAGTATTACTTTTCTTTTTCCAGAATAAGAGGTAGTTAAAAGAAGATGCTTGATTGAATTAGCATGGTGTGTGAGGAGAAATTAGCATGCATCTTTGATCTTAATGCGTTTGCTCTACATAAATGAGAATTCTTGTGTATCAAGGTAATGTTTGTGGAGAACCATATCACAGCCAGATGTATACATAGGTTAATACTCACCTTCTTCACAGTGAGTAGGGTTACCAGCAGCCTTAAGGAGAAAGGCAGAAGGGGAAGTGAGAGTGCCTTCATGGAGCTGGCTGCAAAATAGATTGCAAACAGGCAAGCAGGGAATTTTAAAGAGATTGAAAGATACTGTGGAATAAATAGCATATGAAAACCTTAACATGTATCAGGATTTTTTTACAATAGTTACTGTAAAGACAGTTTCTCTTTTGGGAATACTCACAACTGTGGAAGCATTGTAACAGTATCAAGAACATTTTTTCTTAAGCAGTGCTGTCTTGCAGCATATATTCATAAGATCTTGTTAGATAACCAGGCTCAGGCAGGCAGTATTTGACTGAGGAGACCCAGAAAGAACCTTTAAAGCTGAAAGGATGTTAGAAATCCATAGGTGGCATTTTCCTTCTGACACAGATTCAGTTGTGTGGTAGAAAAGTTGTACTTAGCAAAATCTACAAGGGTTCTCATTACAGATAGTGCACTCAATTTGTGGGTGGATAATTGTACCATGCCAAAATTTCACTTCAGGTAATTCAGTTGAGTCTATTCAGCTTTATTTGGTGTTTTCAATGTTCTCCTCCTTTCCTTCCTTTTCTATTAAGTTTTCCAGCTTTCCTTTGTGTTCCCATGGGCATCCTCCACTAGTGGGTTTGCCATGGCAAACAAAATAATCATTATATATTGTATTAAGTTTGTAAACATAACCTAGGCCCTATGTAGACACTGGTGGTATAAACCTAGCTTTGAAACAACTGCTTAGATATAAATGGTGAGGTAGAGGACCTCCAACTAATAAGAAAGGTGACAAAAGCCTTGTGTTTTTCTGATAGTGTCCATTAAAGGGCATTGCTCTCCTGTGGTTACAGGCACATGGGCATTGTATTCACTTCCGTATATACATGGCATACAAAATACTAACACCAGATTATCAACATATAATTAGAAGAAACATTGGGTACCTGTTTGATTCATGCAGAATCTGTTTCCACTCTTTGATTCAGACAGAATTAGCTGAGCTGCCTCCTGAGGATGAACAACAAAATTCATGTTTCAGGAACCAGTACTTCATATAACTAAGAAATGATTTCGAAAGAGGCTGAATGAGGAGTTGATGTCTGGAAAATGGAAATCCAGGTGACAAAAAATGTTAGTGTGTATAAGCTAGATTCTGCTGCCTTCAGCTAAAGTTTTAGTGTTCAGTCTTTGTTAAAAACCAGATTGCTTGTTCCTAAGATAGAAGATTTTCCCATTCTCCTCTCAGTGACACTTGCGTTTAGCACTTCCAGCTAAATAGCTAATTGCTTTTCTCAAAATAATAAAACATGCATTGGCCAAAGATAGGCTTTACTGACAAAGAAGGCAGGAAGAATGGGCTTGTTATTAAAATTTCATAAGAAACTATTATAAAGAATATGTATAGTTTTATAATTTATTTATGTGCTTACTTCCAAGTTAAAGTACTGCAACTAACCTTTACTTGGATTTGAACTGGGAAAAAGAAATTACTGATGTGTTTTCTTTTTGAAAATCTTTGCAGTCTTGTGACAAGTGTTTTTCTCCTTTTCTGTGTTCTTTCATTTTTTCTCAAAATCAGAAGGTGCTTCCTTCAGTTCTCAAATAAAAAGTTTGAGCACTTATCTTAACAAAACATCACTCAGTAGGACTTTCACTTCAAATACTGTAAATTCTGCTGTGACTCACTCTGTTCAAGTTTGCTAAACATAAGTAACACAGTTACCTTGTGGCTGGAAACCATGTCCTAAGGCAGGGAGCCAGCTTTGATGCCTCCGAGTTGCTCCAGCCCAGTCATCTAGATTAGACAATTCCCTATGTAATTAGGCTGCACCTTAAGCTCAGTGACCTAGAAACCAGGACTGATGGAAGCACATATACTGCCAAATCTCCATGCCTAAATGGGTGATGTCTACTGGAGTCCCAATGAAACAAAGTTAGTTCTCAGTGCAAGGAGAACCATGCTACTGGCTGCAAACTATTTAAAGTGGAAATTCCTATTCTTTTTAAGCACTATCTTATGTTTCAATGAGCAGACAGTAGAATTCACTGTGACTCAGAAGCCCAAAACATGATCTATGCCCCCCTGAAGTCATTGGAACTGACTTCAAGGTAATATATTTGTCAGTCCTTAAGTGACTGAATCTGGCACTATGACATGAATGATATTCCTGTGGTTAAGGAAATATTCAGAATACATTCCTAAAGCAACAAGGCAACTTCCAAGCTCAACTTTGATGAAATATATTATGCTATTCACTTTTCATACTCTTATGAGCTAGCATTCCCTCTATATCTGCAGATTACTTATATGGCATTCATCACTTCAGCATTTCGGTGCTATGGGATATGCATACTATAATATGCATAACTTTAACAAGTAACTTCTTGTCTAGAGAATTCATGAGAATTCCAGACAGGTGAGATTAATAGTTCTTACAGGCTGAGTGGCTCAAGTGACTCTAAACAGGATGTAGAGCTGGCTGCTCATTCAAATTCAGCCCGGGTGAGTGGTTTCCAAAGTTCTTCCTTTGACAAATGAGGAACAGGACTGGCTGCTGTGAAAGCAACAGGGATGAAAAGACAAAAAGTTACTGGGAGTTGGCATGAAGGAGCCGAGCTTTAGCAAAAGAGGCTGCAGGGAGATTCAGAAGAAAGTGAGAATTATGGTGTGGATGGCAGTCACTGCTGACCTTTTGGGCTGGAGTAGCAAGGTGTTGAATAAGCCCCTTCTGAGCCAATAGGTCTGGGCAGGGGGGAGCTGGAATGGATGTAGCAAGGCACTGTGCAGGTCAATTTGAGGTGCACCAGCAGAGTGGTATGTCGGGAGTTAATATAAAACCTTCCTAACATGCTGCTGGCTTACTGCTGGCAATATTAAATCCTTGACTTTCTGCTCACGATATACACTCAGGATAAAATTTATGAACACATTGCTGAGAAAAGAGTCCCTGATCCCCACAGAAGCTGTACATTTCTTTCGGCATCTTAGTTTCTTTCAGTGCTTAATCCCTCCTCACCTCCCCCCATCTTTATCTGTAAAGGCTTTTCAGCAGCTGAAAGAATATGGTTTCTAATAGTTTAAATTAAGTAGCACATTTACATTTTGGTGTAAATTTAGTTTTGTTTGGTTTTCCCCCCCCTTTTTTTTTTTGGTCGGCTTTTTTTCAGTGATATGTCATCACCTCTTGGATTTTAGATTATAAAATGCAAGGAGGTTTTTAGCATGAATTGAAGAAAGATGAAATGTGTGTTGACAAAATTGTACTGTGAAATTGGGGATTGCAAGGCTTTGTTTAACATTTATACTCAGGTATTTTTCATGGCTGTTTTTATATCCAGTTCCAGCTAAATATATATAGCCTTCATGCTTGTCATCATGCACAGTTTGACATTGTCAGTTCTGAAAATCAGAAAATATATTTATCTTTTATAAAAAAATTCAAATTGTGAAATTGTGCACAGTAGGTGCACATCAACACAATGAAGTGTTTTACCTGTACTTGTAAAAAAATTGAGAGAATTTTATTAATTTCAGTGCTGCCTTCAGGATTAAAAAGAAGTTAAAAATGATATGCAGAGGCAAGCAGTCCTATCTTCTCAAAAGTCACTGAGGTCCAGGGGAGACAATAAAGGCTTAGCTGCAGCCACTTGATGCTGGGACACTCTTGGCTTCCCTCGGGCACTCGGAGCAGTGGATGGAGACTACTATCAGCTGGCCATGGGAATTGTTCCCACACAAATAGAATCATAGGATCAGAGTGTGTTTTTCTTCCAACCTAGATGTGAGGGAAGCTTGATGCATAGTATATGTTTCGGGAAATGCAAAGAGGGATGCAGGAAAGATAGACAAAACACTATGCATGTGTATAGGTGGACTTGCAAAAGTTGACAGGTGGAAAATCAGCACTACAGCTGGCTACTTCCAGCTTTGATAACATGTGAAGACGGAATGGAGTTGGCTTCAGAAGGATTTCATTTTTCTAATTTCACATGGACAATTACAGGAATTTGAGCTTCCTGATAGCCACAACTTTCTAATGAAAATTGGCATATAGAAAAGATGACACAGTATTATTTTGAGCTTGTTAAATGTTTGTCCAACCAACGAGCAGACCTTTGAGTCAACTTGGTGTCCCAGAGATGTCATGAAGGTTCTTTACAGGTATGAGGTCCTTTTTCTATAGATGAGAAGATAAGACTGGAATCTAAAACACTTTCTTTTGAAATATTCACCCAGTTCTAATTGAGGGCAGGCTGTGTAAGGAAGGTGTGCTCTACTTTCATTCTGTAGGTAGTAGTCTTCATCTTCACCCAGAACTGTCAGCCCGTATTATCCATGAATGCTACATGAGCTTAAAAAAAGAATTTTAAAAGTATTTGTTTATTATTTATTTACACATATATATATACTCTCCATCCCATGAGAATGACCTTCAAATAATAGATCAAAACATGACAGCATGTTGGAGCATGTTTGAGCTGAAGCTATGGGTATGCTTCAGAGAGATGACAAAGCTTCTCATTTATATAGCTCCTTTCATAACATAAAATGAACTACTTATATGGTTGATATTGATTTATACAAAACAATGGCTTTAAGATTATTGTGAACACGCAAGATTGAGATGTTTCACTCTGAATAAGAGATTTTGGGAAAATTATGGCAGTGCTGAGCAACAGTCTTAAATACTAGTCATAGGGCCAAGTGAGTGAATGAAATAGGGAGCATCAATATACCATTCTAGAAATCCATGCTGCAGTTGTGTGGTAGCACAATAGCAGCCCTATTCTAATCATCTTAAAAAGGATATAGTAGATTTAAACAGATTCAGAAAATGGTCGGAATTTGTTTTCACGTGATGAGTGACCGTGAGTCCGGGGATTCTTTGAACCTGGAAAAGAGATGACTTGAGGTATTTAAAACCATGAGTGTCACAGAGATGGTGAACACAGACCAGTTTGCCTTGTCTTCCAAGAGATGATCTAAGACTTGTCTTAATGATGTACCAGCTGGCAGGCTCCAAACTCTTCAATGAAAGTGATTCTTCATGTGATGGAAATGTAAACTTTGCAACTAAAACTCTATTCAGATGTGAGAAACAACATTCCTTGTTTTTTCTACCTTTATCTTCTCTGCAACTTTGGAAATTATATAAAAGACTAGGCAATGAGATGATAGCTTCCAGCTGGCTTGCTGTAGTGATTTCTCTGGAGCAGCAAGGACTCAGTAGTAAAAAACCCAAAACTAACTCAAATAAAATCTGTCAGGCCACACCTCCCTTTAAAACAGACTGAAAGCAACCAAAGCGAATTGACTAGCCAGTGCAACTCACATTGCTGCTAAGTTCAAGAACGCTGCTCGGACACAACAGATCTCATATTTGTTGGTCCAGGAAGACAGGAATGGGATGAATTCTTTGTAGCTGTTGTTTTATACACCACTCCTTAGGCAATGAGAGCTTTATTGCTGAGACTACTGACACTAGATCAGGACTTCGGGAAAAAAACCCAAAACCAACAAACATTTTATTTTGTGAATTATTACAGTTGTGGAATGAGTCTCTGCTGCTGTCTTGAGTAAGCTGGGGCTGACTAATGTCTGCAGCCACAAGGAAGGAAGGTTTTGTAATCTATAGTCTCTCTTAGAAGATACAATTCCATCCACCATACTAAATCACAGGAAACGTTGCCTCTTGTCAAAAGTCTGAGATTAAGGCAACAACAATTTCCTTTTCTTAACTCTGTTTCTTGTTTTTTGTCCATCTGTCTTTAAACAAACAAGCAAGCAAAACCAAATAAAACTGAAGCAAAAAAACCCCAAAAAACCCAAAAAAACCCAAACAAAAAAACAAAACAAAAAAAACACCCAACGAAACCTTTTCAGGATGATCTTCTCCAGACCAATACTGCATTTCAGAAGTGTCTTTTTCTAGGATATTGAATGCAGTGAAACTTTACAAAAAGACACTTTATGCAAGAAATCTGTGTCCAATTAATGGTCATAGTTTACAGCCCACTTTAAGATAAGGCTGAAGAGACTGATATTTTACTGTTCAAAAAACAGGACCACTGTTTTTAGCAGTTGTATAAGAGCATCATTAGTTGCACAAAGCTGTAAAGCGCTGATGAGAGCTGATCCTACCCAGTGGAGGGTGGCAGCAAGGGGCCCTGCCCTCCCAAGGCTCCTGTCACCTCAGCCAGCTTCATCTGAGTTTTTTCTCCACGAATTTCTGCCATCTTTCTTCAGGCATGAGGAGCTGGCTATTGCTTAGCTTTCTATGGTGCACATACAATCAGGAATAAATTAAGCTTTCCACAGCAAATAAAATTCAATTGTTTCTCTCTGAAGAGCAAAACCAATGCATTTTTTTTTAGCTATCATTTTTGTTACCATAAAGTCGGCTTTCTGGCTGTTTTTTTTCAGCTGTGCACAGCAAACTGCCGCGCTACTCTGCAGTAGTGTTTGTCCTTGACCACAGTGTAACCCCTTTCCTTGAATTCTCCCAGCCCCTGCGATTACTGGTGCAAGCCTTCTTGTCACAAGGACAAGGGAAAAACTAGATCAGATGTACAGTCAGAATTTTAACTACAGCACTCCCTAAACCAAACACTTCTCAGTTACATGAAGCCCATTCGTGTTGCAGGCGACGTTAGCAATGGTGGAGTTGCAACAACGACAGCAATGGTAGAACAAGTAAAGGCAATTTGTCTACACAGGCACCTTCTCAAAGTACATTGCTCTTCTACTTTGCTTTCACACACCTACACCCAAACTTGGAAACCGGTCACACCTTGAAATATACAGGAGGTTGTTTTAAAGTGACCTAATAAAATTCCCTTTGCTCCTGAAGGCCTCTGTACTTCTCAGGTTATGAACATTTTTGCAGCACTGTTGGACACAAAGGTCTTACAGAAGCTGAGATCACATTTTGCTGGGTGGTTTATAGACCCTTTTAAGAAACATATATATACAGACTGAAATACACGGGTTTGTGGTTTATGATTATAAAAAAAGACTGTTATTAGAGAGAGACTGTATTTTGTTAGAATCTCCTGATAACAAGGAAAATAGACAAGTTTGCAATACACAAACCCTTTTGCTCATTAGAACAAAAGCAACAAACTTCACAGTGCAAGCTGGGATCAACGACTAACGTAATTTAATTATGCTAATCAGATTGAGAATTGGAGGGTAAGGGTGACTGGTATCCATGGAAGGAAAGGTCCTAGCAAATAGAGATGTGAGAATGTTGTTAACCCTGTGGGGGAGAGAGAGGAAGATAATTATCACCTCAGGAGACGGGTCATGGGGTAAATTGTAATGTGCACTACACAGCCGTGTATTTAAAGCTAATATCTACAGAAAATATTTATAGTCAGACCAGGTTAAGGGAAACAAAGGTGCAAAGATGGGAAGTTGTTGCTGTCCTATAGCATAGCAACATACCCCTTGCTTGTCACTCACAGAAGTTAAAAATCCAGTAACAGGCTAGCGTGGTTTGAAATACCCTCCAGCTGTTTTGTTATTTGTTAGTTTTGTATTGTTCCTCCCCTGAGGAGGTTCATTATTGGTTTACTATCATGTACCTTCTTTCATGATTGGTTCATTCTGTTATCTCTACCTGATGATGTAACACTTTAAAACTCTCTGAGAGAGAACAAACGGGATCTCTCTGCTTTAGCTCCCCTTCAAGCTAACTGGCCCCTGCCCTCTCGAGGGCAGGAGAAAATAAACTTGGAATGCAGCTGACAGAGTTTCCACTCTTTTCTCCGTACCTTCCGCTGCTGGCTACAGCATGCCTACATGCTGTGAGGAGGCGTTGGGCTGCACTGGTAAACTGAGGCACGCAAACCTCAGTTACCATCTTCCAGTCGCTAGCTCACGCGGGCTCGGACCCCGTTAACCTGCAGACCAGGCTGGGAACAGCCCGGCCGGTAGAGATTTTAACAGGAAGTAACTCACTTTTTTTCTCTATCTTCCTCTGTTATAATTTTGTGTAGCAAATTGCCTCTCTTGCAGCTCCTGCTACACATCAATCTTTAAGAGAGAAAGTATGGCCTAATGAGGTGAGGTAGCTTAACTCCCGCTGCCCTGTGAATAAATCAGCAACAGAGTTAGGAGCCATGACCTTTCTCATCCTGGTGAACCTCCCTGACATAATTCCTCACTCCTGCTGGGGGCTGAAGTTGGATCTCAGTTGAATGGGGTTTTTTTCTTCCCTGTTAATAGGTGTGTCTGAAAATGTTGTTTTATTAGGCAGCTTTGCTTCTAGAAGAGAACAAAAAGCTGAAATAAAGGTTGAAGAATAAAATCCACCTTTGAACTTTGGAACAGCATGAAAATGAAAGCTGTCAGGAAGAATGTCTGCCTTTTAAATTACTCATGCATCACTCAACTTGGACAATAAGCAAACAGCTGGGTCTGGTGGAACAGGTTCTCTCTCTGGAGGAAAATGGTTTACATAGGGTGAGAGTTTATATTTCCCCTTTATTGTCTGACTGAACGTGTAATAAAAGACAGTCCAAGTGAGAGAGAGATCATTAGCATCTGTTAATATGGGAGGATTTAATAATTTGACATATCCTGGCCAAAAGATGGGACGGAAAATTGGAGAGAAAGTAGAAAAGACAAATTAAAAATGACATCTACCCTAACTTTCATTACATTATTAAAGCTCGTTCCATCTGATTTCAAATGCCATGTGGATGGGTCAATTTGCAGATTGCCGTGGACATCCTAATGTTCATGTAGGCACTTCAAGACAAGCTGTCATAAATAGTTAAGTTGCCCCGGGAGCAGCGCCAAAATGCACTTCAGTGATGACTGCAGAGATGCCTGCTAAAAAGCAAACAGCACATTAGCAGCCCTCAGAGTTATTGTGCAAATGGAGTGTGAAATTCCGGTCCATTGCTCTGCACTATAACTTTTTGTCTCCCTGATAATGATTAAGAAAAGCTTTGCTTGATTTGATGGTGGGTGGAAAGAAGGGTGTGAAAAATGAAAAAAATCTCCTTTGGACGTTTCACTTGACCTTCAGGAAACTCCAAGGGAGGGTTGGTTGTCTGATCTACACACAGAGGAATTAACTGGCTTTGTTTGTTCTAAAATCTGGTGCTGAATTAAGAAGCCCAGGGATGCATGATGTGGAATCACCATAAAATAAAATGTCCCAAGCAGTTATTAAATATTTAAAAAGCAATCTGAACCTAACTGTTGGTTGAAATAAATGAAGGGGGAAAGATCGTACTGTAGCCCTTGGGAGAAATGCTCTGCTTAAAACCCACAAGATTGGAACTGATCTGTGGTTCTGTGTTAATTTACTGGAAATTAGTTTTTTTGCAGTTTTATTATTATTATTAATGATAACACTTCATAATTTCGGACCATCTTACATCTCAAAGTATTTCAAATAATTGAGCCTCCTAGTCATAGAATGATTACTGCTGGTGGAGCACAAAGTGCAGTGCATTAAAAGGTGGGTAAGTATCATCCCATTTTACCACTGAGAGGGAGAGGGATGTAGTGATTTGTCAGGGCTCACATCGGTGGCAGATGCAGGGTCGGAACATAAATTTTCTGACCTGTAGCTCCACTTAACCGTGCTGCCTGTCCAAAGCATTTGTTTCATCTGTCTTCTGCTACCAACTGATAAGCACAAAAGTAACGGCCTGAGAAACTGACCCAAAGAAAATCAGCTGAAATCAGTGGCAGTGCTTTGAAGGAGCTTTAGAGCAGCCTTAAAATTTGATCTTTAACTTCATGTGCATTTTATATTCTGCTTTCCAAACACAGGGGCCTTTTACATTTTAAACAATGAATTCCTCCAAAATTGTAAATCACCTTTGAGACCTCAGTGGCAGAGCCAAACCAGAGAAAGCAGGGGTCTAGTCTTCTGCCTAAGCACTAGGCTAAACTTCTTCCTGTAATTGTTTTTAGTGTCACGCAGTGGGTAAAATATATTATGGTGTTCAAGCACATACGTTGGGCCAAGCTGTAGTTCTTCCAAAGAATGGATTCAGGCAAAGCATTTGTGGATTTGTCACTGTCCCCATTTTTACAGAAAACAGGATGAATGCTTTTGATTTGCAGTGAAAAGCTTTCATCAGTCACCATTTGTTACTGAAAAACAAAAAGAAATAAAAAACAAGGCTTAATCAGTTGAAAACTAGCAGGGAAAAGTTTCCTTGTGGATCTTATGAAATTTTGTGTAGCTTTTCAATAGTTGCTGCAAGTTTTACTAGATTTAGAGGCTAGATTAGCTACCTCTGGGGAGAGAAGATAAGATTTTCTTTCAGCCAGTTGAACTGTTATCCTAAGTACTATGTAAGAAGTCCATGAAAGCTTTAGTGAAGCCTTAAGAGTATGCTATGATCAATTAACTAGATCAGTCTAATACCCAAATTAAAGACATTATCCAGGCATCACAGAAGGCAAGGAAACTACCCCAAATTATAGACACATCCTATCTAAATGAGAAGAAACAAAGTAAGAAAAAGAAGAGCTGGATTATATACTCATTGCTAAAGTTGGAACACACATTTCCAACTTAAAATTGCAACTCTGTTGAATTGGAGAGCTCCAGAGTTGTAAATAATAAAAATGTTAGTTTTTCTACTGCCTGTCAAGCATGAGCAAAAGAAGAAAAATAAACAAGTGTTATTTATTTTGTTTCGGTCACTTTAGGGATGAACTTAAAGGATGCTTGTGGTCTGTGTCTCTCCTCAACTGACAGATGGGTATATGCTGATGGATACTTGCTTTCCATCATAAGACAGTACCTGGAGAAGCCACTTGAAACATGTGTGACTTTCACTGCACACTTGCACACATGTGGGACATAGCAGCACATATTGGGATATTGAGAGGGTCTGCTTGGCTTGGCTGACTGGCCTTTGGGTCTGAGGGTCAGACGTAAGGGAGTAGTCCTAGGCTTGCTGAGCCTCAAGGTCTGAGACCTCCTTGTTTCAGAGTGACTTTCCTTTGTTCAAGTTAAACTGTTCCTGTTGTATAAATAAAGGTGATAGACTACAGAAGCACCAGCATTCTACCAGAGTCAAATCCATGTATACATGCACAGAAGCTTGGAGTAAGCTTCTTTACTCTGAAGTTCATAGCACCTCAATTATTCCCAGTATGGATTTTTTCCTATAGTGAGTACATAAAGAACATCAGCTGAGACTAACGGGCATTTGGAACAAGGGAGTAGCTTTGGGCAAACACTGTAGAGCTAAGAATCTGTTTGACAAATTTAGCCTCCTTCTGTATTTGCAGATTATTCATGAACAGACTTTGATTTGTTCAAATCTGCAGAGCTGGTCAAACAGAATTTGCCAAATCCTAGGTTCTCTCAGCAGTGTCCTTGACCTGGTTTGGGGAATATATTTGTGCCTGAAAATATCCAGCTAATATCGTAAGGGAATATAAAGGAGAATAATGAAATAAGATGGCTTTCCAATGAATTTTCAATTCTGAGCCTGACTTGTCATCAAATACTTTAGCTGCTGTTCACCTGAATGGATGAACAAGGTCCCTGTCGCACAGCAGGCTGAAATAAGTGTTTTGACTTTGCTACCTAGATTACCTTCAAAGCTTTATGAATATGAAAAGATATGAACACAGGTGAATCCAACCAGAATTCTAGTTGTTTTCAATATAATTTCAGCTCTGAACAGACTTTCTGTTTACCTATGTCTTGAAACAAATTCAGTGGTTTATTTGAAAGCAGTTTAGTCCCTTGGCTACTCAAAAGTGTCAGTCACAGATGTTGGCTGTTTTTTTCCACAAACCCACACAATGTTTTCAAGCCAGTTGCATAAATGTGACATAAATGTGTTCACGTGTATATCCATGACCCTTTCTTTCTACAAATGGTTTTGTGAACTTAAAAAAGCTATGCAAGTAGTTAATAATTCCTATACAAGTAGTCTGCAGATCCTATAAAAAAGGAATCATAGATTTTATTCAAACAGTGCATCCAAACACTTTTAAAGTGTCTGCCTTGTTCTCTCTGTTCAGTGTATTTGTTTCATATATGCGCTGCAAATCAGAAGAGAGATTTGAGCTTAAAATATCAACCTTTTTAATTATTAACACTTATGCTATGTGATTAGTATAAATAATAACCAAGTTCTATTGAATTTTAACAACTGGTGGGCAAAGACCCTGGGGATGATAAAACTGCTACAAAGCACATTCAAATCCCAGCAAGGCCATATGTTTCAACTTTCTGAGGCTCTGTACCTAAAACGAACACTGTACTTTTATCCTGCATGCTGTGTGCAGTTTCAGCAGGAAAAGGTCTGGAGAAGTGTTTTAAGAGTGGGTTTCTGGCAGGTGTGTATAACATTTAAAGAGATATTTTCTATATTAGAAATTTACTACATGGCTCTCCAGGCAAACCTTTCTAATAGAGCTTCCTTTAGTCACATACTTTGTCTGTTCTAAACAATGAATCAAATTTACTTTAACAGTTTCACAAGGTCCCTTTAAATCAATGTTATTGTTTCACGCATACAAATTCCTCAGCCTCCTTTGACCCTTCCCCACCCAAGTGAATATAATGTGAGAAATGCTGTTGGAGGCTCAGGATTTCATAAATGCTCTGGATATAAGTAGAAAATATGAAGAAATTGTATCACTCTGGGTATTAGTAGCAGATGAATTTACATGCATTTCATTATTACTACTTTTGTAAGCACTGTTTAATTAGAGAGTAAATCAGATGTGAATTGCAAATGGTGTCTTTAAATACATCCCAACAATATTTGTTTAGGAGCTAATAATTTTTGGCAGAAGCCTGAGAAATTTTTTAATTCCAGGTGTTCAACATTATAATGGCCCATTTTGGTTTTTACTTGATGTTTATAAATGCCTTAACACTGTTGTTTTGGTAGCTTTCTACAGCTTCTTTTAACTTTTTTTTTTTTTTTGGACTGTTTAATATAAATTGTGCAGGAGAGTCCTCAGTGGAGGAAAATCTCAGATAATAAACCAGACCTGAAATTGTTTTTTGTTATATATAAACTGGATGGGTTATCCCCTGTACAGCCGGATAGACAACAGCCAAGGGTTTCTATTTTTAACATTCTTATGTATAATATAATGACTATCATATATTCCACAACAGTTGATGAATAGGTTTGTGGTCTGGAAATCTGAAGATACTCAAGGAAAATGCTCCCAAGCACACTCTAACATACAGACAGCCTGAACCACTCAGCATTTAGGGGTGGATTGCTACAACATGAGAAGAAAACAGGAAGAATAGACCAGGGTGTTATCTCCTTGGTTTTGGGACACAAGCAGACATATTAAGGAAAATGTTAGATATGTAAGGTCAAACCTTTTTTAAGAGCTGAAGGATTTATAGATAACCCAGGTAGGAGCATAGATCTTTCCTTAGTCTAGAGTTTTATCTATTCATTGAATACAAATCTTTCCAGCAGTCAAATCTTTTCCTGTAAGAGCAAGCAACTCAACAAGTCTGTAAAGAAGAAGAAAACTGAAAATAAAACAAAACTCAAAGTGATTCTGACACCAAATGAAACATCATTCTGGGCTTCTCCAGCACCCCTAACCATGATCCTTCTGACATGATACCTCAAAACTGGAATTTTCAATATCTTGCATTCTCCTGTTAGACTGGGAGGGCTCCTGGTCTCTGTGGTTTGCTCTTTTACCTCACCAAGTTTTGTGCCTGAAATGTTCTCTCCTTCTCTTGAATGAGAGAATTACTTTGAGAGGAAAGTCAGGCACAGCTCATGCAACTTGTCCTCTGGTCACCTTCTGTCCCTGTGAGGTGACCCACTGAGGCACGGTGGGCTCATCTGTAACATGCATGGGACAGAAGACTCTTCTGGCCTCTCAGGTCATGGTTTTGGTCCCAGGAACATGTTAATTTCTGCTGGCCAGGCTGTTCCCAGCCTGGCTCACAGGTAAACATGGTCCATTGCCCTTATGAGCTAGCGACTGAGAATATGATGATAACCGAGGTTAGCGTGCCTCAGTTTGCCAGCGCAGCCCAACGCCTCCTCAACAGCAAGTAGGTGTGCCGTTAAAGCCAGTAGCGGAAGGCAAGGAGAAAGAGTTGGAAACTCTGTTAGTTGCAGTCCAAGTTTATTTCCCTCCTGCCCTGGGGGGGCAGGAGGTAGTTGCCCTGAAGGAGAGCTGAACAGAGAGACCCCAGTTCTTCTCTCACAGTCAGCTTTAAGGTATTACATCATGAGGTAGAGATAACAGAATGAACCAATCATAAAAGAAGGTACATGATAGTAAACCAATAAAGACCCCCCCAGGGGGGGAACAATATCAAACTAACAAATAACAAAACAGCTGGAGGGTATTTCAAATCACGCTGGCCTGTTACAGGACTTGAAACTTCTGTGATAAGAAGGCAGATGTGGTGTGAGTGACATGGAAAGTGTGGGCTATATTGTAGCTTCTGCCTTAGGTCTGTCTTCGGAGGCAGAGTCCTGTGATGGGAAATGAGCCCATGTGTCCCACACAGGCTGCACAATAGCAACAGGAACAGTATATGAATGTCAGGGCACAAAACCTCTCCCATTGTTCTGAGACTGTATAATCTCTCCTCTGTATTATTTTGGCTCTTCCTCTCTGTGTGAAGAAGAGAGGAAAAAAGGAGCATGCTTGGCAGAACAACTACACTGGACGCAGGAGGCTGATGGTCTACCTCCAGTGGCTCTGGGACTGACAGCAAAACAGATGATGACATGAAAACATGTCCCCTGTCTGGTCCCTGCCTTTAGAATATCGCGGGCTCCTTTCCACAACTTCTCAAAGAGCATCTTCAGGACACAGGTTCTGAGTGCTTCTTTCAAGAGTTTTAAGTATCAATTTTTTTCTGATGAGAAATTCTGTGTTTACTCCCTGTGTGGTTTTCCATAAGATCTATAGCTGGTTGATGTCAAGAACTATTACAATCACACATTCTCGAAGTGGCATAATGAGATTTTCTTCCTTTATCTGCAGTGTTCTTCCTCAACATTTTCCATAAAGACACTGTTTGTGATGAATTCATTCCTCTGATTGTGATGTAAATTGCATTTATATTATGAGTTAGAATTCTGAAATAACAGATTCTAGCTTTGTTTAAAACTTTGTGACTTAGAAAATCTCATAAGTACAGATAAAAAAAATTGAGGCAGCCTTTTGTTTAACTAAGTAGGATTCTTTCCTCTGCAGGTGAGTCCTTGGGTATTGTAAAAATTCTTATCTAAATCTAATGTTTAGGTCACTTTTTAATACACAACTTGCTTGAAAGTTTAAAATAGACAAAAATTTAAATAGTTAAGGATATTTGCTGTCTGTGAATCTTGAATATAAACGACTACAAGCATCTATCTTCTAAGAAGTAAGCAATATATTGGACTTTGTTATTTTAATTTTCTTTTCCCAAGTTCATTCATCATGCACCTGTCAGTGAAATCCATCTACTTTCCAGTCCATCAAATAAACTTGTACTAGCATTTGGTTTTGACTGGTTTTGAATAACAACTTTCAGAGCAAGATGGAAATTCAGTAAACATGAATTGTTAATCTGGTCCAAAACAGATGTTTCCTACCATGAGGAAGCTGTTTTCAGTTTTTTCTGCCCTTACACAGTCATTCTTGCCCTGTGGCAGCAATGTCTTGCTTTTCCACCCCTCATTCTAATAGTAAAAATGTTATTTTGGGGTGCTCCATAAATCTGATCACTAAAGTGTTCTGAATTAAAAAAAAAGTCAGCCAGCAAAAGATTGTTTTAAACACTTGAGTCATTTTGCAACCAATGCTAGTATACCATGGAGTTATGTTCTTAATATCCTGGTTTGTAAATCAAGGGAATAGATGTCTTCATACTTAGAAGAGGGCCTAAACTGATTATTAAATGACAGGAAAAAGATTATGGCTGGGTGCCAAAAGTTAGACTCGGTGTTGCATGGTATTGGCCTAACATTAGCCTTGATAGTCTACAGGATGAAAGAGGATTTAATTCTTGTACTCATAACAATTTCAGTGTCTTTCCTACTGAGCAACTGACAAAATAGCTTTGGAGTGGTGGACATTTGCCTTCTAATATAATGGACTAAACCCCAACAGTTCCTGCTGAAAAACAAAAATTAAGAAACCAGCAGGCAACCAGCAGACAGCAAAATTCATTTGATATGATTTTATATCTATGATCCTCCATAGGTATAATTTGTTCATACAGGGCTAGAAGACTCCATGCTCCATTTCAAATGAAGTTGCCTTATAAAGATACTTGATAGGAAAGCTCATCTTGTAATCAGGTAACAGATCACACCTTCCACACAGTAGTTCAGCCTAACAACTCTCAAAACAATCTAGTAGGAATGTGTTAAAACATGCTTAGATAGTAAGTCTTAATTTCTGTGTGTCTGATGCTGTTTGACATGGCCCACATAGCTAGAATATTTCCTGCTTTGCATATCGTTTTACTTTAACTTTAATTTTCCTTGTATTTTACACAGATTCAGGTTCCTTTGTGAGGCAACAAAGAGTTTGAAGAAGTGCTTTAGTATTTGAAAAACTGCACGTCAGGAAATGGAGATGGGAGTGCTGTAGGAAGACTGTGTTCAAGGGAACCTGACTTTTACCACTGAGTAGGAAAACATAGATTATTCTTGCAAGATTTGCTCTCTAGGATCACAGGCAATTTAGCAGCATAGCTGCATTTAGTAGAAGCTATAATGGTCTTTCCTTTTAAGGCTTTGACATCGCTGGCCTGTGTACGTTTTTATGCATACAAAACACGCACTTTCAAGTGCAACCAGTCAGTTATAAAAGCTATTTTTCCTGTATGCTTATTATTCATCTGTCAGGAAAAAACTGCATATTTTGTAGGTGAACTGAAAGGCCCACTTTAAAACTGAGAAGCACGAGACTGTTTAAGATCAGATTTAATAAGTTAGCAGTATGAGTGCTGACATTTTTAAATGACCTACTAACAGAACAGACTACAAGGTTGAAACTCATCCTCAGTTTAACTCTTGAAGTTCTACCTTCAGGCAGAGATAAGAAGGTAGCCCAAAAAATGACCTGTAAACACTGTGCTCAATGCATTATTTTTATGGGCATAAATAAATGTCTTCAGGTTTCCTAGCTTGTTTGTGCTTTTGTTTGGAAGAAATGTAGGGTAAGGTGAGTATCTCCTGAGATGTCACAGAAACAAATTCATGAACACTTGTCAGGGTGTGTTTGCATAGTCCTTCTCTTTGTGCTTTATTGCTGAAAGATAAGAAGGGAAGTCTGGAAGGAGAAGCAGGAGAGACAGGAGCAACAGTTACTTAGCGCACACCCTGCTCAGCAGGTGATGGATGAAAACACAGCCCAGTGCTGGGGGCACAGCAGCACTTTCCAGGTGAGCCCAGAACACGAGCACACAGAGAGAGCCCGAAATGTCAGAGGTGCCCCAGATCTGGGGAGAAGCGTTGGAATGTGGCAGCATGAAGGAGAAGAACCTATAGGCTGCATCTGATGTCTTCATCTGAAAAATCAAACCTGTCCCTTATCAGCAGGCAGCTGTGGGCTTCAAAGGAGAAAATGGTGGTTGATGGCAGCAGGGCCTGAGATTGGAGACCAAGACATTCAATAAATGCAGTAATGACACACTGGGCATCTTGCACAGAGGATCCCACACTCCACACCAAACCCAATAATTAAAACTAATTGGCAAATGTGAAGGGTAAGGAGCTATTCTACAGATTAGCATAACTGCACCTGCAGTTATGCATTGAATAATGGAATTATTTTGTGAAAATATAATGAAATGATGTGTCAATAATCATACCTATAGGTACAACATGTCAGACTGAAATTCTTATTCATAAATAGGTGGCTACTTTTCTAAGAATATTCTGTTAAGAAATAAAAGAACTATTATCCCCATGTAAGTCCTTCTAGAGAAGACTGGTTGTGAAAAACGTTCCTGTTGAATCTTTTAGCCCACAATTAAAAAAATAAAAAATCCTTGTATTTATCTTACTACCCCTAAGTCCAGGAAGACTGATATACAGATTGATATACAGACTGAAATACAAGAGGCCTTTCTTTAAATTATTTTAATCCAGTGGTGGACTCTCTGTCACATTTAATTTAGTTTCTCTAGTTTCCCCAAAGCATAACATTTCTGTTTTTATTGAACTATAGCAAGTAAACAGGTATAGGAAGACATGTTTATCATTCAGCTGAGGCATTCTAATGCATTTAGACCTGGTCTAACAAAAGTTCATGAGCAAGGTGACAGTAACATGGTATGCCAGTACGGGGTGGACAAGGTTACAAGGGATGAAATCACCTCCCTTGTACACTTGCTTTTTATTTTCTTTTTAGAAAACATTCAGAAAAGGTTGCTCTACATTCCCCAGATTTTAAATCAACTGAGGTCTTGACTTGAGAAATGCAGAAGACAGGATTGGCAAGTTCTGCAAGAAGGTAGGTGATGTTTTTCCCATGTCTGTGTGTTGAATCTGTTATACTGGGTTCATGTGAATAAAACTCAGACTACACCTTTTCATCAGGTCCTCTGATGGAAGAAAGTCAATAGGGCAGGCTTTGGCTTTGAATGTACTTCATCTTTTCTACAGTAAAGACTCTGTAGCTGCCTAGTACTTTTTTCAAAGCCAGCAGTGCTGGTTTGAAAGAAAATGTATTTCTCAGGACACTTGGCTGTCTGCTTACTCAGTTGGTTTCTGTCTGCCCACCTGACTAACCATGTGGACCAGGGTTCTCACCATGATATCTTGATTACCAGATCTAAAGAAGAAAGTTAAAACCTTTCATTTTTTCTGCTGCCTCTCCTCACCTCCCAGAATACAGATTGGCACTTGCTTGGAGCAAGCACTGAAAAAGTATCAAACCGTCATCAAAAGAAGTTTAACAGGAGGATGGAAAAAGGAATAGAACTAATTTCTCGCAAACTGTTTATTTATGAGATCATGATAATTCTCTGAAGAACAGAAAAGGAAAGACAGGCCAAGGAAATACTTAAAGGGCATCTCTTAAATTTCTGAATGTTCCTCTCCTTAAATGGAACAATCCAGGATTTTGATTCATAATACAAAAAGCCCTGGAAGTAATTATACTTGCGTTCTATAACTTGAGTTAATTTCCAATTAATATAACAAGTAAAATGCTAGACATGCTTAATTCAAGAGCAAACAAGCATTTAACATCAATATGTGTTTTTCATCTACTATAACTGACAGCCAGCTATACCACCCAGGCACCTTAAATACCCTTGTTTTGTGAAGCATAACAGTGACATCTTACTTAGATTAGAAAATAAATGATTTCACTTGTCTTTATAAAATTTTAAATCACTACCAGATAGTGGAGCTAAAGAGCCACACGTAGCACAGAAATGAATGCAAGGTTTCTTTTCTTTATACTTGTGCGCAGTATGTGAATTTACAAAAAAGTCAAGCAGGTATAATTCATTTCTATATGCAATTGTTAAGTCATAATACATCTGATTGAATGCAAAGTAAGAAGAAAGTATGTTTTGGGCTAAATTGAGTCCTATCACAAGGGAAATAACTTTGGTGAATTCAGAAGTGAATTTTGTCCATTGAAAGAAACACTATTCTTTCTGGTTCCTTTGGAAAAGAAAAAGAAAATTCAGCTAGAAAGTCTTCCCATTCAATTTATTTCATGTTGCATACAAATGACTTACGGCCAGTTCCAGTGAAATTGTGGGAGATTCGGTCCTGCAGTGCTTGTTGAGATCGGGAGAGGCAGAGTGGGGCAGGTTCACACAGGGCAGGGGAGAAGCAGCTGTCTGTACCATCACATTTCTGAAAGGTTGAACAATTTCACAGAACAGCTCCAGATTGCTATTTTAAAGGAAGTGACAGAGGGCTGCTGAGAAGAAATTGCACATGGACATGCTGTGCTGAGATGCAGGAAAAAGCCTATAATTTAAGGTCCACTCTTATTGCTCTGAAAGCCTTTTCTGGCATGAGGAACACAGTTTTTTGCCTTATTAGTGGTAAAATGTAAGTTTGGAGGGGTTTTTCCTGACCCAGAAGATGTTTGGCTCCTTTAGAAAGACTTGAGGATCTTCCTGCTCTGATGAGCAGCTTTAATACTATCATGCTTTTTACACAGATCTCACATATCAGTTCATCACAACAGACAACCTGTCCTGTCCTGCTGCTAAACTGTGGTATTTGTCCACCATGTGAATTCAGATATGATGAGGGTGAGTTTAGGATGCACAGACAGAGATATCTACACAAAACCTGGATCAGCTCTGCATTATTAGAACTGATATCCTCTTTGTAGGGATTCAGCCACTATAGAGTCACAAGCATGTGAGTAGTTTTGATTCACTGCCCTACAGCTATTGTTGAATTGTAGCACATTCATTTAAAAAATCAATTGGTATCTATTTCATGTTTGCAATAGTGAAATAGGATTGAGTTGGATGTTAGAACCCAAGGACATTGCACAGTTGGTGATTGAAAATGAAGAGATAATTGTCTTCACTTTGACTGCCTTATGTTGATATTATCCATATAAGTACAGCAATAAAAATGGTTGCTTCAGCCCCTCATTTCATTCACTAGACAAAATAGAAGCTTATTTCCTTTTCTCAATTGATAACAGTTAATTGGCAGGCACTGTAGTCTGGAACAATATCTTGAGGAATAGTTGTTAACTTCACCTCTGAGCTAAATCCTTTGGCTCCTGAGCTTGCTTAAGAAGAGATCACTGTGAAGAATGGGCCCTGAAATTATTTTCAAAATGACTGCTGCATACAGAAATCCCTTCCATCCTCTGGTCCATTATTTTTGTCTGTTACTGGAAAACATTCTTGGTATTAGTACATAGCTTTTGGGGTTATGTCTCCTTCTATTTGTTCTGAAAGAAATTTGCAATGTGTTTGTGAATGAGGTTTATCCGGAAATGATATGGTGTTGGGACAACCTCAGTGGCATAAAGCTTTGCTTAATTATAGGTGGGAAGGGTACAGATAGCAGTGTGCAGGATTGCCTTTCACTTCAGTAGGTTTCAAGTCTAGTTGAGGAGGCATTAGGGGGGTTGATCAAATCTGAGCATCCATGTTGTGCTTGGCTTCTCCGCCGTAACACCAAAATAGCACAGGTGACTACAAGTCTTACAGTGTTTCACTCAAAGCACATTCCCCCTACAGGAGCAGGACAAATATGGGAACCATGTAAGCTTAACAGTATAATAAATTGATCAGACTTTTCATTCACAGCTCCCTTCTGCCTAACTCAGTCAAAGCTATCCACTTCTCCTGTGGGCCCTCCACAGCTTAGAGATAAAGTGATTTTCCCCATCGTCCTCTCAGTTAAGTTGGTTAGTGACAACTCTGAAATCCTTGGCAGACAATAATGTATTTCAGAATTCATTTAATACTCAGAAAAGGTATATTAATTTCAATGAACATTGTGAGGATGAACATGCAGGACTTTAAATCTAAAATGATACTGCTGTGCCTAAAACCACTGAGAGTTTTTCCTGTTTTATCCAGTGAAGCACTTTGAAATTTTGTAGCATCACTATACAAGGGCTTGAATAGTAAGTGCACTCTGCCACACTGGTGATGGGATGGTTTGCCACTAAATTCTGAAAGATTTTTCTGGCATCACAAAATACAGAGGAAAATGCCACTATTCCAAGCAATGCGAAAGGTCAGGGATTTATTTCTTAAGAACTAAAAAGCAGTATAGTTTGGTCACAACATATGAACACAGATCAGGAGGATTTGCACTTGTGTTCTGGTTTATGTGTGCTGAGTGCTGCAGGTCTCACTGGTAGGGAGACAATATGGACACCAGCAGGGCATAATTGTTTGCTCTGCCCCTTCCTGCTCTCTTGTATCTGCAGAAGAGGAAGAAAAGAGAGAAAAAGAGTCTCCTCAGCTGCTAGCCACAAAAGATTAATTTTGTCAAGGTTACCTTACAGATTAGTTTCTTCATGTTATAAATTAATAAAAGCTATTTATTACTAGCCCTCTGAGTGAGCATTCCATTTTCCACACTCCCTAGCTGTACTACACTTATCAAACAGTTTGCACATGCAGTGACAGTAACTGTGCTGGAATGCAGTGCTGTGCAAAGCTGCAGGCTTGTGTATCTTCAATGAAGTCTGGCTGCAACGGTGCAACAAGCTGTGAGTGAGATGCAGGCTGGTGGCTTTGCTGTCTTTGCCCATTCTCAACAACCCTGAGAGCACATCTGGCCACCAGTGCTTTCTGCTCACGAATACCTTTTGGCTCCTATTTGCAGAGGACTCAAAAAAGGAACCAAGGGCCAATCTCAAAGCCATGTGGTGAGGCAGCAACCAGATGAGGAGAAGACCCTGGCCCTAACCCTGATCTAGCCACTGCCCTGCCCTGCACCCACTCAAGTGGGGACTGAGCACTGCCTGGCACAACAGATCAGATATTCTGCTGTTGGACTGTATAGATCAAACTGCCTGCTAATATTTCACCCCTGTGGAATACATGGCTGGCAAAAAATAAAGATTTGGGGGGGGGGCATTTCTGCTTTCTGACAGAGCAGCCTGGGCCTGAAATACCATGTTGGTTTCAGTTTTCTGTATGAGCTTAATAGCTCCTCTCTTCAGTAGTGGGATAAGAATTGGCCATGATGATACACTACCTCTGCACAGCTCCCAGAAACAACTCACAGAGATTAGGAGGCTGCCATAAAGATGTGTAGGAATTGCTGTCAGACCTGATAGTCTCTGACTAGCTCACCTTGATAGCTCCTTTGTACTCTAGATTTATAGATTTTTAAAATATAGAAAGAGTTTTATTTTCTGTGTTTGTCCCCCTGATAAGTTGAGATATTTTGATAGGGGAATTTGTATTACAGAAATTAGACAGCTATTGTTTCATGTGTTATTAATTTTGTAGCTGGAGTTCCTTCTCTCCTCCCCTTTCTATAGAGAGACTGATGCCCAGTTTTTTTCTTCTGGAGGAATGATGGCACGGATCAAGTCGGGTAATAGGCTAATATCAGATGTCTTCCAGGAAGTATGTAATAAAAAGTAACATACCAGACCTAGATTAGAGGTCCAAGATTACTTAAAACCCCTTGAAAGAAAGATTTTTCCTGTTTATTTCCTTTATTATTTAAATTCACAGTCATTCCAATGTAGCTGAGGCAGAGTTGAGTGCAGACCTGTCCCAGGCTGCCAGGCACAGGACATGGGTGGTTTTGTCCCACTGCAGGAGGGTGGTGGCAGACTGTCCCCCACACTGGCAACAGGCAGAAATACCCTGTACTGCACAACACTTTCTAGATTAGTGATTCTTTGACTACAGAACTGGTTTGGACTTGTGCTTGAGTGCAGAATTTCACTGGACTGGCTTTGATTGACTGAACTGAGGTGTGTTAAGAAAAGATTTTCAAGAGGCATGATGAGAACCTGATTTGTAAAGTCAGCAGGCACTCTGCAACCTTTCATCCTAGCTAAAGTAACTTCAGTTTTAGATAGTACTACTGTCCATTTAAACCCAAGCACAGTGCTTGTCAGATAATGACTATTTGTATAGACAAGCAGGGGGTTGTCTTTCTTTCTCATTTATTTCTTCTCTTCCTAGTCGAGAATAAATAAATATTGCTTCTGTTAATGCTGCAGGAGCCAAGTAGAGGTTGGTGATTTTAGAATGAAGTAAACCATTTTCCCAGTATAGTGGAAGCATAAATAGAGAAGAAGCAATGCTTTGAGCCTACAGGAATTATAGAAAAATTGGCTTAGAGAATACCTTGTTGCATCATTTTCTATGCTCCTGACATGGGACAATACTCTTAGACTTCTGATGAAGGAGAAGCTGCAGTGTCCCTGAACTATCTATTTAGGTACTTGCCTGTTCTTAGGACTGGGAGGTTTTTCTGATTATCTAACCAGAATCTTTCTTGCTGTAGTGTAGGTCTGTGACATCACTGCTTCCATCAAGAAATAAAGGGAATGATGTCTTCCTTTCCTTTAGAAAACAGATATTTCTATCTCCGAGGACTATTAGCAGGTCATGTTCAGTCTTCTCCTCAGGCTAAAGGATTCCAGTTCATTCACTCTTTGCTCATAGATATTTTTTTTATATATATTCATAGAATGGTTTGGGTTGGAAGGAACCTTAAAGATTATCTTCTTTCAAACCTCCTGCTATGGGCAAGGACACCTTCCAATAGACCAGGTTTCTCAAAGCCACATCCAACCTGGCCTTGAACACTTCCAGAGTATGTGACATTCACAGCTTCTCTGGGCAACCTGTGCCAGTGCCTCACCACTCTCAAAGAGGAGAATTTTTTGCCTTATGTCTAATCTAAGCCTGCTGTCTTTCAGTTTTCCACTCCTGTTTTTACAGTTTTCCTCTGGTTTGTCTCCAATAGTCTACGCTCTGCCAGGAGTACCAAGAGCTTGCGGATATCTCTGTATTGTGACAGGACAGAAATGGAACTCCAATGACACAAAACTATGCACTGAGTAACTAGGAACAGAGCAGGGATGCAAGGTAACAACCTCATGATGAAGCATTTTTGCATTTCTGAGGGTGACTAAGGAAGACAATGCATGCCCACTCCCTCAGAGTGTCCCTAACCAGGTCATCACTAAAACTTTGCATTAATAAGCACTACCTTTATCACCAGAAACAATAGTAGGGGAGAGATCATCTAGGTAATAGATTGATTCTGAGCTCCTACCCTATGGCTCCACAAACTTTTTGAAGTCATCCTCCTTGGACAGAAGAGTATGTGAAAGAGAGGTAAGACCAAAGCCCCAAGTAGGATAAAAGAAAAGATAATTTTCCTATTCTTAGGCCTTGTCTACAAAAGCATGCTGGCCAAGTTAATTCAGGTTGTTTTTTTAATTGATGTAGTTAAAAGTAATACAAATCCTTTACGGATCCAGTTAATTCAATAGCTGAACTGGGACAAATCCATATAAATCAGTTATAAACCAAACCTAGACATATAGGATATGGAGCAATTTAACTAAATCCATACCCATGCCGAGGCTGTAACCAAAGCAATGCAACTCTTCTGTGTCAGCAAGGCTGCAATAACCCATTATTCTCTCAGATTTTTACAATCGAGCTGGAAAATATTTTTGAAGCAAGTCAGTATTACTGAGATGACTTTTTAAACTTAGAACTTCTATTGTTTATGATGTACTTATTGTATAGATGGATAAAGTAAGTATATAATTGAGATCTTACAAAGACATCTATAAAAATCCAGCAGTTTATTTGCAAACACAAATCCTTATAAGCTTCATGTTATGGACAATATTTTATCTGTGTTACCAAGAGGGTATTGAGATACAGAAAAATTGCTGTCAAATATTTCTAAAGGTACTTTTTTCTCAAGTCCTGAAACAGATGTGTCATAGCAGGAGGCAGACTGAGAGCACAGAACCTTACATGCCCTGAAATCTTTAGGAGAAACATCAACAGACCTGCATGGCAGCAGCAGCAGGAGGCACTGCTATGACATGGAAAGGAACTGTGCTGCCAAGGGAATTAAGAGGGATAAGAGCTTTCTTTTGACCCTGCTCCTCAAGTATGAATTTCTGAGCTATTGCCTGTAAATTACAAAGCTTTGATTTTTCAGTGCACAATTTAATACACGCTTTGACCTTTCAACATGCCATATGAAGCTTTGATCCTTACCAGCCGACTGTCAGGGTGAACTTTGCATAAGATGAAAACAATACATTTCAAAATCATATTCCCCCTCCCTTTTAGAAAACCCATAAAATATTTCTGAGATGGAGAAAACTCATCTATATACACTGACTCAGGGTAAATGCTACAGAAGTGCTACATTTAAATGGGTATGGTCAGAAGCCTTGATTATCAAGACCTTTATGCAAGGCTGATAAGAAGTACAGATTGTCTAGGAAGAAGGTGAACTCCTAAGAAGAATCTAAATCAAGAAAGAGTATTCTTACTTCAGGCTTACCTTAGAAAGGTTGGGGAAATCAGTAATAGGGCAGTCCACGGCTCAAAATGTCTTTGGAACTAGGAGGTAGTTGTATCATTTCATGCACAATTATAGGGTGAGTTCAAAAGGTCTAGCTCAGTTCATTTTAAGAAGAGCTGAGAGATATCTGAACTGCCCACCTGAGAACAATGAAAATTTCATAAAAACAAAATCCGGTGATATTTCTAGTCTTGTTAATGCTATGAAAGTAAAAAAAAAAAC